>JARWKJ010000013.1:9935173-10382673 GCA_029959095.1 Rhinichthys osculus | reverse complement strand
CACTGTCTCCACCTATAGCTGGTTTGTGTGTGTGTGCGTGTGTGTGTGTGGTGAGTGCACTGTCTCCACCTATAGCTGGTGTGTGTGTGTGTGTGTGTGGTGAGTGCACTGTCTCCACCTATAGCTGGTGTGTGTGTGTGTGTGGTGAGCGCACTGTCTCCACCTATAGCTGGTGTGTGTGTGTGTGTGTGTGGTGAGCGCACTGTCTCCACCTATAGCTGGTGTGTGTGTGTGTGTGTGTGTGTGTGTGTGTGGTGCCGTTGTACTGTGGCTGCCGTTGCATATACCCAGTGGATGCTGCACACTGGTGTGTTGAGGAGAGATCCCCTGATATGATTGTAAAGCGCCTTGGGTGTACAGTAGTACATTATGAAAGCGCTATATAAATGCCTCATTCATTCAATCATTCATCATCATCCTCTTCCTCATCATCATCTTCCTCCTCATCCTCCTCTTCCTCATCATCATCTTCCTCATCATCCTCATCTTCCTCCTAATCATCCTCTTCCTCATCATTATCATCATATTCCTCCTAATCATCCTCTTCCTCATCTTCCTCCTCCTCATCTTCCTCCTAATCATCATCATCCTCTTCCTCATCATCATCTTCCTCCTCATCCTCATCTTCCTCCTAATCATCCTCTTCCTCATCCTTATCATCATCTTCCTCCTAATCATCCTCTTCCTCATCTTCCTCCTAATCACCCTCTTCCTCATCCTCATCATCCACTGAAACAGCTGGATTCAGTCAGGAACGAGAGAGCTCAGATTCTCCCTGAGAAACTCAACATGAACACACACATAAAACAGGAGAGATGCTGGAAATGCTCTTCATGAACGTCGTTGTTTCTTTATTTGTTTCTGACTGTAGATCTTTGTTGATTGTCAGATTGTTGAGGTTCAGCAGCTGGAAGTGAAGCAGAATTAAAGCACATCAACCGCATTTATACAGGATCTCAATCTTTTCATATCTTTTTATCCTGTCTTTATGTTTTGGGCCAAATTATGGAGAGTATCAGTGATTAAATCATTATTACTATACCCATGATGAGACTTTTTCAAAAAATAAAAAATTTGAACCATGGTTACCCTCTTTATTCACTGATTATATTGTTTAATTCATGAATTGATGTGTTCAGTTTTCTGTACTCTGTACATGGTTAAATAATTTGTAATGTTCAAAATGTGGCTTAGTGTGTGTAACACTAAATAAATGCTGATTAATAAATGAATGCAGTGTGTTTTTGGACATAAAAACTACACAGTTCCCTATAAAGTTAGCATTAGAGGGTTTTTTTTTTTTACAGTAGAGAATAAAAGCCTAAATTCAAACTGTTCATCATATAAAGCGATCGAGTCTCTTTAGGAGATTTTGGACTAAATAGATTATAGTTTAACAATCTCGTTAACTCTGTTGCGTGGAAATCTGTCAGATTTAATTTAAAATATCTTAATTTGTGTTCCGAAGAAGATCGAAAGTCTCACGGGTTTGGAACGACATGAGTGTTATTAAATGATGACCCTTTTTTAACTTTTGGTGAACTGTCTCTTTAAATCTGTTCGCGGCGATCGACCGACCGCGCGCAGAGCAGCCGCTGTGACGTCACCGCCAGCGCGAGTTCCAAATCACGTCACAGGCCGAGTTGTTCAGTGTAGCGATTATCAGCCTCAGAGTCAGTCAGTCTAATATTGTAGAAACGCATTTGCAGCTGTAAAGCCCAGGATTTGCAGTGGACACGATGTTTGCACACTCCCCAGTGGATGAGGAGATCTGCAGTGAAGTGTTGGAGGCGCCGCGGGGTAGCGCTGTTGAGGAGAGAAACACTACAGAGGAGTGTGAAGCTCCCGCTCCCCCTAGAGTCGCGTGGGGGGACAACACCACAGGTTCATTCTCACAGACACACACACACACACACACACACACACACACACACACACACACAGCAATACACCACAGGTTCATTCTCACACAGCAATACACCACAGGTTCATTCTCACACACACACACAGCAATACACCACAGGTTCATTCACACACACACACACACACACACACACACACACACACACACACACACACACACACACACACACACACACACACACACACACACACACACAGCAATACACCACAGGTTCATTCACACACACACACACACACACACACACACACACACACACACACACAGCAATACACCACAGGTTCATTCTCACACACACACAGCAATACACCACAGGTTCATTCTCACACACACACACACACACAGCAATACACCACAGGTTCATTCACACACACACACACACACACACACACACACACACACACACACACACACACACACACCAATGGTTCATTCACACCACACACACACTCACACTTTTGTGAGTTTTTGACCACATTATATTTTAGACCATGCGTGCTGGAGTGTGAAGTCTGGATGTCCTGTAAAGAACACGTTCATATTCCTATGAAATATTAGATAATATTATGAAAATGTTGCCAATTATTACTCCCATTATTTAGGATGACAGCATGTTTTCCCGCCACAGGCATTAAAATGCTTAAATGAAAGAGAGTGGGGGTTTTCCTCTCTTGTAGAGTTTACTGAGTTTTCCTCAGTGACGAGTCTGGGGGAATTGCTTCTGTTTCTGTCATTGATTTTGTGATTTTTAAAATGTGTTTTTGTATTTATGTACATTGTTTGTTATTTCTGTGTACGCATGTTGAAACTCGTTGCAACAAAATTTCCCCATGGGGAAAATAAAAGTCAAATTAATATGCAAATTAGATACAGTGTACAGATACATTATATTGAATGGGAATTACATTTATGGCCATTTTACCCTCATATTGCATAAAGTAAAATGAAATGGCATATCAATTCATTCCGATATATAGTTGAGAATCATCTTTATACAAAGTTTGGTTAAAAAATAATCCTGAAACCTAAACATTTATTGGTGAATGAAAATAAATAAATCCCAATATCATTTCATGTAATTTTATTTTTAAACAACCGAGTCCTGGTGTCCACTACAGAGGACACAGCTTAACACATGAATTAAATATCATTTTTCACAAATGTTTCCCCCCATTTGCTCTAAACAATGTAATGACATAAAAAAAATACTTTTTTTCTCTGGGTCTCTGGAGCATGTAGACAGAAATAAACAGGAGACAATTATAATGTGACTTCCAGCTTTAGCAACGTGTGTGTGATTGTTCTAGTGTTCTTCAATGCAAAACTAGTGAATCATTCAGCTGTAATCTGTGCTAGTAAAACACACGTTTCTCATCAATATTGTTGTTTGCAGAAAAGCACTCAAAGTGGACGAGTGTGTGTGCTGGCGTCTCGAGAGCGTGGAAGGCTGGGAAAAGTCTCTTCCACACCAACGAAACCGAAGTGTGTGCTTTTGTGCCTGAGCAGGAGCGTCCACACACACCGACAGGTCCGCCGGAGTCCAGGCCGACACACACACCGACAGGTCCGCCGGAGTCCAGGCCGACACACACACCGACAGGTCCGCCGGAGTCCAGGCCGACACACACACCGACAGGTCCGCCGGAGTCCAGGCCGACACACAGATCGACAGGTCCGCCGGAGTCCAGGCCGACACACACACCGACAGGTCCGCCGGAGTCCAGGCCGACACACACACCGACAGGTCCGCCGGAGTCCAGGCTGACACACACACCGACAGGTCCGCCGGAGTCCAGGCCGACACACACACCGACAGGTCCGCCGGAGTCCAGGCCGACACACAGGTCGACACGCAGTGAGTGTTCATTATTATCGCTCTGATTCATCTCCTCTTAAGCTGATAGTGTAATCTCTACTCCTGGCCTCAGGTGTGTGTGTGTGTGTGTGTGTGTGTGTGTGTGTGTTTGCTGCTGGACATTAACATGCTGACGTGTGTTTTTCAGGATCCTTTAAATCTCAGTATGAGGTGGTGAAGGAACTGAAATCCAGAGGCGATCGCAGTGATTATATGGGATTTCGAGTAGCGGACAGCAAACGAGTAAGTTGCTCAAACTTTCCCCTCTTGTTTCCTTCTGCCTTTAGTCTTTCCGTCCTGACATAAACATACAGGTTTGATCAGAAATGTTACCATGCACACAAACAAAAATGGATCAGATTACTTATGTTTGCAACAATTTTCTTCATTTTTTAGGTGATCATCAGCTTTTTTAAGAAGAGCCGGCCTGAGAAGCTCGTGGAAATGGTAAGTTGACTAATTTATTCTTCATGAAATTCTCCAAGAATCGTTTTATTAAATTCTAATTTGGTAATTGATAAACCTGTATGTAGACAGTATAAGATATAGTTGAAAGCCTAGAAACATCAACTGTAAAGAACGTTGTTTTCATCTTTAATAAACTCTTTAAGCCCAAAGTATGTGGTTTGGCACCTCAAATGAATTTAATTTAAGTAATTAAATGAATATAAATATGTGATTAATTGACTAATGGCTTGAATGAATGAGTTACTTTGAACGGCTCGCGAGATGGAAAATGAAGTTTCCCGGGCCTTTAGTCACGAGATTAGAGATTAGTTAGGAATCAACTAACCTTCAGTCAATCTCTTTTCTTTAGCCGGGGTATTCCACACCTCTGAGTAGAGACGCAGCTGCAATGGTGCTGCTACAGAAGCCTCCAACTAGCACACACATCATAAAACTATATGACATGTTTGTCATGAAAGATGAAGATATACTGGTAATGGAGTATCCCCAAAACGCCATGACCTTATACGAGTACGTCCAGCGAAACCGAGGCAGCCTGACCGAATACGTAGTGAAACACATCATTCGGCAGCTCGTTGTTGCGCTGCAGCACTGCATGGATCATGGCGTTTATCACGACACACACATGAAGAACGTCCTCATCTACTCGAACAGCCTGCAAGTCCAGCTGATGGACTTCAGTGGCGCACTGCTCCTCCCAGAAGGACGTGAGTCGGCTTCTCCAACAACGCTCACTGTTGATGTGTTTGATGATGCTTTACTAAACACTGGAAATGTATTCTTACAGGAGCTGATGAACCCATTTTAAACGCAGCGGTCAGAAAGTACGCCGAGTGGGCCGCCACTGACGACATACGCAAACTGCTGGATGCGCTGGTCCCGAGAATAAGTCGTTGGTTTTGGCAAATGTCACATCTGTCCAAAGGTGAGACCAACGACAGGAATGAAATGGAAATAGCTTTGCTTGAGAAACATATAGAGCTCAGTAAAATGATTAGTGTAAAGTGTAAAACACAGCGGATTGACAATGAATGTTTAGCATGACCTCACATGAACTACATTTCTCAAAATCTGTTTATTAAGAGTGTCTATAAGGACAAACGTGACTAATCAACTGTCTCCTGAAAACGTTTACAGAATTGCTGGATCTCCTTGAGAAACTTCATGACAGAGGGTCCCGGATCACCTTAGATGCCATTTTACAGCATGACTTGTTTAAAAACCCTTCAAAGAGAAGAAAGACGTTCCCCTTCAGCATTTTCCAGCGTTCCTGAGGGATTGTTCGTGCCTCCAAAAGAGGCCAGTTTCAGCTCAAGCCCAGACGTTTTCAGATAAACCAGTTGGCTTTCCCATTGCTGTGACTGTGGCTTCGACACGCTTCTCCCCGTGTTCCTGTGTGTCAGAGAGTCCCGTGTGCCGTCCGTCTGCCGAGAGTTTAGATGGACTGGCATTCTCTCCCTACACACAACAAGGAGATCAATGTAATCGAAAGAGCCATCAGACACGATGCAAGACAGCGCATAATAAGCAGAGAAGCACATTTCATATACAGCCTATATTACAGTAAGTTAAATTTCTGTCAGGACCACTATCGTCAAATACGATTGACATTTACAATACAATTTGGATTGGCGGTATGGTTCTGTTCTGGGCGAGAACTCCCTGCGCATCCGTGCAGCCTAGCATGGGTAAGAGCAGGGAGAGCAGCAATAACCCCCCAAAACAAAACCATATGCCAATATCCCCCAAACCCAACTGACAGCGCAATTCTGGATGCTTTTGCAGTTTCCTGAGTGAGCCAAGGCAACAAGCATGATGCCAATACCTGAAAAGCTTGAGCAACAGCATGTTACCAACAATACCGGAAAGCCTTAAGCAGCAAGTATGTTGCCCTTACCTGGAAGGCCTAAACAAGTATGAAAACAACGGCATACACTGACACCTGTATACTTGGTTGTAGTTTACTTCTGTAGAAACCAAGAAAATACAATTTTGTTTTAGTTTTTTTATACACTACCCCTAAGACGACTGAGGCTGATAGAATGGTTAATACATCCTGGTGTTAGCGGCATATATTAAGCACTATAGATCCAATTTAATGGGGGAAGCATCACCCCAGCGTGTTGCTGTAGCCAATCGCCAATGGACCACTTGCACTGAACTTCGTGACGCACTTCCGTTTGGAAACAATACATATCACTTATTTCCGGTTATGTTTACTTTCAATGTACTGTGGTCAATGAGTTGAACAAACGCCAACTAAAAAAAGTGTCTATAATAGTATTTTATATTTTGGACTTTTTTATTGACAGAAGAAGGGATGATCTGATGTTTACTGTGTGCAGAATTTTCAAAACTCATCGGAACATGAAGTTTAATCCAAACCAAGCCAATCTGAGAAAGCAGTGGCTGTTAAAAATACGCCATTATTTCACCACAGGGGTCAGTGTTCGTCTAAACTAGTGACCGCGACGCTGAAATGTGTGAGAACAGATGAATAGGCCTAACATCAGTACGAACCACGAACATTTATTTATTTGGATTAAATATTTTAATCATTCAGTGTCATTTTTCAATGTCAATCGTTTTACTATTTACATGTTCATGCCCAAAATGCTTTATTAATATTCAAAGAAGTTGACTGTCATTCTCCTCTACGCTGCGTGCGGTTCTGATCTATGGTTCTGATCGTAGGCATCACGAGTATTCATTCATTCAACTATTTTAAAAAGACAGGAATAAAGCACCAATGCACACAAGAAATACTTTTTATTAGTCAAATTCATTAAAAAAATGGGACCTCAACAAGTATAGAATATAAGTAGGCTAAGAGAAAAATACTATTAATGAGAAGACATAGGACTGCTGCAGGTTAGTGAATAAATATATTATTCAGAATGTAACAGTTGGAAAAAAAATATATTTATAGGAACATTTCAGGAGGCTCAAGATAATTAATACAGAGATCATTATTCATTGTTTTAATCAATTGGCATCCATAAAACGTAGTGATAATCTGCATTCTCATGTAAGGACGTGCGATGAACCATAGACGAACACTCTAACCGGAAACTCCCGATATGTAATGAGTAGAACGCGGAAGTAGTTGTGCAAGTAGTGCATTGTATGGGATCTATTGGGGGAAGCTTACAGCCTACAGCAATAGCTCAGACTAGCGGCAACAAAACCGATACAACAAGCATGTTGTATAATGACAGAACTATTGCTAAAACGAGTGCAGTTTGGCAGGGGAAGCTTACACCCTGAAGCTCTGAGTCAGATACAGTGCACAGCTAAGCTATGAATACAGTGTGCTTCCTCATTCATTAACATGATTTTTGCTCCCGTCCTACTGATTCCATCGGCTGTGGAGGTGAAGAATGCACCTACTGTGTGAGTGAGTGAGTCATTAGTGAGTGATGCTGTAGCCACGTGAACAGGAACTATCCCGACAACGTTTTATCTGTACAGAGGTAAAGGGAAGGGGGCCTTCACAGGGGAGAGACTAGTTGACAGGGTTTCTGCAGGTATCTTCAAATTAAATTTAATGCCTTTTTAATGCCATTTTTAATTTGTTTAATGCCATACATGACCCATGACTGACCACGGAGATATATATATATATATATACTGTATATATATATATATATTTCCTGGAACACATAGGTGTAATTTGCGGGTGGGACATGTCCCCACCACTTTTTGTCAGGGTCGATTGTGTCCCCACCATTTTTGAAACATCTCGCGGCACGGATGCATACAAAAAACAAATAAAACATCTCGAGTTAACTCTAGCAGAGCATTCATTTCGTTCGTTTGTTAAATAAGAGGCGATCTGAAATGTGTTGTTTTGTAAATCAAGTGACCAAAGTGCTCGTTGACTGCGATCAGTGGCGCGGATACAGTGTTCTGGTGTGGCTCGCGCACAGTCTTCTCTCGGACGTGCACTAAGTTAACTAGGGCTGTGAATCTTTGGGTAGGCAGCGAATCGATTCAAGAACGATTTTTGCAAGTTCAGAAAGATTCGATTCAATGCGATTTGCAAATAAACGATTTACGATTCGAAATACATGTTTCAAGATCGATTCATATGCATCTTCAGGATTTGTAATCGATGCATTGAGAAAACGAATGAATCGTTACACCCCTAGGTGGTACTCGTTTTGACTTTTGTGCAAACGCTTTTGGCCTGTTTGCATTTGCAAATACAACTGCTCTACTATATCGAGCAGCAGATGCGAAGGAGTGCACGGATTCTGATTGGCTTACATGACTTTATCCTTCTCCCTACACTGCCGCCCATAGGTTTGGCATAGTTATGATGGCGCTCGACGGTGTATTTATGCGGGTTGATGTAAATGACAAATTTTTTGAAAATAATGTTGTGCACGATGTTATTATTGAAAACGGAGGGGGGAGGGGGGGAGGGGGGAGGGGGGAGGGGGGGGGGGGGGGGGATTATTCGTTTCTCTAAATACCCGGCTATGTGTAAATGTGGCCTTAGGATGGCAACCCCCTACAGTCGGCAAGTGTCATGGTTCATGAATTCACTGACTCTTTCTCACAACATGTTGTTGTGTGTGCAGGTGGGCGTGTTCACTGATCAGTACCGCTGACCAGCAGTTCCACCTGCAGTTGATCATCGGCGCCTACTTGTGCTCACAGTTTCGTCTTGTCTTTGTCAGATCGTTGTTGAAGGTTCCCGATGTGTTGTATCCTGCCTGTCCCCGTATCTTCCGTGTTTGCACCTGTATCCAATATTCCTGTCCTCTTCACTCTGCATTCTTCCACGGAGGTTATGTTCTTCGGGTCCCCGAGTCCTGGCCGCCGGCGCATCGGATTTCCATCATCCTTCACCATCGCGACTGACTGGGTTGTCCATCAGCGTCCCTGCGATAGCAAGGGCGATTGTTCCTGGACTCTTGCTTCTGACTACTCACTATCTTATCCTCAACTATACTTCAATAAACTGAGTTTTACTTGCATTTGAATCCACTGTTTATTGACCATGACAGGCAAGTACCACTTAAAGTCAAGTGTGTGGGAACCCGCAGGAGCCAAAAGGCTTTGAATTTTGTCTAAGACAACGCTAAAATTAATGTAGGAACATATAAGGTCACCACACTATCTGTTCTGACAGATGGAGAGACAAATCTGTCGATAAAAAATGGCAGAGACCCTGAATTCGAAGAGGGTGGGTCATTTGTGATCAAAAACTTCGCCCTCTCTAGGAGATATGGCCGGCAATACATTTTTGTAAACAGAGAAAGTAGAAAACTTAAAAACTATCCCAGAGCCGGCGCCAGCCGAGCACTGATAAGGGGGCGTCTGAAATACCGAGATGACAGAGCAGAAACAAGTTCAGTTCAAGAAATAAAAATAAAAGGCATCAAAACATTAAGATAAAGACCAAAATAAGAAAAAGATGTTAATCTATAATCTATATAAGTACATCTTATACTACAATCATCACACCAACAGAACTGTAAAACTAGGGGGGATCAATAAGAACACAATAACCAATAGTAAATTAACAAACATGAGAAATGATAGGATACTATACTACAACAATACTGAACATACTGAACATTCAAACCCCTGGCGACGACGACTCGGTGCAGGAAACCAGGAGAAGGGGAACTTCCTGAGAGAATGCACCAGTTGGGTGGCAGGCTGCTGGAATGTATCTGTGCACCTCAAAATTGAATCAGGACTGCACTGAGGTAGTGCAACACACAATTACTTTTGAAATAAAAAGTAGCCTGCTGAAACTAGGATTTTGACCACCTGTTGTTTTCTTTGGTGGAACATATTCTCCTTAGTTCCTTAGTGGAAGAACTAACAATAAGAACAATAACAATAATAACAAGAACAATAACCAATGGTAAATAGGAGATTGTTGGATGATGTAAATAAAGTCCATGAAGTCTGTAACACAAAGGTGGTTCAACAATAAAAAGGAGCAAACTGCTAGTGAAGAACCAATATGTGGATAAGGAAAATTATGGTTTTAATCCAAGTTTCAATTTTCAGGAGAAAGGAATGGCTCATTAACATGAGACGAAGTGACCTCAGACAACATGACATCATGACTTTGCGTAAACATACACGCCACTTTCAATTCAAGTGGCGTGTTATCTATACGCATTTTGAGCTATCCGCGTGTATGTCCACGCCGAAATCTTTTGCGTGTATGTCTACGCCATTAAATGTCCGAGTGATTCCGCGTGTATGTGTACGCCGTTAAATGTCCGAGCGAAACGAAGCAAAATCTATATCTACATCTGTGGAGCGATATTTCTTTTCCTAGGATGGTAGGAGAAGACTCATAAATGGTATTAACCCCAGTGACGGGTAGGTTTAGGGACGGGGTTCGGGTAGGTCATATATTTATATATACATAATACAGTAATATAACGTTAAGTCAAAGGCGTTGATAAACACGCTGAAAAGCGATTATGCGTGTTGATAGCACGCCAAAAATGGAAATACGAATTGGCGTGTCATGCATACGCCATTTCATGAGATCAGTCTGCTTCAGACTCTCCATGTCACACGAGGAGTTAATGCAGGGGGGATATGTTGTATGTGAAATGCATTTCGAGGAATGCTTCCTTGTAAACGTGAGTTGTGCATTTGGAAGGAAATGACAATTTAAATAAAAATAATACAATAAATAATAGAATTACTGCTACATTGTGCTGTGTGCTTCAAATAGCACAATGGAAAGGCAGCACTCACCAGTGATGCCATCCCTACATTGCTGGATTGCGACAACCCGCCACCACTTGCCTCCCCACCTCTAAAAAGGCGGAAATAAACTGAAGGTAAGAATGACAACTGAGGCCAAGACCATTCAAATAATTAAGACAAGACCATGAAATTACATTTACATATATTACATTAAATGAATTAACTTTAACTGATCCTTTGATATTAATTGACTGATTCAATTCTCAAAAGCTAAGCAGAGACAATCTGAGGAGCAGGAAGAAGAGAGGGATATAAAAGACACAGAGGGTGGGACAGAAAAAAGCACAGAGGAGACACCAGAAATTATAGAGGAAAGGACAGAGGAGACTCTAGAGACACCAGTTGAGATAGAGGAAAGGACAGAGGAGACTCTAGAGACACCAGTTGAGATAGAGGAAAGGACAGAGGAGACACTAGAGACACCAGTTGAGATAGAGGAAAGGACAGAGGAGAGCGCAGAAGGGACAGATAATGAGTCAAATGGAGGCACAAAAGAACAGGCTCAGGCGACCATTCCACTCTGCAGTCTCCAACAAAAGGACCAGGTGATGTTCTGGCTTCTTCAATTTCAAGATTGTGACTGTAGCATTATCACAGACACACATACAGGATGCCTTTTTTGTTATTACAGAGAATTAAACAACTAGAGGCACGCCTTGCACGGCTGGAAAGGCTAAAACGGAGGAAAAGGAAGCCAGGTGCCAGACCTAAAAAACCCAAGTAATGTCAATAAAAGGCAAAAAAAGCTGCCTTTAGAATTATAAACCCTTGATTTAACAAAAAGGGAATGCATCTTGAATCTTAAAATCTACTTGTTCTTCCGTAGTCCCCATGAAATTATGGCTGAGATGCTCCAGAGGTGTCCTGAGGGCTGCCAGAACTTCATTAAGCCACAGCTGTCAGAGGCAGGGAAAAAAAGACAGAGAAAGAAGGTTTGACCGGACCGGAACATAAAGGATCTGGCGCTGCAGCTTTTACACAGCAGTCCAAAGGCGTATCGTCAACTGAAGACGATATTTGCTCTTCCCTCCACAAGAACACTTAGGCGTTATGTCACTGGACGTGTGGGATATTTCTCTGTAAATACCAATTTATGAAATTAGACTACTCAACTTCAACCAGTTTCATAATTTGAAGATATAACAAAATCTGATTATTCAACTTACTTGTTCCGACAGCCTGGCTTCCTGCAGGGAATCATCTCCCAAATGGGAGTCATCGCCACCACTATGACCCCTGTGGAAAGAATGTGCACAGTAGTCCTGACGAGATGGCAGTCAAAAAACAATTTGATTACGACCGGAGAAATGTCGCCATTTATGGCCTATCAGGATCAGGAGCTGCTGCCAAACAAGTAATGGTTTTCATGGCTAGGGGCATTTTGGGGAAGTGGAAGCAGGCAAGCCATACTTTAGAAAAACATTTGTTTTGATATTGCTGTGTATATTCAAACGCATTTACCTAAACCATGTCTTTCAACAGACTATTGGATATTTCTTTTCCCCAAGTTCAATGCCAGCGGAGGAAATTGTGGCCATCATTAAAGATGCCATTCGCCACCTACAGCACATAGGGCTGACAGTATGTAGTGCACAGAGTTTTTTTTTTTTTTTAAATAGCAGCATTAACAAATGCATTACTGCATTGTGTGGACTTCCACTCCAACCTTGTATTGACAAAATGTATTAACCAATTTCAAAGGTGCAGGCAGTAATATGTGACCAGGGAAGCCCTAATGTGAAGGCTGTGCGTAACCTCGGGGCAAGCCTGGACCCTCTGGGAGGTGAGGAGTCCCACTGCATCCTGGTGGGGGTTCAGAGGGTTCCAGTGATCTTTGATGTACCTCACCTTCTCAAATCAATCAGGAACAACCTGTACAAATATGGCCAACAGGTAAGCAGAGTAAAAAGCAATCACAATTGCAACGACTCATACTGAACATAAAAGATATCACAATGATTCACACACCAGCTCGTATTTATTTATATCCTTAGACACAAAAAATGTTTGTTGGAATCACATTACCAAATTCTATGAGCTGGACAAGCTTCACGCCATTAGAATGGCCCCAACGCTAACGGAGAGGCACATCCACCTGCCCGCATTCTCAAAGATGCGCGTCAGTTTGGCTACGCAGGTGTTTAGCCACACTGTCTCTGCTGTGTTCATTTATAGTGTTTATTTTCAATCAACATAAACATGTGACCTAAATAGGTAAACATTTACAATTATTCATTTGTTTTATACAAATAAAATGTAAAAACATTTATGATACAAAGCTTGGTTTTAGAAATCACAGTTGTGTAAACCATGAAAGACCACAAACTTATGAATGGTAGTGTATGTTAAAGTGTGGCCAGAAACAGGCCAAAGTGGAAACAGGCCAAAGTGGAATGTATGCGTGTGTGTGCCTGACTTTATGTGTTGATGTGTGCCTGACTTTATGTGTTGATGGGTGGCTTCTCCACCTCCTACCCCCCTCTTGATCGCCAGCCAAATACAACCAACGCCTCAACCACTGCTCCACCTCCTGATTCGTGGATTCTCTGCATCCAGGATTTCTCCGAATGGCTTCTAGAAACAAACAATTAAAGATATCATGGCAGGTTTCAGAGGTTAAATATAAGAGTTTTAAAAGACAAAGTAAAGACAGGCAATGCCATTTAAACTTAAATTTCATTTAGGCCTTTAAGTTAAGTCCCATTCTTCTGTTGACTTTGTGTGACAGATTTGAGGGAAAGGGCCAGCATAATTTGTTCATACAGTTTCTTTACCACTATGGAGTTAAACAGGCACAGACCTTGCAAAAGAGATGTATACATAGCCTGAAAAGCCAGAGTATATCATAATGTGTAGTCTGACCACGAACGATAGACTAACACCCCTTTCACACGTACATGGTTATTTTGAAAAACAAAGACATTTCTCTGCGTTTAAGCGCTTTGTTTACAAAGAATTTGCCTCTAAAAACGGTGGCCACTACACTGTAGGCGGCCAAGAGCCTTTATTCACCCTGTATTGAGGGGTGGCAGCTCATCGAAGTGACTACTGGTAAATTAACCTAAAAAGGTTTCCTGGTACATCTAATCAACACTTTTACCTGTAACAACATTCTTGACTTCTAGGCCCTGGAATGATGTTTTGCCATGGAGGCCTGTCCAATTCATTTTGCAGGCCAAGTCATTCTGAAGAAGCATCTTCATGACCCTCCACACAGTGTCCTTGAGGGTCAAGCCCCCAGCAAGGCCCAGTGTCAGCACCTGGAAAAATAAAAAATAAAAGGTTTTAAAAAATATGAATGTTCATTGCGTAGAAAAAATTGTAAAGAAAAAAACAGTTCAGAAAAAAATCTGGTCCAAATACTAATGATAAAAGTAATTATTACCAAGTCCTTTCTCTTCTCTGGCTTTGTCTTAAAGTCGCGGTCCAGCACCAAAAGAGCCTCAGCATCCCTCAATGGCCGGAAACTTCCGTCCATGTGGTGTCCATTTGGTGTAGGTGTAGAAGAGAGATCCTGAACAATCCGCAGCAGATTTCTTTGCATACCACACATCACCTCCTGCTTGGCAATGATCTCTCGTAGTAATGACCAGAACACCAGAACATTTTAAAGAGGTCATATAATGCCATTTTTGTACAAGTTAATATGAATGTTTAGGGTCTAAATGAAAACTTTGTAATATACTTTTATTAAAAATTCTCATTAGTATTTTAAGAAAACACTAATATTACCTGGTCAAAAACAGCTGTTCACCAAGACGGGGAGACAGCGCCGGGCGACTTACGCCACTATCTGCCAATGGACCGTGGATGCCTGGGCTGATATATCAGTCTCAACATTGATCCAAGCTTTCACGAAGGCAGGAATAATCTCTTTATTCAGCCAGCTCACATACCCGTATTTACTTCCTGTTTTCGGCCGAAGTCCACAGTAGTCGATTGTCGAGTTCGCGCATGCGATCAAACCTCCTCCGTGTGTTCAACATCTGATTCGGATGAACTATCCATTTGAGCTGATATTCCCAGAACACCACACAGCACCGTCATCAGCTGACAGCTGACAGTCTGAGTCTCCACTGTTGCTTAGTTACCAATGATCGCGCGCACGCACTCAACAATCGCCTACTGTGGACTTCGACCGAAAACAGGAAGAAAATACGGGTATGTGAGCTAGCTGAATAAACATCATTTTTATTCATATCTTTCACATTTACTGGAGTCAGATTCACCGTGTTCACTCACATGGCTGTGCACTTGTAATGACACATTAAGTTTGTTAAGAGGCTAAAAGCAGGTTTAAAACTTGTCCCGTTTAAGTCAACAGGGTGCAAATATTAAAAAGAGGATAACACGGTGTAGGTAACACCGGTTTTTGTCGTTATTATCTGTACTGACAGCACTCAATTTACAAAAAATGAGCTCAATGTTAAAATTGACCGGAGTTCTCCTTTAACGTTTGAACAACGTTACCATGGGAGTGAACGGAGTTGTCAGAACGCTTAATAAAGTTTGACTTTATCGGACTGTTTTGTTGACATTCCCTTTAGCACATCTAGTGGATGCATAACGCAAACCCAGTCAAACGTTTGACTGCAGGATCTTATGCGCCTTATAATCCGGTGCGCCCTATATATGGAAAATGTTCTAAAATAGGTCATTCATTGAAGGTGCGCCTTATAATCCGGTGCGCCGTATAGTGCGGAAAATACGGTAATAAAACTTTACACTCACTTCTTCTGGAGGTGCAGAGGGAACATAAATAGTTGCCACTGATTCTTTTTTCATGAGCAGCTTCTTAGCAAAACCAGCTTTATACTGACCCTCGTTTATAAAGCAGTCTGGTGAAAAATGATTCGCATAAACATGAACGCATTGACGTTGCTCGTGGGGAATATTCCTTTCGAAAACAAAACTCAGCCACTGCGTCTTCAGCGGTTCGGATTTAGGAACATTAAAATGACTGCTGTGTTCGTTATTACACCCAAGAACAGAACACCACAATCGCTTATACGCCATTCTGCTGAAGCGTATCAACGCGGGCTATGACAGCTCGGTCAGGGCGGGTCTGTGTTGAAACGCTGCTGTCAATCAACAATCGTGGTAGGGGCGTCCGTTTTATTGACGTCACAAAAACGAACGGCTCAATTTGAGGCAGGGGAAAACATATAAGGAGATTAAAACAAAAACACTGGATGGATTTTTATCATTATAGGATGGTTGTGTACAGGCACTGCCAACACACATTTCAGTACAATCAACTGTAAAAGTCCATGTACCATTATATGACCCCTTTAAAAACTGTTCAGCCCTTGCTAGCTATAACATAGAAATGTATTGTAAATGAGAATAGAGCGTAAGGTCTCACCAGAGTGCAGGTCCATCTCAGAAGCAGATGATGTCCGTCTCATGATGTGCGTCATGCTAATAAGACTCACTCTTATGTAGACACCTTCAAATAAAGCGTTACCGTAACATTACAATTTTAAGAAATACATAAAAAAGGCGCCATATGCAAATTTCTCATCAAATTCCTGTCATCTAAAACTGCCATGACAATCTGCCTGGTGCTCATGAGGGCACGTTAACGTTAGCGTACGGAAAAAAAATCTACTTACCAGATAAAAGACGTTTACATAGCCTCCGCAAAAAAAAAAGCAACATAGAATAAGAGTTAAAAACATACAGAACACAACTTACCTTACTTTTCCTTGGCTCTTGATAGTCACCGGTGAATTCTCTGTCAGGAAATGTACAGGAACATTTAGTTTGGTCAGAGAAACGGGCTCGGTTTGGTGAACATGCTAAACCTAGCAGCTAGCTAAAGTAAGTCCTGACGCTAAGATCTGGTACAACTATTCAAAAACGGGACAGTTTAATGCTTCTCATATCATATAATGCCAGTTTACACGGAACTTACTACCTACAAAACACAAAAGAAAATATAATTAGGTAACTGACTATTTGCACGATAGTTAATGGAATTACTAAAAATAAAGCATAGTTCAGCTTATTAAGCAACACACTTTACAACAGCGCGGTTCAGGAACTGAGGATGAGAATTGTCCGACTTCGTTTAAAATGGCGCGGCAGCAAGGTCAAAGGGTAAATCACAAATGTTTTAATAAGTTCGATTTTTCATACTTAAATATCATGTATTAGTTTTATTTTATTATGTCAAGTTAATTATGGTCAGACCCTACATTTACATACATTTTAAATACGATTTCAGTTAAAACTTCGTGTAATTTCATAAAGTTATGACAAAGACAACCTTGTCCATTAGAGGCTATATATCTTATGATAAAACTGGAGAGGAAATACTTGTTTAAGTCATTTCACAATCACTCCCACAACAGCAACTGAAAAATACATTGAATCTGGCATGTTTCATATTTGCCAGAAGAGAGCCATAAAATAATGCCCCTCCCTCCACCAGCTCCAGCTGCGCCACCACCGATTCCGGAACTCTTCAGGGTTACAATCTATTTGCCAACATCGTACACAAACCAAACTAATGCCAGAAGAATCCAGAAAAGGCCCAGAAGATTTTGCTATCTGGTTTATCATTATTTGCATATTTAATTACCCATCCATTCTCCAAAACACTTGTCCTATATAGTAAACCTGGATGGATGGCCAGTCCATCACAGGTTTTAGGCCACATATTTTACATAACTTTATTTCTTGAAAATATGAGAGAATTTAAAGAAAAATACATTATTGAGATACATTCCTAAATTATATTCTACATATAGATAAAAATAATGAATATTGAACATGTAAAGAAGTTACGCATAGTTGACTCAGGTTTAGTCATTTTTCATTTTGTTGTCATTGTTGTTTTTTCAGACTGACTGATCAGAGCACAACCTGCATTTTCTTCTGCACTTTTCTCCTTGGTTAGTATTAATATGGTATAATCTTAATCTGTACTATGACATTTTCATCACATGACCATAATTGTAGTCCCTGTGTCCTAATATGTCTGTTTCTGTTCTGTCTCTTTACAGGTTCCTTGTGATTTGGCGTTTTCTACAGAGAGCAGTTCATTTCATGTCTTACCCTTTCAAAGTATGTCCCTATCAAAGGGAAAATGTCTTGTTAAAATTATTTTGACTAGCAATTAGGTGTATTTTAATATGTATTACTTTAAAAGTAAAATCTCAAATGAATGAGTTAGTCAGATATATTAGTCAGAAATATTTTTTTTGTCTCATTTATTTTATCTCTTCATATTTTAAAGGATGCCGCAGAGAGGAAAGAGATCACAGGCTCAAAAAAGTCAACGGAGAGTTGCTAGACTACACTGGCTGCAAAATAATTTTTGTAGCTGCAAGGGGGAGTCTAGATTTCTAGGCTACCGTCCTAGAAATCTAGGAGGAAGTTCAACCTGGAGGATGAACAGACCAGACCCTCCAGGATTAACCAGGTACTATTGATATCTGTGTTTTGCAACATGCTCATTTCAGGGCACTGAACACTGCATATTCATTACT
Source organism: Rhinichthys osculus (assembly GCA_029959095.1). NCBI lineage: Eukaryota > Metazoa > Chordata > Actinopteri > Cypriniformes > Leuciscidae > Rhinichthys > Rhinichthys osculus. The sequence continues at coordinate 10,364,180 of JARWKJ010000013.1, read as the reverse complement.
GTATAAATTAAATATAGATTGATCTTTTTGTAATGTTACTAAAGGTAGCCCATTTAGTCAAGAGCTATGAGTAATTAATTTGTACTTTGTTTAATTAACATTAAAATACTTGCCAAGACTGACGTTTTTTTTAGTAAGTAAACCAGTGTTGTGGCTGAACACCAGTAACACCGACTATCGCAGCAAGCCTAGTGACAGCCCTAGATTAGATAAAACATTTCTAAAAACTAGATATTATTTCAAAATGCACCTACATTGTTTCGCATTTTGTGACTTTTATTCGGATAAAAGACCTTTTTGTTTATTTTTTTAGAACTGTTTAGCAAAAAATGTCTGTCCCAAACACTTTGAAGTGCAATTTAAAATTGAACAGATTCTATAACACTAATTTTGATCAGCAGCCTAATTTCATGAATGATTATTTACAGGTTGAACAGGCAAGCACCAGTGCAGCTGTAGCTCAGTTTTCAGGTAGAACGTATGTAGAAGGTGGTGATATTGCACCCAGGGTTGTGTCTGTACAGGCATCTCATTGTCAGGGTGATGTTAGGTATGGCAGTTTCTCGAGAAATCACCGGTGCACGTGTGTAGCGTTGACATTTTTGCCCAACCAGAGTGAAGGTATTGCGTTCAAGATGCCTGACCTTGATAGAGTTTTAGAGGAGGGAGATGCGTTATATGTCGGCATTAAATTGCAGCTTATTTCTGAAAGACGGTAGCCTAGAAATCTAGACTCCCCCTAGGAGCTACAAAAATTATTTTGCAGCCAGTGTAGTCTAGCAACTCTCCGTTGACTTTCGAACTGGAAAAACCAAACTCTAGTCAGGCCAATCACATCGTGTATAGAGTCAGCGGGCGGGCTTAACATAATGACGACAGAGATGCGACGGTTCACTGCTACTTGAAAACAAAGAATGGCTGTTGCTGGCGAATAGCTGCCTTTCGATTCGGCTTTGGCCGCGACTCTAGATGATTTAAAGTTAAGCTTTTCTTTGAAACATGAACATAGAACGGCACTTGAGTCATTTTTAAAAAAGGAAGATGTCTTTTGTGTGAAGATGTGTGAGATCGCTCTGACTACGTCACCTTCTTTATTGCTCTGGTTGGTTGTAGCGCTATCCTATTACGTGCAGAGGGAATTTGAAAGACAACCGTTTATCCCGCCCCTCGTATTGAGCCCTGTCAATGGTGAGTTCCCAGACCTAACATCCTGATGTAGGTCTGGCATGCCAGGCTAGAAAGGAGGTTTAATCGCAACCATCTGACCATGGAGGAAGTACCTTTGAATGTTGATTCATTTAACCACACACACAATGTTCTGAAGTCAGGAGTGATGTTTGGATACCTCAGAGCCACAGGGACCCCTGGCACTGAAGAGTGGTGGATTCCTCTCACCGAAAGGCTACAGTGTCTCTCCACAGATGTCAGCTATGCTCTCCTCCTTGTTGCTCCAGATTGTATTGCTGTGTTCAGAGACAGATCTGGGAGGTACGGATACTTTGATTCTCACTCGAGAACTGCTGCAGGCTTGCCCCATCCTACTGGTCATGGAACTGCTGTCATGTTGACTTTCATTTCAAAACATTGATAGGCACAATGGTCTAGGTTTGTAAAGGTTACCATGTACATAGAAGTATGGAAAAGGAACCGGAACAGGTCAGGGGCCGTATTCACAAAGAATTTTATCTTACCACTAGGAGTACTCCTAAATCGCACTAAAATATTTTAGCTAGGAGTTTTCTCTTAAAAGTTATTCACAACGCCTTTCAGACCTACTCTTAGTAAGGAAAAATGACAACTCCTAAACTAAGAGTGAGCCATCGTTGCTATAGATGACGTCAATTCTCATGCACGAGCTTCCTCGCAATGATCACGGTGATTGGTTGTTAGAGTTGTTAGATGACAGGGCCATCATGCGGAGCATAACACAGACGCAACAAATCATGGAATTACGACATCTAAATATGTCTGTGTCCTACACAAAATAATAATAGTAATGTCATCGAAATGCATATATAATGACATGTTTGTGCAGGCCCCAGTGAAGTGTAATTCTAAAAAGGCAGAGAGAGAGAGAGAGAAAAGTCGTGAATTCAATTAAATCAATGTAGCCTAATACCCCAATGAAAACCGTCACTTGCCTAATAATGAAAAACGACACTTGCATTAACACTTGCTTGGTTAATTGACATCATATTAGCCTAAATAGAAAAATAAACTTAAAACAAGGAAATGTTGCTCGAAGTAATGTAATAGTTGAATGACGGTGGATTAAGAACTCGCCAAAACGGAAAAGAAAGCCCAACTGGACGCAGGATCAGTAACTGCTGCTGGCCCAGTTAGTGCTAGAAAAAACAAAAAAAACATAATAAAAGTGAAATTCGGCACTGGGATATCAAGCAAAACTAAGCGTGAGACATGGGAGAGGATTTGTTTGCAGATCAATGCAGCGTTCCCGCTTGTGTCGCGGACCCCGGACGACTGCGAGAGGCGCTGGTGTGCGCTACACTCCTTTGTGTATAGGTCTTAGTGAGTTAGGAGTCCTCTCGACTTCTTTTAAGCTGTCCCAGACTTAGGTGCTACTTTTAGGGCTAAAATGCTTCGTGAATTACTCTTAGTGAATAAAATTAGGAGTCCTAAAGTTAGGAGTAACACGCCCATTATTTTTAGGAGTTGCTCCTAAATTCGCCAGTTAGGAGCTACTTTTAGCCTTAAAATTCTTTGTGAATACGGCCCCAGAACATTAGAAATTACATTAGGAACAAATCATTTAAAAACATTAACAAAAGATATCTATATACATAAACAGATTATCAGTGATGTATTACATGATTTTGTTACACAAAGAAGGCAGAAAGTGAGAGAAAAAGAATGTGTCCAATTTACATTTCATGTTCTCCCACTCCTTTGGTTGGAAGTGCACCCACTCCAAGTGATGGTCATCACTGCACTTCACAAAAAAGTCACACCACTTCAACCCAGTGATGCCCATCTGCCCCATCACTTGAAAATAGTATTCGTGTGTGGTCTTCAGGCTAAGGCTACCATCAGCCTTGCAACGCAAGTACTTGCAATCCCTCATGCTCCCTTTGTTGGGGCACTTAGTAGTAGTAATAGTTTATTTGAACATGTAGAAAACATAAAATAAGAATTATACAAACATGCTTTCACATATACAAATAAAATTTAAATAATAGTTATATAAGGAACTGTGCTTCTCAGCACAAACTTCCAAAATTAATAAAGGTCATTCAACTTAGAAATTCCCATGTTCAAAAAGGAGTAGGAAGAAGTTCATAGCAAACTTTTCAAGTCCTACCCCCTTCTCTATTGTTATCATTTAGTTAAATACAAAACAATTTGACACTTCTCATATACATACTTCTTTACATAGACTGTATATCAACTTACCTACTGTTCACATAAACCCATGCCTTCACATAGAAACAAATGCATACCTACATTCATGCAATACGATACTATTGTACAATACTATCACCTCAAGGCCTTTTCATATTCATTTAATATCTTCAGTTTAAATAGTTTTTTAAAAATGTACTCATAGTTGTACATGATTTCATCTCTTCACTGCAGCTATTCCATACATTCACTCCTTTTGTTGTGATGCAGTGATATCTAGAATTTGTTCTTATATGTTTCTTTCTAAATACCAATGTTCCTCTTAAGTGATGTTTGCTCTCTCTCATTTGGAACAACCCCTGAATACTGGTCAAAAGCTGTTGATTATTTATTTTATACATAATTTGTGCAGTTTTAAAGTCAACAATATCTCTAAATTTTAATGCTTTTAATCTAATAAACAATGGAGTAGTTGGTGCTCTATAAGTGGTTTTATTAACAATTCTTATTGCTCTCTTTTGAAGGATAAATATAGATTCAGTGTTGGTTTCGTAAGTGTTTCCCCATACTTCCAAACAATAAGAAATGTATGGAAGTATGAAGGAACAATACAACATGTACAATGTTTGTTGATTTAATAGGTAATTTATTTTACACAATATAGCAATTGATTTTGATATTTTTGCCTTAATATAATGTATATGTTGCTTCCAACATAATTTTTCATCGATTATTACTCCCAAAAATTTTATTTCTTTTACTCTTTCTATTTCAATATCATTTATCATAAGTTTTTTATTTATAGTTGTAGCACGATTACCAAAAATGATAAATTTAGTTTTACTTAAGTTCAGTGTTAGTTTATTTGCATCAAACCAGCTCTTCATCTTTTTTAATTCATTTTCCCCTGTATTCAAGAGTTGTTGCAGGTTTTCTCCAGAACAAATTAAACTGGTATCATCAGCAAATAAAAAGGTTTTTAGTGTTTTAGATACCTCCCATACATTATTTATATACAAATTAAACAACACTGGTCCCAACACTGACCCCTGGGGAACCCCGCAGGTAATTTTCTTTAACTTTGAATTATGGTTTTTCAATTCAACATATTGTTGTCGATTATGTAAATAGCTATTTAACCAAGAAAGTGCCGTCCCCCTAATTCCATATTTGTGTAATTTCATAATCAATAAATCGTGGTCTACCGTATCAAATGCCTTCTTAAGATCCAAAAATATCCCCACTGCATATTTTTTTTTGTTCTATTGATTTTGTTATTTCTTCCACAAATTGAATTAGTGCATGTGCAGTTGTCCTATTTGCCCTGAAACCATATTGCTGATCACACAGTATATTATGTTTAGTAATGAAATCATTAAGCCTTTTAGAGAATATTTTTGAAAATTGGGAGAGCAGTGAAACAGGTCTGTAGTTTGAAAGTGTATGTTTTCCATCAGCCTTATATACAGGTATCACTTTTGCCATTTTCATTTTATCTGGAAAGACTCTAGTTTTCAAAGATAGATTGCATACATGCGTTAGAGGCTTAACAACACAACCAATAATACTTTTTACCATAAACATGTCTATTCCATTCCAATCAGTTGACTTTTTACTCTTAAATGTTTCAACAACCTCTATAATTTCTTTTTCATCTGTTTCCTTAACAAACATAGATTCAATAACATTTACATTCTTGCTTAGCACATCATTAATACTGACAGTTTTTGCAAACCCCTCAGCCAAACCTGGACCAACTCCAACAAAAAAATCATTAAATTCATTTGCAGCTAAGGTCATATCCTTAACTTCTATATTGTTTTTTGTCAGAAAATATTTAGTATCTCCAGTTTTGCCTTTTTTATTCTTGATAATTTCATTCAGCACCTTCCAGGTATTTCTTATATTGCTTCTATTTTTCTCCAGTAGTTTAATATAATAAGTCTTTTTACTGTTTCTCATGATTCTGGTTAATTTGTTTTTATATATCTTATATTTATTTTCTGATTCTTTTGTCCTCTTCTTTAAAAACTCTTTATATAATAAATTTTTCTTCTTACACGCATTTAATATTCCATTAGTTATCCACGGTTTTTCATCAGATTTCAGTTTTACTTCTTTTTTTACTACAGGACATTTTTTTTCATAAAGTGTTGTTACGATATTCAAAAATGAATCATAGGCTTCATTCACATTATCTACGTACACTTTGCCCCAGTCTTGTTTCATTAAATCCTCTTTTAATGTATTGATGTTTTCTTGGGTTCTGTATCGGGTCATTGTGTATATTTTGTCGTCTTTCTTGGTCCTGGTGTAGCTATGTATGCTCGCAAAAACTGGCAAATGGTCACTGACGTCATTAATTATTAGTCCACTTTTATTAACCGGATATTAACCGGTACTATACATCAAATTAATAAACTCTGTAGTTTTATTATGTTCATGTGGGTTGAGCAAATCAATATTGAAGTCTGCGCAGATAAAAACCATTTTTTTGTTATTACTATTACTAAATATTTCTGTTATTTTTCCCTTAAACATGTCAATATTTGATCCCGGTTTCCTATAAATGCAACTAATTAGAATGTTCTTAGATTTTTCCATTTCAATCTGTACTGTGATGCATTCCATGATTGTATCTAAAACAAAAGACATTTTATTAATTATTTTACATTGATATCTTTGGTCAATATATAATGCAACCCCCCCACCTTTGGATTGTTTCCTGTTGATGATAAACAGTTCGTATCCCTCAATCTCAACCAAATCATAATGTTCTTCCGTGAGCCAAGTTTCTGTTATTGCTATTGCTGTGAATTTATTTTCCACTTGTTTTAGGCACTGTTTAAATTTTGAAAAGTTTGTGATAAGGCTCCTGCTGTTAAAATGTATAATTGATATTGTGCCATCCATTTTTATGTGTTTTTTGAACTGCTCAACTGTATAATATTCACACTGGCTGTCAGTACCAATGTAAAAGTTATTATCTGGGTCAATGTCATTTTCAATATCTTGTGATTTATGTTCTGTATATTTGAAAGTTTCCAAGTTCAGCTGTTCATATTTAGCAGATGAGTTTCTGTCCGAATTTTTCATAGTCATTGCTTTTAATAAGTTCAGTTCAGTTTATATTCAGTTACCTTATGTAGATCTATGTTGCTCTCGATTCATTCCTTTCTTCAAACTTATCCAGCTCAGTGATGTCCCTGACGAGAAGCACTTTCGCTGTCTCAGGTGTCGACCCATGTAGTTTGATTAATATTTTACAATTTCTTACCCATGTTGCTTGGATCTTGTTTTGTTTTCTGAGTATGCGTGCCTTCTTGGCGATGTCAGCATTTTTCTTGGTAAGGTGGTCGTTGATGTATACTTCAGTGCCTTTTAATTTCCTTCCCTGTCTGAGGAGTGCTGTCTTTTTCTTTCTGTTCGTGAACCGGATTATTACCAACGGAGTGGCCATTTTGTTTTTGCTCGGCAAGGTATGACATGCTTCAATATCCTCGCTGTCAACATAAATGTCTTTGCTGTCCAAAAAGCAAATCACCTGTTGCTCCAGCGACTCCTTCTCCCCCTCAGAGGCTTCACTCATTCCGGCAGCAGTATGCCCAGCGTCTGCAGCCACCCTGGCATAGTTCCGGTGTTTGGTTCTCAGGCCGCTGATAACCACATCATTAATTCTGGAGAATTGCTCGAGGTCAGCAACTCGAGTCTCCAGAATAGCGATCTTTCGGTCCTTCTCCAAGCTTTGCCTCTTTAGCATTTGTATTTCCCCCATCAAATCCATGATTTTCTTTTGTTGCTCTGCTACAGTTGAAATCTCCGCCGACAAGAAGTCCAGAGATTTCTTGATCTCCTCCACCTCATCGGGTAGGATATTTTTCTTAGGCGGCATATTCTCCCCGAACTTTTGAATTGTTGTGTATATATACAGATTTTGTTTTGATATTTCAAAGTTTCAGTTGTTCATTGTTGCAACAGTCTCACTGAAACGCGCGTGACGCGTGATCACGCGTTTCATGAACTGATCTTGATCACTTGATCTCCAGGAGGCCGTGTGTTGGTGAGGCACTGGGGTCAATCACTTTTCGGTCAGGTGAGGCACCTAGGTGTGGGGCGTGGTGGTTGATGACGAACCCACAGGGGAAGATCTCATAGCCAATGAAGTCTTGATATTCGGCCACAGCAACAGGCTCCAGTTCCAAACCTCTTTTCATCACCTTAGTCTGCACTATTTTCTTTTTCAAATTGGCAGCTAATACGTTGTAGTCTGCCACCCTTGAACAAATTCTCTTGAAGGAAGAGGAGGTAAGACGGTTAGCTCGAATTTTATGCCAGCTCTTGCTATGGCTCTGTTCCCTTGTCTCTATCTCCAGCTGTATTGCAACAGCCTGAGTGACCACCAGGCCACCATAGTAGCACGACTCAGTGTCATCTAGTACAGTGTAAAATGAGCATGGCTGTGATGGTAAGGGAAACAGGGATCATCATTAGCCCTGGAAGCCTGTGTTGCATGGTAGGTAAGCACAGATCCCTTTGGAAGGTCTCCAAAGTCGGTAGAGACAAGAGCAGCAGGCTGTTTTCTGTTCTCCTCCAGGAGCCGGTTGCACCAACAGGGCTTACGCCTGGTCTTAAGGTAAGTAGGTCTTAACTCAGCATTCTAAGTCCGACCTAATAGTTACGACTGTTGCACCATCCAGGCTTAAGTCCTCTTCTCGCTAAGACCGGGCGTAAATCTTACGCCTAGTCAGTACCAGGCGTAAAGTCAAAATCTAGGCAAGTTTCTTTAGTAACCATTTGATAACTCAACAGTAAAAACATGGCGCGCCGTATACACAGACTTTACAATGAGCAGGCTTTTAGACGAGAGAGAGTTATTAGGGACAGAACCAATCCATTGGACATTTACAATGATGAGGAGCTGATTGAGAGGTTTCGATTCTGTCGGAGAGATATATATGAACTTGTTGAAGAGCTGTCACCCGACTTACAGTTTGTGTTGAACCACAATGCAGCATTGACACCGGCATTACAGCTGTTAATAGCGGTACGTTTTTATGCAAATAGTGCGTTTCAAAACACTGTTGGAGACATGATTAATGTCCACAAATCCACCGAATGTCGGGCCATCTGCAGAGTGTCACTGGCACTGAGCCGTCGCCTTCCGCGATCTGCTCCATTCCCCACTGAGGCCGAGTCGGCGGTGATGAAACACCGATTCCGCCGGGCCTCTGACATTCCTGGTATTGTGGGCTGCATCGATGGGACTCACGTCCGGATCCATGCACCATCTGATCATGAGTATCTTTATGTCAAACGTAAGGGATACCATTCAATCAATGTGCAGATTGCTTGTGACGCCAATTATAACATCTTTAATTTGGTGGCGAGATGGCCTGGATCTACCCATGACGCACGCATCCTCTGGGAGAGTGCGTTATACCAGGATTTCGAGGCTGGAAGAGTAAACGGGCTGCTTCTCGGTGACAGCGGATACCCACTTAAACACTGGCTGATGACGCCTATAATTGCTCTGAGGACTGAGCAAGAACGATGGTATAACACCATCCACACTACCACTAGGTCACTCGCTCACTCAGTCCTCAAGCTTTGGTAAAATCCTTTCTGTAGCGTCTGTGTCGCTATCCATGGTTCTGATATAGTGCAGTCACTAGATCACTGAAAACTACAGGTGAAACTCGAAAAATTAGAATATCGTGCAAAAGTTATAATTTTTATGATTATGGCTTACAGCTTATGAAAACCTCAAATTCAAAATCTCAGAAAATTAGAATATTAAATGAAATCAATAAAAAAAATATATTTTAAATGCAGAAATGTCGGCCCTCTGAAAAGTATAATAATGCATAATGTATATAGTTATATATAGCTACTAAATATATTAGTTTAAAAGAGGTTAATGTGAGTAAGTTAATTACCCTGGAATGAAGGTGCTAAAGGCAGTTGGCAGTGGGTACACGGCAGTGAAGGAGATACAAAACCTAATAGGTAAATGAAATAAGTTATCTTGAATGTTATTCAAATATTAAGTGCTTAAAAGGGGTCATTACATGTTCTGAAATATGATGATATAGATTGCTATTCCATATTTATTGTAAATGCAAACTGAAAATGTGACAGAGTCAGTTTAAAAGATTACTTCCTGCAATGAACTGGCAAGATTTTTACAGGCACGGGTTCACATAAAAGAAAGAGGGAGTAAAATAAGAAATCACATTTGATTCACTATTATATTAATCAAAATTGCACAGGCCTGCATGGATGGACATGACAAGTCTTAAAATAATATGATTGACTAATCTAAATCATCAATACGTTAATCTGAAATTGATGTACACATTGGTATTATATCTATTTACCACAAAAGTTAGATGGCCACAAAGGTGAATGTAAGAAAAAACGTTTCACTTTATATCTATGTTCTTCATCTCTGTAATCTGCAAATCATTCCCCTGTTATAAATGTATGACTGAAAATGTATGTCAGGCTGTCAAATTAAATACTTACACAGCAGCAACAACGACCTATACACTCATGCAAAATAGAGAAATAAGTCAGATAAAACACAGGTATGGATGTATGGACATGTGTTTCTATTATAAAGGAGTAACGTTAGCATTATAGAGAAAGAGGAGTTATACTGGTTTAATAAATTAAAAATGTAATTTTAGTTAAATTACTATTAGTTTGGCTTTGGTGGCTTTTGCAGGCAAAGGTGCCGTTATATCATCGTGACGTAAGCATCAACATATGGCAATAAGATGAATATAATTAATATAAAACCAAAACTCTAATTTAAAAATATAATGTTAAAATATACTAGAATCAATGAACATCACTAATAACCCCCAGTTTTACAGATCATTAACTAACAAAAAAGTTGTTTTGGGTTTAGTTACCCTTTAATAACTAAAAATTATTAGAGAAGGGGTAATAAGTAATTTTTCCACTTATTTCTAATTAATTCATGATTTTTATGAAGTTCAGTCAGAACCTCCTCAGAGAGGGGAGAAAATATTGTTTTATTTTTGGGTGAACCATTCCTTCGAAACTTAACACAATTTCCTTCAAAATATTGCTTTGACTTTAATTTTATGAATAAAACAAACAACAAATTAAATAATATTTGCCAGAGTTTTTACATGTACCTTTCTCTGTCTTCAGCATGGCAACTCCAACTACGTCTGCATTTTTGACTTGCAAGTGTGTTGCAACCAAGTTGAGCCAGCGAGCCCAGAGCTTCACCAAGGGACGATTAGAAGATTTAAAACGCAGTGTTTGAGTGCCCTTTCTGACGGGTCAAAAACCTATTTAAATAAAAAAGATGGCTTTACCCCGGAGTTCGAGGAGGGGGTGAGCTATGTACTCCAAAAACACACTATATCCAATTCATACGGACAGATCCATCTGTTTGTTGGCCCTGGAACCCTGAAATTTAAAACGGTTCCAATGGAGATCACAGAGGAGGCAGTGATGCAGGCCAAACATGCCCTGTGTCCGTCATCAGCACTGATGAGTGGCGAAGAAGAGGACATCTTCTCTCAGGGTGGATACCTCAGCCTCCAGGGAAAGATCATAGAAGTGAGTATATTTTCTATCCGTCTAATACTTTTTGCAGTATCTAATATAATGTACTAAATTGACATCATTACCTCCTCATCATCCAGTTACAAGTTGCCTAAAAAAAAAAAAACTAAAAAAAACAACAGTGATAATGACCGTGCAATACCTGTGCCAAATTCAATTATATTAATTTTGTATTTTTAAAAAGAATAGTCTCAAAAACATAATAAATCATTTACAACATTGTATTATATAATTTTGAAATAGTTTGTGCATCTAATGGGTGATTAAAAGTTGTGAAAATGGCAACATACAAATTACCAGGACATAACAGTTGAGTAAGACTGACACCAAATATGCTTTTTTACCCTCAGATTTACTATCTATCTACCCAATTGACCGTCTTTATCGGTCTATCACTATGGCACTGTGATCTAAACACACGTTCAGGAAACCTCAACACTGCATAATTTGGATTTGTCCCTTATTTGGAAAACAAACCGTGTAATTAACAAATTGAATAAATAAAATAGAAATTCAAAATGTGCAATTGTGGAACTCCAGGAACAGAACTGAGAAACAGAACTGTATTACACTCGCCTATGAATTTAATTTTTCCAGATGCGTGGCGTGAGGATGACCCGTACAAATGTCCCCCTTCTGGACATGCAGCTCCAGTGTGGAGGGAAGTCCTTAGATGTGTCGCTGTGGAGGGATGAGGCGCTGACGGACCTCTGCGTGGGCGATGAGGTGGTGATTACACACCTTCGTCTCCGCATGTTCAACAATGGCCAGGGAAATATCAGTCCTCAGCGTACACGACTGTGCAGGTTCATAATGCACATCACCACTGCTGCCATAGAACACACTGAAACAGAGGAAACATGCTTTTTGGAGATGTAAACCTACATTTCAATTAATAAATATCACAAGAACAAAAGCACAACTGTTCAGAATATCAGCACGACTGTTATCTGATAACAGGCTAGAGTTGCAAGTGTGTTTTTTAATACAACAGCTCAATAAACAAGAATTTAATATCCAGAAAGCAAAATTGTACAAAAAGAAGAACTTACAGTGAGGTGTTTGTAGTACTAATACACTGACATTTCCCACACTGGTTTGTTTCCACAGATCCCTGAGGGCCAGGTTGAGGAAACTGAGGTAAGAATCATTGGCGTCTCTGAGGTGAACGACACCCGCCACTTCCTCAGCAGTGAGTCGGAGATCTTTATTGTGCCGTCAACCGTCTTCACTGGCAACCCAGACGACATCATCGACAGACTGCCAATGCAACTTATGCTGAAGCACCTTAACAGACGGGTCCTGCAGATCCGCGAGAGGGAGAGCTCAGCAGAATAGCCTCAACCATTTTTCTTAATTTATTTAATTTGTTTGTGTTCTGAGAAAATTATTTAATTGTTCTTGTTTAGTTTATTCCAAAATAAAATATTATTTCACATGTTTCAAAGTGTTGTCTTCTCTATCATCCGTATATTTTTGACAATAATGCATACCCTCTAATTACCTGCAGAAAAGTAACACTGTTTTGCTTACCTGTTGTGATGCAATGTAATGATCGAGAAACACGTGGACCTTTGTCATCCATTTGAATGCAACACTGTGGGAGAATTGAAACAGAAAGTTACAATCTTACAACAACTGTGAAAATACACAAATATAATGCAAAATACATTCATTTAGATATATCAACAAACTCATACATTTGTCATGCATGTAACAGGATGTAGTCCCTGTAAAATATTAATCCTATCCTGATTGTTTAAAAGTGAAGCTTGCACTTTTAATCACATCGTGATCCGGTGTTTCCCGACTCAGGACAGCGTGGTGCAGGTAAGAAATTAAAACCCCGCCCCTCTGGTTCCCTCGAGATTTTTCTATGGAGTTTTAGAATCGGGTTTTTCCAATTTAGGAGTAAAATTACATTCATGTTTAAAAAAATTACACAGACCCATACCAAAAACACGAATTTTAAAAGCACCGGTTGAATCTCAATGACTCACTCATTAAAAGTGATTTGCTGCCACCTAGTGGCGGTTTTAAAATAACATTTAAATTTTAGTTTAAATTTGAAATTAGTTCACAAGTAAAGTATTAAACATTTTATGTTTAAAACGAAGCATGAATAATGTCCTTAATTAAGTCATTACTCATTCCCTGTGAGCTGTATTAAACAATGCTATTTCAGATGCTGCTTCTGTTTTTCCTTAGCATTGCACATTTTAATTTCTACATTTCATCTGCTCTATTGTGTGTTTTCATTGTAATTCAATTTATTGTCGTTTCTTTGTAACTTCATAAAAATCATGAATTTAATTCAGAAAATTAAATTTTCTTTCAGAACCCATCTCAGACCAAATCTTGTCAGAATATATTTGTTTTATTTAATTAAAACAAATTAATTGTACATTAATTAATTAAATGTAAGGATTCACACATCTAGCAGACAGCATTCCCCAAAAGATTGAAGCTGTTTTCAAAACAACGTTTTAACTTGTAATTGAAAAGCATCATTCATTATTGTCGAGAATTGTTTGTGACAAAATGATTAAATGTCATTACAATCATATAGTAAACGTTTTTTGTGTGTCGCACAGTCAATAACCGTTTATGAAGTAGTTAATTGCTTTTTATGCATAAGAAAATCAAGACATTGTTCTTTTAGTAGCATGAAAAACAAAATTATAAATCAAAATCTTTCTTACATCGTATCTGCACTTTCCCACGACAGAATTCGCAATCTGACTGAGGCCGGCAGCAGCTAAACTAAACTAACCTGATTGGATATTGCATTATGAGCTCAACAGAGACTTCTGTGATTGGTGGTAATGCTCAACGCTGAAAAAAAGTAATCTTGCATGTCACGTGAGCATCTTTAACTGTAATGACGCAACACTTTTTTTTTCTTCCCATTTCACCTTAATTGTGAGTCGTGATAGATTCATTTTGTTTGTGTTGGAGATATTTTTTAACCATGTCGAATATGCCGTTTTGTCCATTTTAGAGGGAGCAATTGTGTCTCAAAATTAAAAACTTAATTTCCTTCACCTGGTTATTGTGACAACGCGCGGCCATCCCCACATTAGTTGTGTGATTTACTTTTTATTACGAGTTGTTGCTATAAAAGTTATGATGAAATTCTATCTATCTATCTATCTATCTATCTATCCTATATCTCTTTCTAACTCTATCTATCTATCTAATTTTTTTAATTCATTTATTTGACATGGACATTGCAATTAAACATAGTACAAAACAAGTCTGTAACTGATGCTATGCAAAAAGAGTTTATAGCTATTGCTAATTTTCAACTCCAGTCCATGGTTGGGCCTTTACACTACATTTACTATTTCATCTTAAAAACATCTCTATAAACACATCAAATGAATCCCTTACTTACACAAACCAGTTATCTACAAATGGGTACATTCCTGTTTCGATTTCATCCAAGACTTAACTCGAGAAGTAAACTGTTTAAACTCAGTCATTGTTTTAAATTCAGTGGGTAATGAATTCCACAATTTTGCACTTTTATATGAAAAAGCAGACTGACCAAATGAAGTCTTACGGTACGGAACTATACAGTTGTTATTGATAGAGCCTCTGGTGACTCTGTTGATGCTTTGTCTCTGCACAAATGAACTGAGTGGCTCAGGTGCTGTATTATTGAGACATTTGAAAGTTAGTTTGAGAAAACATAAATCACTAAACCTTTCAAAGCTTAACAATTTATACTTCTGAAGAATATTGCAGTGATGATAGCGAATTGGCTTCTTATCCATAATCTTTATAGTTTGATTATATAGTGACCTGATATGTTTAGTTGTTGCGAGCGTGGCCTGTGCCCATACTGTCATGCAGTATGATATATGAGAGAATATCATACAGGAGGGCGGCCTGTTTGGGAATATATTGTCTAATTAGTTTAAAACAGTTTAGGTTACTTTGTATTGTTTTTGAGATTTTCTTAAGATGTTTGTCAAATTTTAATTGAGGGTCAAGGACCAATCCAAGGTATTTAAAATCTGTTACCACTTTTATAGTTGTATCTTGCAAATTATGTTGAAAATTTTGTTCCAAATCTTGTCTTTTAATAGAAAAACACATTGCTACAGTTTTAGTTGAATTTAGTATCAACTGATTTTGAATGAGCCATTTACCAACATGACATCATGACTTTGCGTAAACATACACGCCACTTTCAATTCAAGTGGCGTGTTATCTATACGCATTTTAGCTATCCGCGTGTATGTCCACGCCGAAATCTTTTGCGTGTATGTGTACGCCGTTAAATGTCCGAGCGAAAGAAGCAAAATCTATATCTACATCTGTGGAGCGATATTTCTTTTCCTAGGATGGTAGGAGAAGACTCATAAATGGTATTAACCCCAGTGACGGGTAGGTTTAGGGACAGGGTTGGGGTAGGTCATATATTTATACAGTAATGTAATGTTAAGTCAAAGGCGTTGATAAAAACGCTGAAAAGCGATTATGCGTGTTGATAGCACGCCAAAAATGGAAATACGAATTGGCGTGTCATACATACGCCATTTCATGAGATCAGTCTCCATTTACTGACCTCCGCCATACAAGTGGTCAAAACCTCCGCTATCTATCTATCTATCTATCAACTACCCAAAATAACTTAGCAATCCACTAGAAACATCCATAGCAACTTTAAATTACTTTAAACTAATTTAAACTAGAAACTACTTTAAACTTTGAACTAATTTAAAGCTGCAGTCCGTAACTTTTCCTCTTTGTCGCCATCTGTTCGAAATCTGTAACTGCAGTGATTCGCGGAATTATCATCTTTACGTGGGTTGTAAATCGGCATGAAACAGCGCGGATGAACACAGTGTTTTGAGGCGAGTGCTGCTGTCAGTCACCGCGCTGTGTGGATACTGGCATACAGAATCACAGATTCACTTTTTGAAAGTTTGACCAACATAAGAATTTTCATAAGAAAATGTCTTCTGAACAAGTAACATCCATTTTTGTTCTGACCAACTAAGGGGGAAAAAGCATTCGACATGATAAGCTTCGTTAGATTTAATCAACGCGATTTACAGCAACCGTGCAAATTATAGCCTACTTTGTTCTCAAATTGTTCATGTTAACAACATCAGCATTGCGTGACTAATGTTAATTTAATGTGTTTTATGGTTACCTGTGTAGTTCAGAATTCATATTCTCCATAATAGCAAAACGAGAAAGGCACAACAAAGGAAACTCCATAACTGTGTGAATTAAGAAAACGTACTGTCACACGATTGAACTATAGACCTTATTCGCAAACACCGGAAGTAGCTAACCGCGGCCATATTGTTGACATGACATCTGTCCTGCTGCCTCTAGCCGCGCGCAGGTTTGAGTTGAGGGGAGCAGTAGCCTGGCTTCATCTCGTCGGTATCAAGAGAAGATAATGATATTATTTGATGTGGGTCCACACCAATGAAGCTTAAGTAAAGATCCGACCTTATTGCCACTTTGCCAGCCGTAACTTATCCGGATATTTATAACGATCTCGTTCATACAGTATCCGTATACAAACAATGTACCTCAACAAGGCAACATAATGAAAGACACTCGTTTCATTCGTGGAGGTGGAAAAACAAGTTCTTTGTGACATGCAATATTTGTTGTATTAAAATGTAAATGCAAAAGAAAAGGCATGAGAGTCGGTTGTTTTTGTCAATTTTAAGTTTTCATTTAAAATGTTTGCGATTTTAATATAAGTACATGGTTACATATTTGACCACTTGCTTGAGCAACTTAATATATAGAAGTAATGCATGGAATAATTGGCTTACGTTGTTGAAATAGTAAGTAGCAGCTATGTGTTAAAATAAAAATAGTGAGTACCGGGATGTTTGTGGTAATGTTACAGCCGCGGATCAGTTACGCACTGCAAATGCAGCATATAAAGCACTGTAGCGCGTCCTGCTTCTGTACCGTATATTAGAGGTCTGCACGGGCTTTAAAGTCCCCATGAATTCAAAATTGACCATACTTACTTTGTTTGCCTAAATTGATCGTTTTGTGGTGAACAATTCATCCATGCAAGTCAATCCACACAAAAACATTTTTTGGCTTCGTAATCTTTAATCAAAATCTGAAATTTCCCCTCCCCTCTGCGTTGGAGGACCTTCCCTGATGACGTAGGTTTGACGGTTTGGGCGTCTGCTTAACATCCGTAATCACGCCCCTCCAACTGACAGTAGACAGACTGAATGAAAACACCTACTTTTCTAGATCCAATCAGGTGCTAGTTGGGGAAAAAGCCACACCCACCATTTTGCCTCATTTAGTATTCCGTTTCTCTCGGAAATACGTCACAACACTGGAGAAAAGTCGTTTGCAACTTCCGGTTCACGGGGACTTTAAATTGAAGCCCGAACCCGGCCCGTACCCGCGATCATTTAACCCGACCCGACAATTACATTTACATATTAAGCCCGAACCCGAGGTCCATTCTGTTTCTCACAGCGAATACCATTTTTTCACGTCTGCTGTCTGTCTGTATTGTGACTGAAATAGCGCGTGAGAGCGGTATATGCGCTCATGCGCAAATCATAAGATAAAATAAAACAAAAATTATCATTATCATTATATTTGAGAGAGAGAGCCTGTGTGTCTGTGTGTATGCACATATTGCACATCTGCGCACGTATGTACTTTCTCTCTCTCGCGTGCCGGTCACCACAACACAGCAAGCAGGCAAAGCACACGGCACGCAAACTATATATAGCCTATTTAGTTTTTCTTAGTTAAACCCGAACCCGACCCGAACCCGAGGCTGTTCATTAAACACTAACCCGAACCCGACCCGAAACCCGACCCGAAAACTTTTTTCGGGACCCGTCGGGCTCGGGTCGGGTAGCAGACCTCTACCGTATACGCACCGCACACGCATTGCACACGGATTATGTGTGAAACCTGTGGTAAAATGATGGGAACAGACTTTTCTGTGGGGAGTTGGCTGAACGTTTAGCCTATTTATCCTAGCTAGCCTCTCCTGCGCTGGCTGGCTCAACTCTGTCTCCTTCCCTTCACGTTTTCTGACAGTCGGTAACTTATCGCAATCATAAAAACTAACTCTGGGGTTATTATTGCTGTTGTTAGAACAGCCGTGTATTACACAACACACCATCACGCTGGTTAAAAAAAAAATACAGTGATAATACCATGGATAATTCCGACGCTGCCTCGCTTGTCAATTGACAGACTGACAGTTGCCGTGGTTTCTATGTCAACAATATGGCCGCCGCAAACATTGATGACGCAGATCGAATAACATCTATTGAAATGTCTTAACTTACTTGTTCAGCAGAAAAAAGCCGTCTCTTCTTCCGTTTTGAACCCCTTCAAAACACGGAGTTCACGGACTTTTCAAAAGCCCCGCCGATGTTTAAATCCTTGTGTTCGCATGAGACGGTTTCTTTCTCTTTCTCTAGCCACCTTAAATCCGAAGTACGAAGTCTTTTGGGTTTTATAACTGCTGAATCTCCAGTTGACACTGATGATTGTTGTTTGGATCTTTCTGGATGCCATAAGTTTAATTATGTAAAGTGCTGCGAGAAAAGCCTATACATCTAAACATCTCGTCACGCGCAGTATAGCCGGCTAGCCGAAACTCCTTCTTTATGTGTACGGGTGTGACGTCATGACGCAAAGACATGCTCGAATTTTCTGCGGAAACCCACCAGTACCACTGGAATTAAAATCATTATTACAAGCTAACCGTTTTGAATCTAGCTATGGCAAGCAGATAGTTTTGACCACTGGCAGAATACGTTTTTTTTAATATAATTATTTTGGATTATTTTTAACTTAAAAAAGCTACGGACTGCAGCTTTAAACTTTGAACTACTTTAAAATTCAAACTAATTTAAACTTTAGACTAATTTAAACTTTAGACTAATTTAAACTTTAAACTAATTTAAACTACTTTAAACTATTTAAAACTTTAAACTACTTTAAAATTCAAACTTATTTAAACTTCAAACTACTTTAAACTAATTTAAACTTCAAACTACTTTAAAATTCAAACTTATTTAAACTTTAAACTACTTTAAACTTCAAACTACTTTAAACTTCTTCAAACTTTGCGGTCCAAACTTTCACAAGCCAACTTAAAGTTTGTCTCGACGAACTTTTTCTAGTTATTATTATTATTATTCTTACTCAAAATGTACAACTCTATCTCCTCCTAGAGCTTTAACTCGGCTCGGACACTCAAACTGTTCTGACTCGGTGTGCTATATCTTTTCTAACTGATCGGACTTACGGTTTTCCTAAAAATGACGATCAAACTCGGAAAAAACTCCCATATACTTAACATTGCGGAATTTTCAGATTTTCAAACTCCCCAACTGCCAAAAATTCAAATCTAAACTCCTTGAAACCCCTAGACTCAATCAAACTGCCATTCTATACACTATATTGTCGCTGTCGGGCGGAAACCTCGTATGTCCAAATTTGGGCAATTTCATATTTTTTCACAAATCGATGCTATTGGTCAGTCTCCACGTGGGTCTGTTATTTTTTACAAATTATAAACCAATCGAAATGTTGAAAATAGCTTGTGATGAAACCTCTTAACTCCATTGGACACTTCAACTGTCTGAGAAACCTCGTAACTCCACCCCTTCTTCACTTGGCGCCGCCGCGCTGGGAGCTTCGCGGCATTTTTTCTCCTCAAGATTGGAAGTCGCAATCCTTGTTGAGTAACACGTCCTCTGAGGTAAATGTCCTTATTCATTAGTGATGGTGAAATGAAGCTTTGTGAAGCACTTAGGCTTTCCCCTCAAGTGTATCGTAAATTGGTTCATTAATCGAAGCTTTTCAACACAGTTCACACTAACGACATCTTGTGCTCAAAAGGTGGAAAAGGTACCTTTCCCAATTTTTTTATTTATTGTTTTATGTTATAAATCACTTTGTGCT
This sequence comes from Rhinichthys osculus, assembly GCA_029959095.1. NCBI lineage: Eukaryota > Metazoa > Chordata > Actinopteri > Cypriniformes > Leuciscidae > Rhinichthys > Rhinichthys osculus. The sequence continues at coordinate 10,344,269 of JARWKJ010000013.1, read as the reverse complement.
ATGAAAACCACAAAGCAATAAAAATCATCAGTGTTAGTGTTGGTGTTTACAAATGAGTCTATGAATTAATTTATGAAAGAATTAATACATGGGACAAATTAACTCTGCTTTGTTGAACATATGTAGCTTTAAAACTTTAGCCGTAGTCCTAAACATATGAGTTCATAGGCAAGGCTCATTTAGGCATACTGTATAATCAAAATAAAAGAAAGCTATTGTGGAATGGTGAAAGGGTGGGTAGTGAAAGTGCTTGTGAACTGGGGAGTTGTGTAATTGAAGAAATTAAAGATTTTCTACTAAGGAACAGGACTTGTTCAACAGTGTGAGGGCTAAGTCTATTTCTTTTTTTATTTACTACTTCCCCTGCCTTTGAGAATATTCTCTCACATGGGACTTGATACGACATGAAAATGCTGCCAGACTTCCGAACGGCCTCTTTTCACTACCGAAGCACATGACACTCGAAACCTGCGCAAGGGGTTTGCACTACTTTTGAATCAGAATATGAAGCAGTCACGTGGTTGTGTGTCGAAACGAAGCTTCGGACGTCACTGATCACATGGTTATGGCAAAACGAATCAAGCTCCGGTACATTGGTTCATGTGAGATGTTTCGTTTTTTTGATACAAGCTTCGAAGCCTCTGTGCCGAACGTCACATCACTATTATTCATGATTTAGTTATGTAAATTATATAATAACAGTTTATATATTATTTATAAGTTTTATCTCGATCGAAGGTAGCAGCTAGTGCTAGTTTAGTGTAATGTATCATTTCTGAGGATGCTAGGTTTTTCTTTCTGCTATGTCTTTCTGCTAAGTTAACTTATCATGTTGATTGAAATCTTCCATGGTTTTGTTTCTGACGAGGAAATTTAATATAAACCGCAAAAATTGCCTGTCGTTGACTTAGTAAGCCGCTATGTAACGTTTTTGTTTTTGTCATCATGTTAGGTGAGATAGGCAGCTAACGTGATTTTCGTGGGGCTTAAATAAAAATCTCTCGACCCCCGCTAACGCTAGTTCTGGCACTCATCTGAGGAACAACATAATAATTGAATGTACTATGTCAGTATTGTAGCTTACAATGGCAAGGCATTCCGGCATGTTCAACAAGTAGCTACCTTTTACGTCATGTTCATCACTTTAAGCAAGCTAGCTGGCTTCTTGCCTTGTTATCATGCGTAAACATGCCGTATAACTTAGTGAAACGTTCGTGGTTCGACTGGTCGAGGCTGTTTCCCAAAGATGGCTCCGCGATGGTACTGTCTTTATAAAGTATATTATTATTAAAACTGTCTGTACACTTAAAAAGTTCTCAGTGTTTCGGTTTGTAGGTAGGGACCCTCATTAAGCTACCGTGTTAGTGTGGGGCTATTTTGAGCATTGTTAGTGGTATTAACTAGCGATTTCTTTTTACTTATTATATACCAACATATACTAGCATTATAAGCTAAACAGTTTTTAGAAATAAAACTCTTTACACTCGATTATCATGAAAACAAATCCCAGAGAACAGTCGACTCGGTACCAATGTGTTATTGGTGTGTTAATGAACCCCAGGTTCATTTTGCGCCGGAGTTCTCCTTTAATACTGGTATGGCAGTAAAATATGATGGCAATGTAACAACACACACAGAGCCTCACAGATACATGCACACAGACAAGGGCTAACCATACTCACAAATACACAAGCCTTAACTGTGATTGTATTATATTATAAATATTATTTTATATTAATATTATATTTATTTTATTGTTAAACTATGATATTAGTTATTGATGTATTTTACATGTCTACTTATTACTAGGCTTATTATAAATGTGCATTGAAGTTTTAAAATGTATATAATATAATACTTGAATTGAATGTTTTGGATACCACCATTAAATTATTGTTTTTATTATTATTTTACTGACTCAAAGTTCCCTCTCTTGGCACTGTGCATGTAAAATACCCCAACTAGTGTTTTTATGGGAGAGAAAAACGGCTGTCTACTGGCGTCGAGTAAGCCTATCTTTGGATAACTCTGTCTGTCTGTTTTTTAGGTATTAACGAGTGAAAATAGTTAGGTTAGATACATTTGAGTAGGCCTGTTTTGTTAAAGATCGAAAGCTGTTATGCTTAGGTGCAGAAGGAAGCCCGTGAGCCACAAAGGTAAGTTTGCGTGCAGATTAGGCAGCTCGTTTTTTTTGTATTGCATCACTTATATCTCATAAACTTTTAAAATAGAGTTTAGGAAGATATATGTACCACAACCATTAGCTTTGATAAGCTCTTAAAGCCTTGTCTCGTCAAAAGGCTCAACGCGACAGCGGACTTTGATGAACACTGCTGGCAGCAGCGAAGTCTGCGTCCGTTCCATTCTTATCAATGACAGCGTAAACTCGTATCTCCCTGCTCCCAAGTCATAAACCTCGTATCTCCGATTAAACTTGATTTTGGGGAAATGTTGTGTTAATGTTGGTACACAACAGTATAGAATAGCAATATAAGGTATAATACCAACTTTAACGATACAATGTTTAATAACTCAAAAAATATGCAGTTTTTTTTATTTCCTGAAAAATAATGGTTTTGGAGATACGAGGATTCCGCCCGACGATATGTGCCATTGAGACTCATTTAAACTAATAAACTCATCGAACTATGACACCTATCTATCTATCTATCTATCTATCTATCTATCTATCTATCTATCTATCTACTTTAAACTAAATTAAACTTCAAACTAAATTAAACTTTAAACTTCCAACTAATTTAAACTTTTTTTTAAACTCATGAATTCATACACTTAACTCATAAACTTATAAATTCAGACACTTATGAACTTTCATGAATTCATGCACTTATGAACTTTTAAACTCATAAATAGTTCACCATAGCAACCACCCAAAATACCTTAGAACACCCTAGCAACACCATAACAACCACCCAGAACACCCTAGGAACTGCCCAAAATACCTTAGAACACCCTAGCAACCAGCCAAAATACCTAAGAACACCATAGCAACCACCCAGAACAACCTAGCAACCCCCAGAACACAAGACTTTACTGCAGTAGAAATTTTATCATTGACTTTCAATAACTACATCTAAACTTAAACTATAAATAAAACAACATTAATGAATAAATTAATTCCTGTGAAATATGAAGTAAAAAAAAAAGATAATTACACAAATTAAACGGGAAAAAAATATTATGCAATAAAGTACAGATAAGAAAGAAAAATATTTCAATGTTTAAAATCATTTCTATATGTTATAAGTATATATACAGGTCATGTCATCATATTTTCATGTTTTAGAAAGTCATTGAAAACATTATGAAAGTAACCATACCTTTTTTTTGTATTATTCTTAGGATGTCAACCCCTACAGTCGGCAAGCACCGCTGACAGTGTGTGGATACACGAAGGAGCCAAAAGGCTTTAAATTTCGTCTCCAACGACAGCATAATTGATGTTGGAGCGTATAAAGTGACCACACTTTCAGCCCTGACTGATGGTCAGACATGCTACACCTCATTAAGAAATGGAAGTGACCCAGATTTTGAAGAGGGTGGGTCGTATATAATAAAAAAATTCACCCTCTCTAAAAAGTATGGCCGGCAGTGTATTTTTTTAAACAATTCTAGTAGGGAATTTAAAACCTGTCCTTTCGCCATAACTGAGGAGGCAGAGAGAGCTGCCAAAGAGGTCCTCTGTCCTCCTTCCCCATTTGTAACCGGGGAAGAAAAGGAGATCTTCACAAGTCCTGGGTACCTGAGTCTGCGGGGAGATATTGAGAAAGTGAGTGAATTTAAAAGCACAATTGAATATCTAGTACATTATCCTGGTTTACATAACCTAGGTAAATGTAAGCGATTATAATTGTGTTTCTCAATCACAGTCCTGGAGTCCCCTAACACTCTTATTTGAGATACACATTTAGGTGAATTAACCTTGATTGGGAATAGGCTACATAGAAAATATTCAGTGTTGGGGATTCCTGGACCAGGACTGAGAAAGACTCATCTGTGACAATGGCTGTTATTTTCCAGGTGCAAGTGGCCAGGATGACTCGGGCCAGTATCCCCTCCTGGACCTTACTTTGAGGTCTGGAACAAAACTTCTGGAGGTCACTTTATGGAGAGAAGAGGCATTGATGGACCTGTACGTCGGGGATAAGGTGGAGGTCAGCCACCTAAGGGCAAACATTCGGCCCAATGGAGGAGGCAAATTTGACTCCTCAAACTATACGACTGTCAAGGTAAACAAATAATAATAATTAAACTGCAAGCATTGAGATCTTGTGAATCGTAATCTATACATTTTTACTGTTTATAATGATCTAACTGAAACACTAACCTTAACCCTAAGTGTGGATGTTTTTTTTGGGTTTTTTTTCACCAGATCGTAGAGCGGCAGATCCTTGAAGCAGTGCTGACAGTAATTGGAGTGTCTGAGGAGGACAATATGATCATCCTTTTGGACAGTGAACTAGAAGACTATGCTGTACCAAGTCATTTTTACCAGGGCAATATAAATGACTTGGTACAGCAGCTGCCAATTACATTAAAAGTCCAGCATATTCATCATCGTGTGCTGAAACTTGAGGCCGTGGATCCAGCCGAGGCCGCAGAATCCCTAGATGGTGAAAACACAGAGGCTTAAAATGTGTTTGTGTCATGATTGACTTTTATTTTGATTTTGAGTAGGTTCTGTTTTCTATTTCTAAATGTTATAAGTACTTAAATTTACTGTTTTTTCAAATTTCTTGTTGTGTGCTTCTTTGCATTCACCCCATTACATTACAGGGTTGTTTGTTTTTATGGGGTTTTTCAATTTGAATAACATTGCGTAAATTACAAGTGCATGAGCTGTTCTCTGATTTTTCAGTAAAAGATTCGAAGCATCAGGAATGTTGAAAACACGCCATCTTGTGGCAGGTCAAAACCCCAAATGTTTACAGCTTGTTGTTTTATCAACTAAGCACAAATAAAAAGCCTGACATTGCTAAATGTTTTTTGATAATATAATACATTTACATAATAATAATAATTAAGTATTTCAATAAATTAATGAATACAGTTTTCTGGCTATTAATTAAGTCATAAGAGCTTTTTAAGTCACTCCAAGAGCATTGCAAAGATTAATTTTGATCCTGAATTCATCAGCTCTATTGTGTCTTGCTACTCTAATTTAAATTTCTGATTAAATTGTAAGAATTTGACACAAAACCATGCATACATCTAGCACAGCATTCTCAGAAAGGTTGGATCTGTTATGATAGCAATTTTTTAACTAATAACTGAAAAAAACATTATTTCCGATTCCGATTTCCTTGATATTGTAATAATGAATAAAGTAGGGCTGTCAATCTTCCTCTATAATACTATTCGAACTCCATTCCTTATTTTATTTAATATTCGAATAATATTCAAATATTAAATGCTCAAATTCATCCTATTATTAATATTTACGACATTACTCAGGCTTATGGATCGCCAATGCCACTACAGCATGTGGTTGTTGTTACACGTTCTGTCCACTAGAGGGAAATCTAACATTAAAATAAACATTTTATTCGTGCTGAATATGGTTGAAGCGCTAACGATGGTTTTCGGGTAATATCTCCGCTAAAACACCACCAAAAATTCTGAAACTTATATCGTTCTTTTCACTTCGACTAGACGGTTCCAACGAGTTCGGTGCTCGCCAAATCCGTTGTTTTTTCACCGAGATATTTGCGCTTCACGGGCGCTTTTTTACGTTGTTAAACATTTACCATTTTTGACAGTATTGTTATGATGATACAGCGTGGATAACGTGCACAATTGTGTTACGATTCAAAAACTTTATTGTTCATCAGATGAAACAAAAGCATTTAATTTTTTAAAATATTTGAATTATATTCGAATTTCGGAATTCGTTCCAACAGCCCTAGAATAAAGTAGATTTATTGAAATGGAAAGAACCATTTAGGAATCAGTTAATTGCTTTTTATGCATTAGAAAAAAAATAAAGTCTATCAAACTTTAAACTATTTTAACTGTAGTTCATAGCTGCTTTGTTCATTAAATACGCTGTCTGAAATGAATCTGTTGAATCTAAATGACCCACCCAATTAAAGTGACCTGCTAGTGCCATTTTTAATTTCATATTTAAATATAATGCAAAACACATTAATTGAGATGTATCAACAAACTTTTACATTTTTCATGCATTTGTGTTTCCGATTAATATAGGTTTAAACTCAGTGACTCTCAATAAAAGTGAATTGCTGCCACCTAGTGGCTGTTTTAATTTAACCTTTAAATTTTATTTTTTATTTTTTAAAGTAAATGTATAGGCCTATTTAACGTTTTATGTTTAAAATGAAGCATTGATAATGTCCTTTACTAATTAAGCCATTGCTAATTCCCTGTGAGCTGCATTAAACAGTGCTATTTCAGATGCTGCATCTGTTTTACCTCAGCATTACAAAGATTATTTTTTTTCACTGATTGTATCAGCTCTATTGTGTCTTTTTGCTGTAATTTAATGTATTATTTCTTCGTAACTTCATAAAAATAATTAATTTTATTTGAAATAAGTGGGGAAATTACTTCAGAAAATAAATTTTTCTGTCAGAACCCCTTCTCTGAGACTAAATCCTGTCAGAATATATTTGTTTTAATTCATTGATTAAATGTAAAGGATTTTGACACAAAAGATGATGTAGCAGACAGCATTCCCCAAAAGGCTGAAGCTGTTATCAAAACCACTATTTACCTTGTAAGTGAAAAACATCATTATTGTCGATCATTGTTCGTGATATAATGATTAATGTCATTACAAGAATACAGTAAACGTGTACTCAGTAAAAATGTGTGGGCCCGGGGTCATTCTTGTGTGTCGCACAGTCAAGAACCGTTTATTAATTAGTTAATTGCTTTTTATGTATAAGACAATCAAGACATTGTTATTTTAGTAGCATGAAAAACAAAAGGATTATAAATCGATATTTTACTTACATCGTATCTGCAATTTCCCACGACAGAATTCGCATCTAACCGTCTGTCTGACTGACTGAGGCGAGCATGAATTTTCTTCACCGGAAACTAAACTAAACTAATTGGATATTGCATTATGAGCTCAACAGAGACTTGTGTGATTGGTGGTAATGCTCAACGATGCAGAAAGGTAAACTTGCATGCCACGTGAGCATCTTTAACTGTAATGACGCAACACTTTTTATTTCACTTTTCACTTCAATAGTGACAGTTTTAATAGATTCATTTTGATTGTGTAGAATATATTTGTTAACCCTTGTCGAATATGCAGTTTTGTCCATCTAGGGGAAACAAGAGCAATTGTGTCTCAAAATTTAGCAATTTCATGTCCTCATTTCCTTCACCTGGTTACTGTGACAATGCGCGTCCATCCCCACATTAGCTGTTCTTACAATATAGCTAATCTTATTATTATTACGAGTTGTTGCTATAAAAGTTATGAAGATTTTAAAATATGCTCACTGATAAAATTGAACCATTGAGGCTGTAAGTGTAGCATACACATCTATTTATCTATCTATATATCTATCTATCTTACTTTAAACTAATTTAAACTATAAACTAATTAAACTATAAACTACTTTAAACTTCAAACTAATTTCTTTCTTTTAAACTTTAGACTAAATTAAACTTTAAACTAGTTTAAACTTCTTCAAACTTTCTGGTCCAAACTTTCACAAGCCAACTTAAAGTTTGTCTCGACGAACTTTTTCTAGTTAATATTGCCAGAGTGAAAATGACTTGGTACAGAGTATTCTTCCAATCTACTGTCCAAAAGGATGAGCACACCATCAACTTCAGATGATCTTTACCTCCGCCTCGAGGATGTGGCGCTCAACAATCTGGTGAAGGAAAGTAATCCACACTTAGGCTTAAGGTTAGTGTTACAGTTAGATTTTTTATAAACAGTGAAAACTACAAATAAAACCAACAAAACATGGTTACTATAGTTAAACTATGGTATCCACAAATTAACTAAATTAGCTATGAATAATAATAGCTATAGAATGTCTTAGGAGATAGGAGTCGTGCCGTTAGTGTTTTTGAGAGGGCACCAGTTATAGGGGAAGGCATAGCCAGGGATCGCCTCACATTTATATATATTATTATTTCCATGGTGACGCGTCATGGTTGACATGTGACGCATCGCAGCCACAATAGCACAGTATGACTGAAGTATTGTTTTTATTTCATTTTAATATTTTACGTAATTGTAACATATTGTTAACTATATTATTATACCGAAAAATTGCCCGAAAATGGCTTCTTTTTTTTTGGTCTAAAGAAAAAAGTCTGAAAATATGCCGCCCCACACTGTGTATGTAATTACAATTATAACGTTTTTTATAAGTAATTAAAAACAACCTTTTAAGCGTTTTCAGTTAATTGGACTCTTATTAAAAGTAATAAAGTTAAGTCAAGAGCAGTGCGTTCTCTTTGCCAGAAAATGGACTCCTGACAGAAAAGTATGCAAATATAAACCTATATAATAGGCCCAGTCATAAAAAGAAATACCATCATATACTGTATATGAAATATATATATAGTGAATTATATACACAGTATATAAATATATATATACTGTGAATGAAATAAAAAAAAGTCAGTATATAATTTTTTTTTATGTCTTAAACCATTAATGTAAACATTTAGAAGAAATCTAACATTTATGCTGGTTTACTGCAGGACACAGAGCCGGAAGACATCAACGCCACGGGTATGAACATTAGGATTGTAACTATAGATGTAAGATTGTTTGCCTTAATATAGTTCACCTTTGGGCTGTGTGTCAAGATGTGTATAGATGTCCTGATTGACAAGATCTCAATGCTTGCACTTTAATTATTTGTTCTTTTTTTATTATTATTGACTGTTTACTTGTCTTTAATAATCTTTCAAATTTATATTTGTTTACCTTGACAGTCGTGTAATTTGAAGAATCAAATTGTCCTTCTCCATTTGGCCGAATGTTGGCTTTAAGGTGTGTGATCTCCACCTTATCTCTGACATACAGCTCTACCAACGCCTCTTCTCTCCATTAGGAGACGTCGTGGAGCTTCGTTCCAGACCTCAGACAAAGTCCAGGATAGGAAACTGGGCCCGAGTCGTCCTGGCCACTTGCACCTGGAGAACAACAGCCCAGTGTCACAGATGAGAGTGTTTCTCAGTCCTGGTCCAGGAATCCCCAACACTGAATATTTCCTATGTATTCCTAATCAAGGTTAATTCACCTAAATTGTGTCTCTCAAATAAGAGTGTTTGGGTACTCTAGGACTGTGATTGAGAAACACACGTACAATAGCTTACAGTTACCTAGGTTTGAGTAAACCAGGATAATGTACTAGATATTCAATTATGCTTTTAAATTCACTCACTTTCTCAATGTTTCCCCGCAGACTCAGGTACCCAGGACTTGTAAAGATGTCCTGCTCTTCCCCAGTTACCCATCGGGAAGGAGGACAGGATCTCCTGAGCAGCTCTCTCTGCCTCCTCAGTTATGGCCAATGCTGACCGTTTGAATTTCTTGCTGGAACGTGTCATAAAAATGCATGACCCACCCTCTTCAAATTCTGGGTCACTTCCTTGTTTAACTGAAATAAACGTTGTCTGTCCATCAGTTAGGACTGACAGTGTCGTCACCTTGAATGCTCCAGCATCTATTGTATTGATGTTGGAGACTAAAGTTAAACCCCTTTGCCTCCTTTTGTTACCCACACACTTGACCATGAGTGGTGCTTGTTGACTGTAGGCCATCCTAAGAATAATAAATAAATAAAAAGGTATGGTTATAACTTTCATAATGTTTTCAATGACTTTCTAAAAGATGAAAATATCATGACAAATTACTTGTGTATATGTCACGTTTCTATGCGTTTAAGATCTGGTTTGTGATCTGGTTTCCCCCTGTCTTTGTGTTTTTGGTTTAGTCCTGTTAGTGTTTCCCAGTCTGTTTAATTAGTAATTCCCTTCACCTGTGTTCTGTTAATTATCCTATTAGTCCCTGGTCATTTAAGCCCTGTGTTTTCCCTCAGTGTTAGTTGATCGTCGTCTATGTATGGTTGTCTTTCTTGAAGTCCTGGAATATTTTCTCTTTTGGTTTTTAATAGTTAAGTTAATGAATAAAGCATCTTCATTGAGCTCATTCTGTCCTCGTCTTCAGTCCCCTGCACTACCCTGACAGAATATCTACTTAATATAACATATTTTCACTATTGATATATATATATATATTTTTTGATTATTGTACTTTATTGCATAATATTATTTCGTTTTCTTTATATCGTGTTATTTTATGTGTAATTATTTTTTTCTACTTCATATTTCACAGGACTTTATTTATTCATTCATGTTTTATTTATAGTTTAGTTTAGATTTATTTATTGAAAGTCATTGATAAAATTAGAGTTTTAAAATTAAAGTAAAGTTTTACCTCAGAAAATGAACTCAACCTTAGCCAAAACCCTTTAGACGGCCCATTTTCTTTATTTAATAAACCTTTATGACACAAGAAATTTGCATCAACAACTTTCAATTAATAAATTAATTACGTAAATGAATTTTTTTTTAAGTAAAGATCTACCTCAGAAAATTACATTTCCTGCCAGGAAGTGGAGAAAGAGCAGCCTCTGACAGGATTCATTTTTTAAACTTCATACTCTGACAGGATTTCTCTTTTTATACTTAACATTTCACAGGAATTTATTTACTTATTCATGTAGTTGATTTATTTATTGAAAGTCATTGATAAAATGTCTTATGAAGTAAAGTTTTACCTCAGAAAATGAAATTTCCTGTCAGCTAGTGGAAAGAACAACTTTCTGACTTTTTAATTATTTCTATTTATTTATTTATTTATTTGTAAATTAACATTTCTAAATACATAGTGTTTCAAATACATCAATACATGTTATATCCATACATGAAAATCACTCACCTTTCGGCGAAATTCGCCGTTTTGAAACTTTATTTCGAAAACATTATTCATATAAGTTACTATTATAGCCTACAATCCAAAGGATAGGCAATAGTTTTCGGGCTACAGATTGCAGAAATAATGCTTCTCTTCTATTGTCTCTTCTATTTTTATTGCAAAGATAGCTAATTAAAGACAATCTAATTATGATAATAATAGTCTTAATTAATAATAAATTAAAAATATCTAAATAATATCATGTTATTTATATATAAAAAAGATGGACGACGCCCCTTCGCTCTTTTCCATCGGAGAGAACTGAAGCCGCCAGTGTCCCGATATGGCGCTGAAACCTTGGGACTTGAGTCTGCACACTTGCGTTTCCGGGACCAGACATGCGCAGTCGTGAGCAGGAAGTAAAGCCACGAAATCAAGGCCCCGCCCCCACTCTCGCTGAATCAATCGCAAGCACACGCCCCTGCACTATTCTTAAGTGGCCTCTGTCTGCTCCGTTCCTACAATGATGTCTGCTGATTGCAGTACCTCGTTAAAATAACGTAAATTTTACTCAGCCAGGAGAGAGGGAAGGGCGAGCTGAGAGATGACCTGATCCAAAACTCCCAGCACATCTTGTCAAATTCGCGCATGATGGCGCCTGTGTTTGGCTTGGCCTCTGCTGCTGCGTTGCATATGTCTCAACTTTTAGTGTTTGTACTGGTATGTTCTGTCATCATATCAGCCCTAACGTCTACTGACTATGTTTCTGCTGTTCGGATTTATGATCGACGCTCGCTGTTGGACATCAGAGAGTATATGGAAGGACTCTTTGATAGCTGGGAAAGTTACAAACAATTTTTCCCCTCACCGCTCGCGTGCCCTCCTTCCTCACCTGAGTACCGGCTTCTGTTTGCGACCAGGCGTTCTGGTTAATCTAGGAAGAGATCGAGGAGAAGGGGCTGTAGAGCTGGTGCCCAGGTCAAGTTGCGGCGTCCTTCCTGGATGGGTGTGCTCTGGCCTCACTGCGGAGAGCGAGCCCGGTGGTTGCGGCCGGTTTCTCTCCGGGATGCGGGAGGAAATGTTCCTCAGCTACAGTGCCCCTGGATGTCTCTGCCCGTTGGAGGAGGGCGTCTTCTGTCCCTGGGTCGCAATGGTGGTGGTGCGGACCTGCCACTGATGGATGCTGTGCTGTTTGATCAGCGAGTGTCCGTTAGCCGATGTCGGAGATCACGTCACCTGTTTACGGTCAGTTCCGTCAGCTGTTGTGGACGCTGGTCTTTCGTCATCGCTCCGGTTTGCCTTGCTAAATGCTCGTTCCATTTCGAATAAAACTTTTATTCTAAATGAGCTTTTTACCAGTGAGAATATGGATTTTATGTTCTTAACTGAAAGATGGCAAAGGGAAAATGAGTTTGTTCATTTAAATGAGCTCTGTCCTGTCGGCTGCTCTGTTACTGGGACGCCCGCATGGCACGCCGTGGTGGTGGTGGGCTTGCTGTCGTGCATCGTGATAGCTTCTTATGTAGAGCTATAAACTCTGAAATTTAACTTAGTAAATTATAGATACATAAGAAATTCTCTCACCACTGTTGCATCCAGTACATATTTAAATGCGATGATTATTTCCCACCTCTTGTACTGTATTACATCCTGGTCTCAAGCATGTAAGACAGTCATTAAACCCATAGAATCCCTGTATACTACTTAGCTACTTAGTCTTGATCATTTAATAAAACACTCGAATGTGTCTTTGATACATAAAATCATATATAGTGCTACTGCTCACCCTCTGAAAAAGTTTGTAACACTTTGCTCTGAAAAAACAGAGCGAACAACTAGAAGTGTCACAAGGGGGGAGTGTAACCTCCCTCACCGTAAAACTAAACTTGGGAGCTCCTCTTTCTCAAGTATCGCTATGAGACAGTGGAATACCCTTTTCCACGGAACATATTTTATGCACAGATTTTCCACTTTTTCGGGCTTGTCAAAGAGTTGGTTGCTAAGTAAGCAAGTTTGCACACATTGGGTCTCATTCATGAAACATTCGTAAATATACGAGTAAATATGCGAGTGATTTGCGCGTAAAGAGATCTTCCCGAAAACTCTTCTCCTGATTCACAAATACTTCGTAAACGTCAGATGTGATAGTGAAATGTGTGTGTGTGTTAATGAATTCCAATCAGTCGTAAATGGGATGCGCGTGCACGTTCATTCTCAATTACCATAAATGCCGGCCATTAAATCCGACTGACAACTATATATGGGCATCATATTATGACATGAATGCGAATGAAAAAAAAATTCTCAGATGCAGAAATTGAAGTTTTATTATCAGAAGTTCATTCAAAATGCCACATTTTATTTGCAAGCGTACATAGTGGCGTATCGGGTCCTAAAAAAAAAGAGGAAGCTTGGCAGCATATTACAGATGCAGTTAATGGAGTTTCATCTGTTAATCAAACAGTCCCAGAAGTGAGAAGAAAATGGTTCGACATTAAGCTTGAGAGCAAAAAATGAATTAGTTCACTTCGGAAAAATAGTATTCAAACTGGAGAAGGACCATCATCGCAGATGCTATTACTGGCTCTCATAATAAGAAAAACCGTATGTAATTACTATATATAATATTTTTTCAAAATGCTGTGCAAATATGTACCCGATTAAGGTGAATTAAAATGCAGCCTTATTAATGAGCAAAACGTTCGGGTGTTAAGCGCACTATTTACGCGTGGCTGGGAGCAGGTGTAGATTTCTTGTGTACCAACTAACATTTGGAAAATACGAACATTTTAATGAATCCGAACATTTACGCCAGAACCACTTTACACACGATTTACACAAACATTCGTTCTGCTCGTGTTTCATGAATGAGACCCATTGTTAAGATTGTGTGTGTGTGTGTTGTGTATGAATGAGTGTCTAGAGTTGAATTGTGCTATAATGTGTTTAAGATGCTGCTATATTGTTTATGTGTTTGTTGGGGAGGGGTGAAACCGAGAGTAAATAGGCTGATGGTCTCCCTGTTTCTGTATTGCTAACCTGTATACCTGTATTTATGATGGACATTACTCTTTTCATAATCATGTGCAATTTTAATTTTAAATTTGTTATACCTGCCCAGGGACTACAGGTGCAAATTAGCAAATGTTGCTACAACCTGGCCCACGACATATTCTCTTGTTTAACAAGTTTAATGTTTATTGTGCATTGTCCCTGTTTCAAATAAAATAATTTCAATTCCGTTCCCCGGCCTTAATTTGAGACCGGCCTTTATTTGTCTGTGTTGACCCCGCCCCCGGCCACTATCAGAGGCCCGGCGTTTAATTGACTACCGGTTTTTATTTGAGGAATTACTGTATGTGCGCCGGAGTCCTTCCCTAAAAAACCAACCCTCAACAAACTACTTGTCAAACTATTGTTCGTAGGTGTTGTTTATCTGAGAGTAGGCATCCGAATATTTGTAAAAAAAAAAAAAAGCATTATTTCTAAATAATTTGGAAAAAATGTTAATAAAAATTACACTGTTGATCACACTAGTCTACTTTAGTGTTTAATCAAGAAGTTTTTTTTTTTTAATTTTGTACAAAATGGCACAGAGTCACACTTGTGACAAAATGGCACAGAGTCACACTTGTGGTGTTCCTGGTCAATAATGACCAGCCATTAAAAGTGAATTTATTTTTTTAAGAAGCATGTTCATTATGTTCATGTTCACATATGTAAATGTGTGTTTGCTAACATACAGGATTTGGACCTGTGCAGGTGTGAATACATGCATACACATGCTACCTAAACTTACTATCACACAGGCGTTAAAACACAAACTATTGTGAGTATTACACACATTCTTTTTCACAGAGAGGAATTTTATCCTACCCTGAACTATACCTAATATCCATTCATCTGTCTGACAATTCCACACACGTGTGTGCACACAAAATGTAACGTCATTAATTTTCAATCTAATGCAATAACATTTACTAGTCTTTTGGGAAAGAGAAAATATTTAATATGTCAATATGACTTCATCACAACATAAGGGCTAGAGGAGTGTTTTCAACTAAAATATTTTGGATTCAGATACTTGAGTGGTTGCTTTAATTTAGGTAAGTGTTTTTTCCATAGTGGTTATATAGGATTTGCATTAGGCAACAGCTATGTAGTGTTAGTTGCATTTAAATTGGAATTATAATAGGTTTTAGTTATTTAAACTAACTTTTTGTGTTATGTGACAGCCCAAATTAATTAGCAAATACAAAGGTTGTTGAGTTTTGACAGACATCATAAAAAATGTATGTTGTTAGTAGACACAATAACAAGATGATGTGAATGTACTTACCATTTGGTAAGCAGGCAGATTTTTAATGTCCACAATCTTGAGAGAAGCAGCTTCTTGCGGGGGTTTTTTGTGGGAAGTTTAAATCTGTTACATCAATTGTGGTGCTTCTAGGTACTTTAATGTCAAATTTCTGGGGGTTGGTGAGGCCTACAAGACAAAGCAGGGTGTTAGTGTGTTCTTCTCATGTTATAAAGGTTTTTAAATATGGATAGTTTTCACTAGGGGTGTGCAATATTAAGGACAAAACATATTTCAATATTTCCTGAGATTTTATTGATTACAATAATTAGACAATTTTGTTGACTGTGTTTATTGTATTGGTAGTTTGGTGGGTTTAGGACTGTCATAGACAACTGAATCCTAAAGTTTTTGATATTTTTCATAATCTGTCTCTTAAATATTTTTGTTGTATGGTCTTATTTACCTTTATAAATGCATATTTTAAATCTAATGATGTGCATGCATTATTTTTTGTGTCTATTTCAATCATTTAATCAAATTCAATTATAATTCAGGTATCTATCAACACAATGTATCTTTGTCATGCAGTGGAATCACAGATGCTGCATCTGTAGATGCATTTGACAATTCAGCACAAAAGTGACAAATGTGTAACCTGCAGTTACAAATGCATTCATATTTTTTAAACCTAAAATGTTAATTATTAATATTTTAAATGACTTAAAACATTGAAAGATACTTAAAATTCGAAATTAAAACCGCAAGGATGTGGCAAAAAGCCACTAGTAATTAGTGAGTCATTGATTCAACCGATTAATTCAAATGTTTTATTTATTCAGTAACGAAACATTTGACTATCTTAATCTAATTTAGTCATAGAATCATGTTTCAATTGATTCTTTAAAAAAACGCATTCATTCAGTAAGGAAACATTGTCGTGTGTTGCTCAGAGATGCAACGACAGTGGTTTTGTTTGAACTATTTTTGTTCGCGAAATTGGCTAGAGAAAAAAACAGGTGATATGGTTTCTAAAATGTAAATCATTTAATATTAACTTCTTGTTTATTAATTTGTTTAAAATCCATACCAGATTTTTAACAAGCTGATATCTGAATGGAAAACTACAATCTTTATGTGATGACTTTTGACTATTAAATTACATAAGTTAAACCAAATCACGCAGTGAAAGCGTGCACTCTAATATGCTCAACCGTCTAATCTACAAGACTACATCCCAACATCACGTGAACGCATGCACTAACGTTATATATCTGGGTGTGTGAAATATATCGGTAATGTTAAAACAATATTAATATAATTATACCGCTCCCCCTATTTTTCAGTCAAGTTTCTGAAAATACTTTTATTAGATTTGGAAATGTTACAAATTTTAAGAAGTTCCCAGTACGTTTTTGTCTACATGCATTTTAAGTTTATCCCAGCTAACAAAAAAACGTCCACTGCGAACGTCTTCGTGTAGGGTTCTTTAAACGTTCGCAGGACGTCGCGTGGACGTTCGAGGGACCTTCGCGGGACGTTTAGAAAACTTTCGGGGACCTTTACGGAACGTTCACTAGAAGTCCTTTTAACATCTTAACACCCTTTTATAGTGTAGCATTAGTCTGATAACACAATATTGAACAACCAAGGAACAAACACACAAGGAATATCAGGAAACAAAAATACTTTTATTTTCATAAACAAAAAAGTGCGTGTGTGTTGCGTGTGTGTTTGCGTGTCCAGTTGCAAGTTTCCAGCTGAAACATGTTACTCCTTCACATCTGATTCCACCCGTAAGCTTGGAACCTAAAACAAAGTAACACAATTTAAACCTTTAAGCTTTATCTTAAATGCAGCTATTTTTTATATAATTTAAATATTTTTAAATGGGCTACAGGGGATCATTGTGCCCTAGGCTCAAAGATACCTTTTATTTGCCGATACACACCTTTTTTAGTATAGCCTACACAATTTTTTAGCATAGGCTATGATACACACTCAACTATAAATTAGTTTGCAAAATAAGTCATCTTCAAAAAAATATAACGTGGTCTCATTTCAGCTTAACATATAACGTTAGCTTTGTAGTGTTAGCATAACGGTTATCAGCGGTACATTGCGGACTTCAGCCGTTTTAAAAGGTAACATTTTCATATAATTTAAAGATGGACAGTGGTTATGGTAACTAATGTATAATAATCTGAAAATTAAAAATACCTTTTAGACAGACGAAAGAGAAAACACAAGGTTGCGTCTGAGGAGGGCCGTTACTGTCACTACAGCTGAGCGTTGCCATGGATACAAATCGCGTACCATAAGGAATGACGTCACTCGCTTAGGTGCATTTGATCCTATGATTTGATCGTCACTTGCTTGTTTCTCCAATGTTTTTTTTGTTATTTGATCTGCATGTGCTATCAGTCTTAAGTGCAATAATTAGAACAATATTTTTCCTAATATATATATAATAAAACCAGTCACCTTCGCCTGACCAACAGTTTGACAGGTACTAAATGTTTAGGATACTTTTATTTGTCTTACCGGTGTTATTTTCCACTTTCTTTCAGGCCAATTTTCCATTCTTCACGTTTTCCTTGGCTTTGAAGTCGATGCATTCTTTTAGAGCTCCTGGGATTCAACCTCTTCATGCATGTGGAATAGCCGTTATAAATTGTAGCTCATATTCGATCAATTAGCTCATATATTGAACCAATTATCATGTTTTTGATGTTTAAATTATAACGGGTGAAAACAGACTCGTGATTTTATTACATCTTTAATTAGTGATAGAATTTACATGAAGTAACATGAAAGTTATTATCTTAACATTAAAACAATAACAGTTTTAGCACAAACTTAATTTTACAACTAATGCATATAATATAATTATATTTTAGTTTAATTTTTCGTTTGTCTGAGTTGCAAAGTGTCAGGTTGGATGATAGCAAACGCACGGGTGACTGGATTTTGCAAGTGTTGTAATGGAAATGGCAGGTGAGGGACGAAATAGGGATGTTCATAAACTAGCCCGGACAAATGTCCTCAGAACGTCCGTTCGGGAACGTTACAAAGCGGACCTAATGCGGACGTTTGAAAAATCTGGGGACGTCCCTTGTTTGCTGGGATGTTATGTCATTTAGATTGGGTTGTTAACAAAATAGTGGTGTTTCTACGGTGAACATATTAGTTAATAGAGAGTGAATTGTAAAACAATGTTTTTGTTGTACATGTTGCAGTACAAATTAAGTTTCCGTAAAGAAAAATGTATTGAAGTTGTAAGTTATACTCACTTATTTTTTTCCTAGCGTTTTGTAGCTTGACAGGAGTTTTGTTCTTCTCAGCAAGCGTCAAAATCTGATGTTTTTCCGTTGCGAAGATGACTGCGTGGTGGTAGTCGTGCCTGTTTACCTGAATTATTGCGTTGAAGTATTTGTTGTTCTTTTGCGACATTTTTACAGGAGACACGTTGTGAATGTAACCTGTGATCGTTTCTGTAGTTTCGTCGTTTCCTTGATTGCTGCTCATTTTGTTGTTGTTTTTTTTCTCAGGAAAATTTCTATTTGAATCATTCTGAGTACGAGTATAAATGAGCTCGCAGAAGGTTCTAAATAACACGGTCAAGTGGTGGAAAAGATACAACAAAATGGCGCAGGTACAAATCTGACGTCACATCGTGATATCAAATAGGTTCTTGAAAATATCAAAATGTTTTTGTAAATTTTACTCATCGAGAGATTTATTTTGTGAGGGAATAATTATCTTAATTTTATTGGAACCTTACACATTAAATACTGTATAACTCTGTTATAAATTTGTTCCTGGCCTTTAAGAAATGTGAATTGCGAATTATAATAGGCCATATACTCTTGACACTGAAAAAAAGTGTAACGCCTGTTCAAATACACACATTTAAATAATTATGAATCGTGTAACAATCATTTATAAATTTTATTTATCTATTAAGACATTTCATATAATTTTGCCTGCTTGGCTGTTTCCTTTTTAAATTATATGATGTTGTGATGTTGCTGTCTTGATGCCAGCCAATCGTTGCATTGCTGATCATGGTTTAAACTTCAGAGTATTGATGCATCAATACAAAAGCACACAGAAGGGCACATGGGTTCCTGTGCGAGAGACTTACCCAGAGGTGGACAACCTCACTGTACACACACACACATACCGTGCTGACATGACCAGACGTCAGGAGAATGAGGACAATCCAGTGTCTCACTTCTTGAGCCTCCCATTGGACTTGGTAGAGCAGTTTCCAATTGAACTCAATTTAGCATATGATATTTTATTGGCTTCATCTCAGATGAAATTAGTACAAAAAAAATCCTCTACAAAATGTTTGATACTTATTCAATATTTAGCCTTTAAAATTTTATGTCATGGATTTCTTCCTGTATGTTTTTCACCAAAAGAAAAGAGAAATGTTCAAAGTCAATATTAGCCAGGGCCCATCTGTAGTTGTATTGAACCCTTAAATAAAATAAAAACCTGCAGGATTTCTTCCACTTGTGCCGCAAGTGTGCTGGATGTCCCTGCATGTCTCTGTTGTACTGAAGGGTTCATTCTAAAACATGTAGAAAATGTCCTGCACATATTGTCAAAGTATTAAAAAAAAATATCCAACAAAAACAAACAAACCAAAAAAAAAAAAAAAAAAAAAACCTGCAGGATTCCTATAGTTTATCTCAGGAATTCCCACCTAATTAACATTAGCTGCACCTTGCACTTCTCTTACATGTTTGATTTACTTTTAATTCTTAAGATAGATTTCAACACTGCATTTTCAAAATTATAAAGCTCCTTTAACAGGACCGTGTGAAAAATTATCTATTATCATACTATGATAAAACCATACATTTACACATATTATTCCATATCATACTACCGTATTTTCCGCACTATAAGGCACACTTAAAAGCCATTAATTTTCTCAAAAAACGACAGTGCGCTTTATAATCCGGAGCGCCTTATATATGGATGGGCAGACTGATCTCATGAAATGGCGTATGTATGACACGCCAATTCGTATTTCCATTTTTGGCGTGCTATCAACACGCATAATCGCTTTTCAGCGTGTTTATCAACGCCTTTGACTAAACGTTATATTACTGTATTATGTATATATAAATATATGACCTACCCCAACCCTGTCCCTAAACCTACCCGTCACTGGGGTTAATACCATTTATGAGTCTTCTCCTACCATCCTAGGAAAAGAAATATCGCTCCACAGATGTAGATATAGATTTTGCTTAGTTTCGCTCGGACATTTAACGGCGTACACATACACGCGGAATCACTCGGACATTTAATGGCGTAGACATACACGCAAAAGATTTCGGCGTGGACATACACGCGGATATCTCAAAATGCGTATAGATAACACGCCACTTGAATTGAAAGTGGCGTGTATGTTTACGCAAAGTCATGATGTCATGTTGGGATGGGGAACACACGTTCACCAAGACGGGGAGACAGCGCCGAGCAACTTACGCCACTATTTGCCAATGGATCGTGGATGCCTGGGCTGGGCTGATATATCAGTCTCAACCGTGATTCGAGCTTTCACGAAGGCAGGAATAATCTCTTTATTCCATAGACAGTAAAAGAAAGCTTTATTCAGCCAGCTCACATACTCGTATTTACTTCCTGTTTTCGGCCGAAGTCCACAGTAGGCGATTGTCGAGTTCGCGCGCGCGATCAAACCTCCTCCGTGTTTTCAACATCTGATCCGGATGAACTATCCATTTGAGCTGATATTCTCAGAACACCACACAGCTGAGCACCGTCATCGGCTGACAGTCTGAGTCTCCACTGTCGCTTAGTTACCAATGATCGCGCGCGCGCGCGCGCACGCACTCGACAATCGCCTACTGTGGACTTCGACCGAAAACAGGAAGAAAATACGGGTATGTGCAGGTCAGATTCACCGTGTTCACTCTCATGGCTCGGCTGTGCACTTGTAATGACACATTAAGGTTGTTAAGAGGCTAAAAGCAGGTTTAAAACTTGAATAGTCGTTAAGACGACTATTTTAGAACACAGGTTAGAAGACTGTTTTTATTTTCTTCTCTGCTTGTTTTAACAAGTCTAAAAATAAATTAAAATTAGTAAAGTAATAAATGTATTAACACACAAACCACTGTTAATTTAACATAAAAGCAAGCAGCTACTGTGTGCGTGGTCTGGCATGACTGAATGCGCGCAAAGACAGAAGGCAGAAACACGGGCTGGAAAACTCACTTGGGTTGCGATGGAGGTCCTCACGTCGGTGAATGTGGGAGTTCTCATCTAGACGGTGGGCCGAGGCCCCGTATCTGCTTTACTTTTCGAAATGAATGATCCCCATGGAGGGAGAACCTGAATTTGTAAAGTTGGGACGGTTGTTTTATCCTCAACGATATGAAAAGTGTTGCCACTCCCATTTGTTGCACATTTTCCCCCGAAATCATAATGCACGACCGTAAATATGCAGGCAAACGCGGTTGCCTACTATATCAGTCGAGCCAATAGCGTGGCAAGATACTGACATAGGATTATTATTAACCAATCAGATGTAGCTTATTTAGAACAGTTGTTACGCGGATGATTCAGCTGTCAGACACGAACAGCATCTGCGGCGGCAGCACAGTGACAATCGCCAAGGACATTGTTTTTGTGATTGTAAGTATTCATTTAATTAGAATATGATATCTATGACAAATGTTTGTTTTGTACACTGTGTTGTTAAAACGTATGTAAGCGTCTCGTTAGTGTCGTTTTAAGTAGGGTAGTTTCAGCTGGCTAACTGACATAGTAGCTAGCATGTCTAACGTTAGGTCACAGCTCTGAACCAAAACTACAACATTACTAGTAGATTAATGCATCCTTCATTTTAATTCCAAAATCTAAACCAAGCTAATCTCCTGCATACGATCTCTTGCGATCGTATGCATGAGATTAGCTTGGTTTAGATTTTGGAATTGAAATGGATGTAAGCGTCTCGTTAGTGTCTTTTTAAGTAGGGTAGTTTCAGCTGGCTAACTAGCAGTAGCTAGCATCATGCGATTACATATTTGATTTGGTGTAAAGTTTTAAGTACTTAATTCTAACGGTAACACTTCGTCCAACTCACATAGGCTACAGCTCCACTGTATGCCCCCGGATAATTACCTCAGACTGTTTTGCAAACGTTCGCCAAAAACTCAAGGTAAACATGAACCTCTTGATATATAAAACATATTTAATTATCAGTTATATCTGACATAACATTAAAGGGTCAGCAAGCAGCCAATATTATAACCAGAGAGCTAAGAGCTCAAGAAGAACGGCATGTAATAGAAATAAGATTAGACTATCAAAGAACATATGCTATCAAACAGAGCAGAGTTATAATGTACATAAACATCGTACAGATTTACTTCTGCTGGAGTAGCCAACACACACACACACACACACACACACACACACCCCCCTCCCCACATGTGCATTTACATAACCACATGTGCCCTAGTCATCTTCAAGTGACTTATTGTCACAGTTTACACACTGACAGAGGTTTGTACATGGCAGCTCATGCAGTTTACATGTGCATCTACCCTTAACACAATTTGTTTTTTTACATGAGCAGTGCACAAGTTCCAGAATGGCCTCTGGAGCTGGCGGAAGTGTCATCCAGTCCACTCCGTAGAAATCCCCTACCATCTTCCAGCCATGATTTACAGGAGGAGGAATGTCTGGCATGCACTCAAGACTCCTTCTGCTATTACACTGCACATAACTGTATGTGTTTGATCGTACTGGAAATCCATATCTATTACACTCTTATAAGGCTACTGCTAATACATTGCACATTTATATTTAATTAATATTACTGTAAAACATACTACTTTCTTAAATGTATACTACTGTACCGAATGTCTTATACTGCGCCACCTATCTATACAATATAATACTGCACTGTAATATACTGCGCCACCTGTCTATACAATATAATACTGCACTGTATGTCTTTTACTGCACCTCCTGTCTGTACAATATAATACCAACCTTCATTTGCAGTTTCTTCAACTAATACTGCCTTCTCTCTTCTCCTTTGTGCTCGTTCTATCTTCGTGATATTTGTGAAATGGCTGTAGCACTCCCTGTGGTAGCCAATGTTAGCTGGTTTGACTAACTGGTTTGTAGGTTCCTGGCTTTGTAATTTGTATGCCTGTACTGCCTCTTCTGCTATAATACTTTCTCTGCATTCAAGGTCTTTCCACAGAAACACAGATTTAATAAATTTCTCCCAACTTATGTCTGTGAAGGGAATGGTGGGTCTATTTCCCTCACATATATGCATGCAGCACTTCATGTTTTTGCGATTTCATCCATAGTAAAAATGTGCGGGAAAAAGAGAAATGTGCGTTTTTATCATAGACATAATCAATACATAGACGCCCAATTGCCCGCTGGAGCGTACGTCAACGGTGTGGCCATATTGCGGAGGGCAACTTTCCCATAGATTTCATACCGGGAATTGAGAAAAATGTGTTTCGTGTGCTGCTTGGGGCTGTACAAATCGCCACACAATTGAAAACAGGTCTCGAGCAATTACTTTTCACAAGCAAGACTGAAAATTTGTTTCTGGTTGTATTTGGCCATTATATAATTAGAAATTTCAAAATACTACTGTTATTGTGTCACGAAATGTAGTTTTAATAGTTTTTCAGTCGACAATGTAGTTGTCTAAAGCTCAAATCTATGGTTTATTCGTAAAGATAGAGCCTATTTAAAATTTTTATCTGACGTTTTTGGAGTGAGAGATCCGGGCGCTCATGTACCCCACCTGGAACAGCCTTACCTCGGCTATAGTGCTTCTGACGTTTGCCGCTGGCCCTGATGTCTAGTGGTTAAACATGATATATAATTCGACTTGTGTATATCTAACAGGTAATCTTTGGTCTCATTAATCTATAATTTGTTCCTTGGCAAATCGTTTTGGCTGAGGGCAAAGTAAAGTTTCATAACTTTATATTTAGGCTATTTTAACGTTGTATCCTGCTGTAGATGTCTATGGTTTTCATGATGTTGTGTTTCCAAGCAATACCATGGATTAAATGTGTGAAATCAGAACGGTATATTTATTAAAGATTACAACGAAATGACAGGACATCGTATGACAAAAGATGGTTACATAAAATAAAAACAGTGACAATGCATAACGTTACCTCTACATTCACATTTTGTGTCAAACTGAATACGTAGCATAAGTGGGCAAAATTAGTTAACAAGTTCAATCTTTCCTGGGCTAAAATCACTTCTCGAAAAGATGTGCACAGAGCATAGACTGTAGGTCAGACAGCAAATTCATATCAGCGCGCCCGTGTGTTGACAAACGCGTCACCAACACCGACACTTTCCCACGCACGCTATTGGATGAAGGCAACAAATACGTCACGCATGTCGGACCCAACACGTAGCCGCCTGCTCTATTCGCCGGGAAAATAACCTGGACAAAGTTACCGATATTATAGTAATGTGCAAAGTATGTGAGTGGCAACAATTTTTATTTGCTTTGTTGAAAAGTGTAGTGGTTATATATAAAAAACTGGGTTATCCATCCCCAGAGATCGTCTGAAAACACGAAATCCCCCCTCGGCCCACCGTCTAATCCTCTGATGGCTAATTCCAGCAGGATAATGCACCATGTCACAAAGCTCGAATCATTTCAAATTGGTTTCTTGAACATGACAATGAGTTCACTGTACTAAAATGGCCTCCAGAGTCACCAGATCTCATTGGGGGAGATAGAGAAAGAGAGAGAAAAAAAGAGGGGGAGGGAGAAAAAAGGGGAAAAAGAAAACCATTGGCCAAAGGTTATCTGTCTTGACGTCATGTGTCTTGGCACTATCTTTTGATTTGCTGATTGGACTGGTGGCAAGTTCAAAACCACTGTCCTCCTCTTTACTTGACCACAGCAACAGCTACAAGTGAGGTGAGACTCTTTTTACTTTTCAACAAACTGTATAAAAGTTATAACTTTAAAACTAAACAATGAAAATAAAATTCCAATAAAATTAAAATGTTAAGGCCTAACTTTTATGACAGTGACAAGACAGCCTGACAACAGAGGTTGTGACAGTCTTTTTTTTTTACCATTAATGAGGATTTGGTCTCAGAGAAGGGGTTCTGACTGAAACAAGTGGATAAATTACTTAAGAAAATACATTTTTTTCTAATTAAATTTATGATTTTTATGAAGTTACGATAAAATGACAGTATAATAAAATATATTCTGACAGGATTTGGTCTCAGAGAAGGGGTTCTGACTGAAATAAGTGGATAAATTACTTCAGAAAATATATTTTTCTAATTAAATTCATGATTTTCATGAAGTATCGATGAAATGACAGTATAATACAATATATTCTGACAGGATTTGGTCTCAGAGAAGGGGTTCTGACTGGAAAATGTTTTTTTTTTCTGAAGTAATTTTTCCAATTATTTCTAATTAAATTCTTGACTTTTATGAAGTTACAATGAAATGACAGTATAATAAAATATATTCTGACAGGATTTGGTCTCAGAGAAGGGGTTCTGACTGAAAATGTATTTTCTAAAGTAAGTTTACCACTTATTTAAAATTAAATTCACGATTTGTATGAAGTTACGATGAAATGACAGTATAATAAAATATATTCTGACAGGATTTGGTCTCAGAGAAGTGGTTCTGACTGAAAATGTATTTTCTAAAGTAATTTTTCCAATTATTTCTAATTAAATTCATGATTTTTATGAAGTAACGATGAAATGACAGTATAATAAAAATATATTCTGACAGGATTTGGTCTCAGAGAAGGGGTTCTGACTGAAAATGTATTTTCTAAAGTAATTTTTCCAATTATTTCTAATTAAATTCATGATTTTTATGAAGTTACGATAAAATGACAGTATAATAAAATATATTCTGACAGGATTTGGTCTCAGAGAAGGGGTTCTGACTGAAATAAGTGGATAAATTACTTAAGAAAATATATTTTTCTAATTAAATTCATGATTTTTATGAAGTTACGATAAAATGACAGTATAATTAAATATTTTCTGACAGGATTTGGTCTCAGAGAAGGGGTTCTGACTGAAATAAGTGGATAAATTACTTCAGAAAATATATTTTTCTAATTAAATTCATGATTTTCATGAAGTTACGATAAAATGACAGTATAATAAAATATATTCTGACAGGATTTGGTCTCAGAGAAGGGGTTCTGACTGAAAATGTATTTTCTAAAGTAATTTTACCACTTATTAAAAATTAAATTCATGATTTTTATGAAGTTACGATGAAATTACAGTATAATAAAATATATTCTGACAGGATTTGGTCTAAGAGAAGGGGTTCTGACTGAAATAAGTGGATAAATTACTTCAGAAAATATATTTTTCTAATTAAATTCATGATTTTCATGAAGTTACGATAAAATGACAGTATAATAAAATATATTCTGACAGGATTTGGTCTCAGAGAAGGGGTTCTGACTGAAAATGTATTTTCTAAAGTAATTTTACCACTTATTTAAAATTAAATTCATGATTTTCATGAAGTTACGATAAAATGACAGTATAATAAAATATATTCTGACAGGATTTGGTCTCAGAGAAGGGGTTCTGACTGAAAATGTATTTTCTAAAGTAATTTTACCACTTATTTAAAATTAAATTCATGATTTTTATGAAGTTACGATGAAATGACAGTATAATTAAATATTTTCTGACAGGATTTGGTCTCAGAGAAGGGGTTCTGACTGAAATAAGTGGATAAATTACTTCAGAAAATATATTTTTCTAATTAAATTCATGATTTTCATGAAGTTACGATAAAATGACAGTATAATAAAATATATTCTGACAGGATTTGGTCTCAGAGAAGGGGTTCTGACTGAAAATGTATTTTCTAAAGTAATTTTACCACTTATTAAAAATTAAATTCATGATTTTTATGAAGTTACGATGAAATTACAGTATAATAAAATATATTCTGACAGGATTTGGTCTAAGAGAAGGGGTTCTGACTGAAATAAGTGGATAAATTACTTCAGAAAATATATTTTTCTAATTAAATTCATGATTTTCATGAAGTTACGATAAAATGACAGTATAATAAAATATATTCTGACAGGATTTGGTCTCAGAGAAGGGGTTCTGACTGAAAATGTATTTTCTAAAGTAATTTTACCACTTATTTAAAATTAAATTCATGATTTTTATGAAGTTACGATGAAATTACAGTATAATAAAATATATTCTGACAGAATTTGGTCTCAGAGAAGGGGTTCTGACTGAAAATGTATTTTCTCAAGTAATTTTACCACTTATTTAAAATTAAATTCTGACAGGATTTGGTCTAAGAGAAGGGGTTCTGACTGAAATAAGTGGACAAATTACTTCAGAAAATATATTTTTCTAATTAAATTCATGATTTTCATGAAGTAACGATGAAATGACAGTATGATACAATATATTCTGACAGGATTTGGTCTCAGAGAAGGGGTTCTGACTGAAAATGTATTTTCTAAAGTAATTTTACCACTTATTTAAAATTAAATTCTGACAGGATTTGGTCTCAGAGAAGGGGTTCTGACTGATATAAGTGGACAAATTACTTCAGAAAATACATTTTTCTAATTAAATTCATGATTTTTATGAAGTAACGATGAAATGACGGCATAATAAAATTTATTCTGACAGGATTTGGTCTCAGAGAAGGGGTTCTGACTGAAAAAAGTGGACAAATTACTTCAGAAAATATATTTTTCTAAATAAATTCATGATTTTCATGAAGTAACGATGAAATGACAGTAAGGTGTTCTGACTGGAAAATGTATTTTCTAAAGTAATTTTTCCAATTATTTCGAATTAAATTCATGATTTTTATGAAGTTACGATAAAATGACAGTATAATAAAATATATTCTGACAGGATTTGGTCTCAGAGAAGGGGTTCTGACTGAAAATGTATTTTCTCAAGTAATTTTACCACTTATTTAAAATTAAAATAAAATATATTCTGACAGGATTTGGTCTAAGATAAGGGGTTCTGACTGAAATAAGTGGATAAATAACTTCAGAAAATACTTTTTCTACATAAATTCATGATTTTCATGAAGTAACGATGAAATGACACTGTAAAAAAATGAATAGTTGAGAAAACGTAAAAATGTAAGGCAACTTGATGCAGTAAGACTTTTTAGTTGTCTCAACAATTATTTTTTATTTCTTCTCAGTAATAATACTTTGTTTAGCCAATGTAAATTTGTTCGTTCATGCAATTTTGATTGTCGTATTTTGTGAATAAATATATTCTTGTCACAGCAACTGAAACAACTATTACTGTTGTTGAGATAATTCATTTTTTTCTGTTTCCTGGATGTAAAAAGTTTAATTGGTAAAATAAAAAGCGTCAGCACACTGTAACATTATCACATTAATGTAAAGGTGTCTTTAAAATATTAACTGTTATGGTGTCATAGAACGTATTACATGGGTTATGAGTAATGTTCATGTATGATGAATGATGGATGTCATGTATATGGTTCGTATGTATTCCTGGTTAATATACTAAGTGTCTACTGTGTATTTTGGTAATAATGGGGGATATCCCTTTAAGGTTGCGGATGGCCCAACGCATTCTCATCCCAAAGCGTAATATATTGACTCTTTTGACAAAGCGTCTATATCCAACGCACATGGCACCCTTTAGCGTCAATATAACACGCTTCGGTTTTGGGTAGGTTTAGGTCTGGGGTAGTGTTAGGGTTAGACCACTAGGAGGCGCCATATATCTGCGTCTCATATGACGCTAAAGGGTGCCATGTGCGTTGGATATAGACGCTTTGTCAAAAGAGTCAATATATTACGCTTTGGGATGAGAACGGGCTCGATGGCCTTGATTACGGGACAAGGCGCACCTAAGCTTTTTTAATGGTGGTGATGTGTTTTGAAGAGAGAGGCGCGCCAGTTTTGTTAACTGCAGCGTCACAGAGTTAAAGCTGGGTTTCCTTAGGGTTTGAGAATTTTTTCAACCGATACGTCAAGAGATGGCTTTAATGGGACAAAAAATATGTTAACCACCTGGACTGTTTACTCGGGGATGCGTTTCCAGCAGAAGGACATGCTTGAACCCAAGTTTGAGAAACTGTGTGAGTAAACATTGCCCGAAGATCGACAGAGCTGGTGAGATCTGACTCATTCTTTTTATTGGAGTGCAACACCAGAGACTCAACGCTCTATTTTTTCCTTGTTGTGGATTACGTTTTTTGTCACGCAGCCAACAGAGGATTATGTCTCGCGAACTGACTGTATCTTGGTTGGAAAGACTGTAGCGCGATCTTGGGCCAGCCTGAAAATCTTTTCGGGTTAAGTTTATGGACTGGGACAGTGGGGAAAGTGTGGGGTTACACGCACGGGTTTTTTTTATATACGGCGCTCAGCGCGTCAAGCAAATGAACGGGTTGATATGGGTTTTTCCTTTGAATGATTTTCAGCGCCGTCTGAAGATTTGTTTTGGTACGGTGTGGGTCATTAATTTCCATGCATTTGTGCTTGAGCATGGTTATTTGATAAAGGAAAACATCAAGAATGTGTTATGATTGAAGTATATGATTTTTCTGATTATTGATTTCATTCTAAAAAGATCCCCTTGTGCGTTTATAGTGACACACCTGTTGACAACAAAGAAAATTGAAAAGCAGAGTGTTACAACACTATCCTTTATATATATATATATATATAGTGATTTTAAACATTATTTAAAATATCTTCATTTGCGTTCAGCAGAGGAAGAAACTCATACAGGTTTGGAACAACATGAGGGTGAGTAAATGTTGACAGAATGTTTTCATTTCATTTAACTATCCCTTTAATGAACAAATAAAACTAAAATGTAGACATGGAAATACTTGTCCAAATTTGCTTAAAATGTCTTTAGAAAAAAATCATAGGCAAACAAGTCAGTCAATGCCAGATCCATACACATTCAAAACAATTTTAAACAGCACTGAAATGCAATCTGGTTTTGTGATATTTACTAGCATTTCCAAAAAATTTTACATGACAGCATAAATTATTATTATTTTTTTAGACTAAACAGTTTTACTATTTGAAGGATTATCAATAAGAGTGTGTTTCATTGTAAAATAGCTAAAATTTTGTTTTAGCTAGAATTAAGAACAGCAACAAAAAAGTATCCACAACACTGCAAGGCACGGTTTCTAAATATGAACGTCTTTTGAGTAAAACTGTCCATTTTAAACATTGTATAAAACTTGTTTGTAACCAACAATAGAATGCTTGGAAACTTAATCAACAAGCACAAATTATGCCTCACCAACATCCATTTGTTTAAGGTGCATCCACAATCAAGATTTGGTATTGTTTGTCTTTGTTGGAGACAAGATATGCCACCAGTGTTACATTTTCAATTAAATCAGTTTGTTTTTAAGAGAAAGCACACGTTGGGTGCATCCAGACCCAAGCTCCATGGACAAATTTTGAATGGCATCAAAAGTGTACTTGAGGTTTTTCGGATAGGAGAAGTTTAGAGCATAGAGAAGGCCAAACAGGTATGCCAGAGCAGTAGAGGGATCCGGGATATCTTCCAGAACAACAACCTCCTCCAGTGCAACAGCAATCTTCTGGATCACTGGTGATGTTGTTTGGATGTTGTCTTCCATCACATAGAGAATGCCAACAGAGCCTTTGTCCCATCTTCGGTTTCCTGTGACACAAACACAATAAAAATATGTTATAATACGACATGAGCATTTACAGTTTCGGTTGAAATAACCTTGTAAGGTTGAGGAAATGAAGACAGAATTAGCATTTTTGGATGTGGAATCTTTCTAACTTTGCATAGATGCTTAAAAATTAAAAAAATGACTGTTCAGATTTCCCTCTGTTCTGGTCGGATGGTTGTTCCATGAACACTTCAGGTCCGAGTTCATCCGTGGAAGAATTACATAGTGCACACAAAAGAGGTGCAGTTCATCGGCCCTCTCTCTTCTTCCATTGTATGCAGGACTTCATGATATTTACAAGAGACCTCAGACCAAACATCACACCACAGACGCTCAATTCTCAAATAAAAAGACAAGTATGCACAAATCATAGCTTACAAAATAGCAAAGAACATGCAAATAATTCTCATATTGCTGCATTACACAGTTCAGGTTTGGCAAACTCTGTCCTCGACTTCATATCATGTGAGATCTATAGAAGATTGATTCGTCATGGTGTGGATAATCTAAACTGAATTGAAAGAACACCAATTTTAAAGCTGCACATGCAGCAATATATGAGAAAATTATTTGCATGTGCTTATATTTTCAGTCTCCCTCAGCTGAGTGTATATATATGGAAGTCAGTATAACAAACTGTGTAGTGTGGCCGGCCCTTTAATCAGGGGAGATTTGGGGGAAATCTGATCATTGTTAGTGAGTTTCAACATAAGACTTGAGTGGTTTCTGCTGAGATTAGATTATAATACACATATATAATTCCATAGATTGAGTGGTTTCTGCTGAGATTAGATTATAATACACATATATAATTCCATAGATTGAGTGGTTTCTGCTGAGATTAGATTATAATACACATATATAATTCCATAGATTGAGTGGTTTCTGCTGAGATTAGATTATAATACACATATATAATTCCATAGATTTCTGTGCATGTATTGCAGAGTTTTTATCACAGAGCACAGGAGGGCAACATCTCTGCTGTTCAAATTTTTTTTTTTTTTATGGGAAAACCTTTAACAAAAATACAAAGTAAGTTTGTATTATTATTATTGTAGTTATATATTCTCAGAGCGTGAAAGAGAAGGGAGGAAAAGAAGTTGAGGAGCTGATCCGCGAGATGGAGGAGAGGGAAGCTGAAAGAGAAAGAGAAGCCATTGAAAGAGAGGAGAAGCGATGGAGAGAGATGGAGGAAAAGGAGGAAAGAAAAGAGAGAGCGACGAGAGCATGAGAAGAGACTAGAACAGGAGGCCAGAGAAAGAGAAGAAGAGACAGAGAAGTGAGAGAAAGGGAGACAAAAGAGAGAGAGGAAAAATTCCTTCAGCTATAGAAATAATTGCAAAAAATAATATTAATAAAGAAATCAAATGATACACACTCTCTTCATTTATTTGTTAGTAAGTTCACTGTCACGCTGTTTTAGCAAGTTTTATTACAAAACAGGGGTTTACAGTAGCTAGATTGTCAGTTGTAAAGTCCTTAGTATGTGGCGTTGAGTAATTAATATTTTTAAAGTGTTTTGTGTGTGTATTTTGTAGCAGATTCCAGATGGTTTTTGAAACAAGCAAATTGCAGGAATATCTGAAAAATATGTTGTCTGAATATGAGTGCCGCACTGTGGAGAAATACCCACACACTCCAGACACTGTTAACATGTATTTGCTTTATTTTTGTGTATTTAACTTTTAAATAGATACAGAATACAAAGCTTAAAACAAAATCGCATCAATTTAGCATAAAGTAGTATAATAGAGCTTAAAGTTTGATAGATAGAAAATTAAATATTCGTTAGAAAGAAAGAAAGATAAGTTTAAAAAAAAGTTAGATAGATATACAAATATCTATCTTTTTATGCATTTGAATGTATGTGCTAAGTGTTTTATGTGAGGCATGTAAGCTCAAACGAATTGCCCCACGGGGATTAATAAAGCTCTAAACTAAAAAAATAATAATAAAAAATAGTCAGATGATAGATTAGAAATATTAGATAGAATGGAAGCTTAAATGAGTCTCAAAGGTTAGAAATAACTTTTTTTCAGCCTTGAGCATTATGAACAATTATAACCAATCACACACGATTCTGTTGATCTAATGATGCAATGCCCAATCAGAAGAGTTTAGATTAGTTATCCATGAAGAAGAAAACCTCGTTCACTTCAGTGCTGCTCACCACCTCAGTCAGTCCAGACTGATCTCACGAAATGGCGTATGTATGACACGCCAATTCATATTTCCATTTTTGGCGTGCTATCAACACACATAATCGCTTTTCAGCGTGTTTATCAACGCCTTTGACTTAACGTTATATTACTGTATTATGTATATATAAATATATGACCTACCCCAACCCCGTCCCTAAACCTACCCGTCACTGGGGTTAATACCATTTATGAGTTTTCTCCTACCATCCTAGGAAAAGAAATATCGCTCCTCAGATGTAGATATAGATTTTGCTTCGTTTCGCTCGGACATTTAACGGCGTACACATACACGCGGAATCACTCGGACGTTTAACGGCGTACACATACACGCAAAAGATTTCGGCGTGGACATACACGCGGATATCTCAAAATGCGTATAGATAACACGCCACTTGAATTGAAAGTGGCGTGTATGTTTACGCAAAGTCATGATGTCATGTTGGTCAGTCACACACACTCCGACTGGATACTGTCAATCCGCTCGTGGAAAAGTGCAGATACGTTGTAAGTAAGATATTAATTTATAATCCTTTTGTCTATTCATGCTACTAAAATAACAATGTCTTGATTTTCTAATGCGTAAAAAGCAGTTAACTAATTCATAAACGATTCTTGTCATACAAGAATGACATTTTCCATACACACTTAAATGTTTTTTTTTTGTTTTTTTTCCAGTTACTAGGCAAAAAAAAAAAAAAAATCTAAGAATGTTCCCTAGTGCAATTCTTGAAAAATTCTTAAGCTCTCAGATATTTTCTTTAAAAACATCGTAATTTTGATGTATTTCTTATAACTTGATAAAAGGGGAATGAGGTACTATATGATGTTATCCATGCACAAATAAGGATGTGAATCATGTTTGAACCAATATCATGTTAAAACAAATATATATTTAGAGTTTTTATAGTAAAAATATTTTTTTCTCACCGTGAATATAGGCACAAAGGGGTCGCATGGCGTTAAAAACAAACAAACAATTATGATTTTGATTTATTTCAGTGTGCCCGTGTGCCTCCTCCGCCAGATGTGGAGCACTTTTAATTATTTGCTGATGTGGGTCCCATGAAAATACACTCATGCCCATATTTAAAACACAGAGTGTAATATCACCGCCTTCTTGAACAAATGCTGTACCTCTATTTATTCTGCAATTTGCCACACAGACGCATCTCATGGGTGAGGGTCAGCTGTAGTATTTGTGTGTGTGTGTGTGTATGAGAGAGAGTGAGTCTGTGTGTGTGTGTGTGTGTGTGTGTGTGTGTGTATGAGAGAGAGAGAGTCTGTCTGTGTGTGTGTGAGAGAGAGGTAAGACAAATCACTTCAGACATTTCCCAAATATACCCTGAATACGAATCCATATCAGACACACAGACACTCCCATATTTACTGGGAGAAATGACCAAATGTGAAATAATTGCTGCAAAATATATCACCTCATGCCATGAAACGATGCCTTGATTTTGCATTCAAACGAATTGTGCTCTCCAGCGCCTCGCGTTTTCAAATGCATCTACGGTAGCCGTTATGTACCAAAAAGCTATGACAGGATGTCTTCTAATAGCACTGCGTCGAGTTTTCCTTCGGGTGAACAGGTTTGTTATTTCAAACAAACTTCAAATTGACACAACGAACAAACGAATGTTACAGTATGAAGTAATGAGTGTCAAAAACATGAACTATTGTAATTAGTAGTTATGCCTTCTTTATTCGTTATATTTTCTGAAGTAGCCTACGTGCATTGTTAGATACCATCATCAACTTTTATACATTTATACATGTTCATCTGTCTATAAAATAAAGTACACAACCAAACAATGAAAAAAAGCTTGTAATGAAGACTGTAGCCTTGTCGAGAAGAAAGCAGGACTTCAGCGTCTCTTTTGAAATCTTTCTCCTGCATTAGCTCTATCCACCTGGAAAAAGCTATCCCGACATTAACTTGTGTTTTTTGTAATCTCCGGTCACGTTTCCTTTTACGATCTATTTTGGACTTTTCTGGCGACGGGGATTTGCAATGCAGAATTTTAAACTTTGCGGGGCCGTGACAAGCGCCTCTCACTGCTCTGCTCCTCCGTTTCTGCTGCTTTCAGTTACGTCACGCCGGCTCTGAACGAAAACGCGTTGTGGAAACGCGTTGGCGTACTTTTTGTCCCTCTCTGCTATTATAGTTTTTCAAGATGGTGGAACTACATGGAAGCCTCCGTGGACTTACCCGTCCCATGTATATAATAAATTCTTCGTTTACGAGGATAAATCAGATAATTGGCAGAGGTATTTGTACACCATTGGGGACATATTTATGAATAAAAATATTGATTTTAGATTATAAATTACCTAAAAAGCTACTTATAGTCCCTTTAATCAGATAAATAAGAGTTTTTTTTTTAGCAAAAATATTTAAAAAATATTTTTTCCTCACCATGAATATAGCCACAAAGGGGTCGCATTTCATTTAACACAAACAAACTATAATGATGGTGGTGATTTATTTCAGTGCGCCCGTTTTTCTGCCCCATTAAGCTCCGCTCTGGAGATGAGACTGAGTAACTGGAGACGCACAAAAACAGCATGAAAACATAGCATTAAATTACAACTGGAACATTTATTTGTACAACTAAAATATATGTACAATTGAACTTACAGGTATATATATATATATATATATATATATATATATATATATATAAATCAAATAAAGCAAAAATTAAAGGAATAGTTTATACCCCAAAATAAATTCTGCAAGTACTTACTCATCCTTAAATTGGTGCAAACCTATATTTCTTTCTTTTGCTGAACACAAAAGATGATATTTTGAGGAATGCTTGTACCCACAGAGTTGCTGGTCCCCGTTGACTTCCATAGTTTGTTTTTGTTTTTTATATACTATGGAAGTCAACAAGGACCACATTCCTTAAAATATATTATGTTGTGTTCAGCAAAAGAAAGAAAGAAATATAAGTTTGTACCAAATTAAGGATGTGGGAAAATGATCCCTTTCATTTTTTTTCATTAACTTTTTAGTGAACTTGACCACTTTAAAACTGTAGTGGTCCAGTATCCCGGTCATGGGCAGCTCGTCTTCACCCGTGTACAGCTCTGATGGCAGTCGGTACTGTCCGTAACCTGAGTCTAGGAGGATGAACATGTCGGCTCCTCTGACAGTCCAATGATCTCCACATCAACCGTCTTCATTGCTCTCTCAGAGATCTGCAAAGTGAAAGACTGTTGCATTGCAGTCTATGGGGGACTTGTTTATGATCAATGTTTATGTGCATAAATGATGACATGATTTTAATGTTCATTTATCCCTTGACAACAATCTACCTTGACTGTGGTATAAGAGGTCGAGTTCATCTTGGACCTCCCGTTGGGCCAGACACTGGCTTTCAGGTGTGTGGCCTCGATCTCATCCCCCATCTTCAGGTCCACGAGGGCTTCGTCTCGCCACAACGAAACCTCGATAAGTTTATCCCGGTTTTCAGATGGAAGTCAAGGATTGGGACTTCGCCTTCCTTGACAGGCGTCATGCGGACCACTTGTAACTACAAAGAGTGTGTGAGAGAGAGATTTTAACTTCTAATGTGAGTAAATGACAGAATTTTATTTCCTGTGAACTGTCCTTTTAAAAAGAAAGCGAGATCTCAAGTGTGAGGCTTAATGGGCAAAGATGCGCATCTAATAGATGTTTACACAGGACAGAAAAACAGTGAAGCTGACAGTAATCAGCCCTGCACAATCACTTCCTGTTCACACATTGTTATGAATGAGGTCCACTGGAGGCAAGCTGGTAGAGAACCCAAATGCAACTTTACTTCAAAACACAATCAAACATAAAACAAAGGCATGAAATGGAACCAAACACAACGACAAGAAAAGTTCAATACTCGACAAAGACACAGGGCAAACATGAGGGCTTAAATACACAGACTGATTACAAGACGAGGAACACCTGTGAACAATGATCACACATTAACAAATGACAAGACACATGGCAGGATCACATGACACTCAGGAAATCACATGACAAACAAGAACAAGACACAAAACCCACAACGTGACACACATGATCTCTAAGTGGTGATTTAACAATAACTTACCAGTATACAACTGTATGTGTTAAACGTGTTGCCTTAGATTAAAAAAAGAAAGAACACAACTCTTATTTCATTCTAAAGTAGGACAAGTTTACTTACCCTCTCCACACGTCCACTGAGGGTTACGTATCCTCCTTTAGTGAAGACATCGCTGTCCTCGCCCCTGGTCCAGCTGATGATGGGCGAAGAGCCTCCTGTGCCCTCGCCGCCTCCGCCAGAGGAAGTGGAGCCGTTTTAAATATGGACGATGATGATCCAACAAAACTGCACTCATGCCCAAACTTCAAAGATAAAGTGTAATTTTTTATTATGTAAGTAATATCCTCCTCAAATCCGGCTTCTTCTCCGCTTTTGGGAGCCAAATAAGCTTTATTTCCAGCGCTGAGCGCACTAGTAGTTGTGGTT
Source organism: Rhinichthys osculus (assembly GCA_029959095.1). NCBI lineage: Eukaryota > Metazoa > Chordata > Actinopteri > Cypriniformes > Leuciscidae > Rhinichthys > Rhinichthys osculus. The sequence continues at coordinate 10,306,552 of JARWKJ010000013.1, read as the reverse complement.
TTAAAGGCCGTTATTTTAACTTCTGCGCCTTCTTGCACGAATGCTGTAATCCCTATGTACTCTGCGGTTTGCCACACAAACGCTCTCAAGGGTGAGGGCCGGGGCTCTTGTGTTGAGACATCTGTGGGTAAAATAATAACACTTATGAATGTTGTTCATTTAATTTTCACAAAACATGCAAAACTAAATATCACATCAACAGCACACTGAATAATTATAACATTATATCTTACGAAAATCATAACATCAGGTTTTTATTTCACCTAGTAAATATTAGGCTCTTTTCCGCCATCAGACTCGTTGCTGAACCAAGCTGATGTATATTTTACATCAGATCCATTGAAGATCTCAAAGCTGGAGGGCATCTATTGCCCATTTTGATGAATTATTCAAGTAATTATGTGTTGCTGCAAGATTTTGTTCAAGAAAGATCTGTTCAGTAAAAGTAAAAGTTTAGATAATTGTTTTAGATTAAGGAAAAAATATATTTGGATGTTAATAATATTTTAGGTTTTTTTTTCTTGTTATCTTTTTGTTATATTCTACAAATATTAATAATCTACATGTTAAATTGGTGTGTTGGCTAGTAACTTTTTGAGCAGTGTTGAAAAGGAGCTGAAATGGCCCTTTAACTTCACATTTCTATTTAAGATTGTTACAATTAAAACTGTTTTTATTGATTTTAAAAAAAATATTATTATTATTCATTCATTCATGTTTTTATATACTGTGTTGATTGTGATTATTCAAGATTTGTCTCATCAGTTTGTTCTCTTGAACCATAAAAACAATAAACACCGAGTTGTTCACTGCAATATTACATGTCTCTTTTCTTATTGGAGAATAGAATAGGGAACATAATCTGAAGTAATATTGCATTTATTAGTGATAACTGTTCTTGTTACCTATTAATAATGGGGATATTTCAGTTATAAATCATTTATTAGTATAGAACAACTGCTAGAAAGACAGTAGCTGCGTTTACATGGACACTTATAATCGGATTGACGGCTCAATCGGACTAAAAAACCTTCATGTAAACACCTTAATCGATCCGATTGAGCTCGATCCGAATAAAATTTCGATCGGATTGAAAGGGGTGGTTTACACCTTTTGTAAGCCGATCGAGAGAACATGTAAACACTTGATCGGATTGAAAACCGAAACAGAAAGGACTGCGCATGTGCAATGACGTTAAATAAACGTAATGACGTATGACGCGCAGAACGAGCTGTTTTTCCTGTTGAATAAAGTGTCATATTAATAACTTTCCCGTCATTTTAAAATTCTCATTTCACTCTCGCGTCTGTTAGGTGAAGCAGGACAACATCCCACCAGTCCTTGTTTTGGATTCTCATCCACAGCCGTTTGGTTTTGGCCGCGGGGAGGGGCATTTTTACTGCATGATCAATATTGCAGCACGGCAAAACGGTTAATATGCTCTAAATAATGACCAGAGACGAATTAATATTACGTCTGCTGTTTAAAACAAATAAAGAACCAATAGAGGAGAATATTTATGCGTGAACAGCGGGAAACTCTGTATATTCGTGCAGAGTGCGCATGTCAAAAAATCAGATCCGATTTGAAACTTGTGACATATAAACGCGCACATCAACCCGATTACTTTATTTATCATTCATGTAAACACTTGATCGGATTCATCAATCGTATTAATTTCATTCCGATTGTGTCCATGTAAACGTGACTAGTGTTTCTCTGCAAATTTAAATGTCTGTTGAAATGCCCATTCTATATTTATTTCATACTTACAAGCAACACATTCACACAGTGTACTGGGAACTTATAAAGTGTGTAATTGGCACAGTACAAGCTATTAGTTTGTTTTATTTTTAGCTAATTAGTACATTGTTAGGACAGAAACAGGTATAAAAGGGCTATAAGACAACAGCCAATAAAGGCCTTATAAATAGCTTGTAATGGCATACAAGTACATTACTAGTTACTTACAAATGCAGTTATTAGTCATTAATTAGTGTCTAATTTATGATCCTTAAAAGTAAAGTGTTTGATTAATTTAATGCATCATTGCTGAATATAATTATAAATCAGGGTTGTTGTTGTTGTTGTTTTTTTTATCTAACTGACCCAAACCATTTGAATTGTAATGTGTTTACATGAACAATGTCTGGTAGTACACTGAATGAGCATGATGTTTCAGAGAGAGCTGTTTACCTGGATTCCCAGGATGCCATATAAATAGAAGATGGCACAGCATAGGAACAAGGTCATCCTCATGGATTGTAGATGTAATAGTAGATTTACAGCAATCCTTTTTACTCCTTTGGCACTATTTATAATCCTGTCAAAAAGGGGTGGGGAGATCTCATTTATCATCTGCAGAGTTATAAACCAAGCATACATTGGATGACACCAAAAAAATGCTTGCAGTTGCTTGCTGTACCTGAGGGGGCGCAGTGTGTGCAGAACCTTCAGAGCCTTTGGCACTATTAAGAGCTTGTGCCCACCCACCATTGACACCGCAATGATGGGATTTAAAAGGAGCAACAAATCAAGTGCATTCCATCCGATCGAAAGATGTTTTAAAAAACCACTCGATACCACCTACAATAAACAAAGACACAATATTTGAAATGTTCATCATAAAAGACGAAGTAGTCGCGAACTGTTTATTTTGTTTTCATTGGTGTTCTGGTGTGATACTGTATGTTCTTTGATCCATTTTATGTAATTGCCAGTTTTGATCCTCTAATCTGATCCTGAATCTGATTCTAATCCCCACTAGTGTTTCTTTGCTGGAATTGACTGAAACATTTATTAAAGTGGGGAAACAGACTGTTTCTATGTCAATCAGCATGACAGAAAGATCTCCAGCTTTGTCCTCGTCAACACACTCCCCCGTGTTAACAAGAGAATCAATGACATGATGTCAGCTGGTCCTTTTGTGACAGGGCTGAAATGCAGTGGAAATGTGTTTTTTGTGGGGGGGGGGGATTAAATTCATTTTCATGGCAAAGAGGGACTTTTCAATTCATTTATATTCATCTTATCACTCTCCATAACATTCTGGAGTATATGCAAATTGCCATCATAAAAACTAAGGCAGCAGGCTTTGTAAAAATATATGTATCATTCTCAAAACTTTTAGCCACAGCTGTAGTCATAGTATCAGCAACTTCTGTGAAAATAATGATCATATTGACAATTTTGTCTTGATTAGTCACCATAGATCAGAGGTATGGAGGTGCATACAGGGGAAAATTATCTAATTATGGCATTCCTGAAATCAACACAACATATCATACAGTGAATGTAAATATTTACCTTGAGTGTCATCTCCCCTAGAGATATAACTAATACTGATGTAATTATACATGGTAAGTAAAAACCTCTCCTGCAGAAAAAGGAGGACAGAGAAAGAATGAGAAAAAATGTAAATATGAGGAAAAATAATAAAGGGAAACGATGGAATGTTGTCAATGCTGTGAGAACATCTGCTCGTAGACAAACAGAAATCATAAATAACTACAACAATAGGTTAAACAACTAAATCAAAGGTCTATGGCCTCAGACTTACCAGGTTTTCCTGAACGATAGTGGGCCTTTTCCAGAGCCAGAGTGAAGCAATTCAAGAAAATGAATTATGTTTTGTAATGGAGTGGCAGAACAACCTATATCTGATGAGTAAAAAGATGTTAGGAAAAGAGATGCAGTATTTAGAGACAAACCAACATTGTTTCAAAACAATCTAGGTCAGCTACTCCCTTCATAGACACCAGCCAAACAGTAATTGAACCTTACAAGCAAGCTTATTGAATAGACTTGCAACAGATTTCAATAAAGTTTGATGACTACATGTTATTAAGTTAACAGAACAATACTCTAATAAGCACAAATATAGACAGCACACACTGAAAAAATTGTATTGGTATACAAGCCTTGGTAAATTTTATAAATCAATATATTACCCAGTATGCAGTGGCGTAACGAGCCAACACCGGGCCCTTATGCAGGATTATCAAGGCGGGCCCCCTAGGCTACCACAACACGTGATGACGCAATGTCCACGATCGAGTAGGCTTTTGCATGCAATACGCAAGGAACTGTTTACACCTGGCCACTTCATGCTTTTTCTGTGATCGTATAGCTATCCGATCGTGAAAAGACCAGGTGTAAATTCCCTTCGAAACGCATTCGAGACGGATTTGAATCCGGTCGCTCAAACCACTTCAGGAGGAGGTCTTGGCCGCATTCCAGACGACACTGGACAAGTGTAAATGCATCTGGTTGTTGAAACCACATATGTCAATTTTACTCCTCTAAAAATGCTAAAAAAAAATAAACGTGTGAGAGCGTGTTATAGGCTATATGTCATAGTCAGATATGACGACGCTTCTGCAACAACACGCATCACCGCAGATGAGCATCTATTCATCAAGCCAACGCACAAACTATCGCAAATCAAAGTGAAAGTAAGTCGCAGACGCTCGCTTAACACACAATCATCTTCATTAAAAGTAAAGAAACGAAATGATCTTACCAGTACTGTTGCCGCTCTCTCTAATTGCGGTCTTCGATTTAGAAATTTTAGCTGATGATCAATAAAATGCAGCTTATCTGTTGCTTTCGGTGACGTGAACTCAATTAAATCTGCATATAGCGCGGAAATTGAAGATCGGATTTATATCTGTTTTGCAAAAACACATTTATGTGACCAGCTGTAAATGGAATCGTTTTGATAAATCAGTAGCTATCCGATCTGAGAAAACGCATGAAGTGGCGCGCGCGTGTAACGTTAAACAGCCGACCCGGGGATTCCCCAGTCCCAGCTCAAAACAAATGACACCAAAATCCATGATTGTTCGTTTCACACATGTATTTAATGATCTGTAAAATATGTTGTGGTCATTATTTATTTAAAACAAAATCGTGATAAAGTAAAATGCGATCAAACTAAAAGTAGTAATATGCGATAGGGGGCCCCGGCTGTCAATCAATATCTTCCAGTCAAGCGGGCCCCTGATTGGTCCGGGCCCGTAAGCAACCGCGTACCCTGCTTACCGATAGTTACGCCACTGCCAGTATGCATATTTTGCTGCATGGGCACCGTCGCGGTGGGAAACGCATTTCTGCCCTTGACCGCTAATCTGCGCTATAACCATAGATTTTAATATGTCATGTAATGGTGGATCTATCACAGCTCGTTTTTGCAAGTAGCAGTCAACCACCTCATGTGGAGATTACAAAAAAATACCCCTGTGGCGAACAGGACGAGGCCCGTGAGAGAATGGCGCGAGGTCAGTGGCGTGATTACTAATGAGTGACACCTGCGCAACGCACCTGTCTCGTATCTCTCACGGAGGAGCGGAAGCATAAAGGAGGAGCGACGACAGTGAAGGATGAGAGAGGCCAGGCCTGGACTATTTTTTATTTTTTTGTTTGTTTTATTTTGTGCCATTCCTGTATTCATAGATCTTAGGCTGAACGTTAAATGCCTGACTGCCTCTTGTACAAATAATGTTTTGCTCAGCCTGACCATTTAATAAGAACGGCAGATATGATGCTTCATCAGTGTGACTAAGCAGTTTTGACCCAAACAATAAGCGGCCAGAGGATACCAATCACAAAGTGCCTTAAGCTCAACATCCCCACTTGACTGTAAGATCTCAGATGTTAATCATACCAAGCACTGAAAGTCTTGACAATGAAACTAATGCTTTTGTCCAGAATGACAATCTGCATAATTTCAGCAAAGTCAGGTAAGCTCCAGTGCAGTCATAAGGCAGAATCATCCCCACTTTGTATACCGTTCCGCAGTAAGTCACTGAAGTGGTTAAAGGGACACTTGCTTGATTTAAATTTTTTCTTATGGCCTGCTATAAATCTATATGCAGAAGCTCCAATTGCATATTGGAAACTTTACTCCCATACAATGAGGTCTCCTCAGGATTGGCATGTAAGTGGTAACCAATCATTAGTTGGTGCCTTGTAGCAAGGGACAGCAACACATTTTTTAAATTTGAGGTGTTTCTCACTATGTTTCACGCTTGAAAAAGCTATGCTTAGATTCAAAACGTATGGTCCAAAGTCCAACTACTGGACCAAAACACTCAATCAGCTGAGGATAATGCTCCAAGAAGTGGTGTTTTGGAAGCAGTATTTCATGTGGGAAAAGTTCAAGAAATCGATGCCGATGTTCTGATATTTTTTAGTCCAAATAACCAATAGTTTCTGCAGTGTGGACAGGTGACACGACCAGTTCAACAATATCTTTTAAAGTCATGAGAATTTGCCAAGCAGGTTCACCTAAAGGTATCTTGGACCCAATCAAGAATGGCCGTTCTCATGCATATTACCCCCTACACTTCGACGTTTGGCAAAATTTTCAGGTATTAGGTGAGGGCTATTCGTTTTGTCTGTCCATTTGCCGGGAAAGTGAGCAATTGCCTCATTGAGTTCACTTAAAGTGAAATATTTCTTCTTTACAAGAACAGAGAGGCACAGTGCTAGCTCCACAGGAATGACACCTTCAAATAAGTCATGGGCTATGTCTGGGGGATAGCCAGTAGTAAAGTGAAAATGCTTCAGTTTGTCGGTCAACTAGCAAACCTTTTTGACACCATAGCAATGGGTCAGTGTAGGACTTTCCTTCACAGTCTGAACATGCCTCTCTAGTTCTTGGAGGAAAAGCACCTGATCTCACTTCCTTTTCCTGGAATTCAGCATGGTGGCCAAGGCAGAATCGGCAGATATAATCTGCATTAAAACTTTCAACTAAACCACCAACAGCATGTGCACCAAGGTTGTCTGCTACAACATTGAGCACAGCCCCTTTGATGTTTTTTTCCGTATCTAGCATTGAAAACCCCTTCTTGTTCCAATGTACAAAGATCATTCAAAAGATGTTCTAAGATGACATTATATCAAAATCTTAACACATCATCAGCTTTTCTGAGAACAGCCAAATGTATTGATGTAAGAGCAGACCGCAATTCTGGTGGCATATTTGCCAAAACCCAATAAACTGCTGTGATTTTGTGCTTTTTCTGGAAAGTTCCAAGTGGATTACACACCTCAAAGTCATCAACATATAATATCACAGATATTTTCATTTCATCCCGGTAAAAAAATAGTTTTCAGTGAAATATTTGCCATGAACAAAGGAGTCGAATGTTGATGGGACACTTGAACACTGTGGAGATGTTTCCAAGCTCATGTGCTTGTTGTTCAACACCTGTTGCAATGTCTGGAGAATAGGTACATACTGATAGGATCTACTTTCAGTAGCATCCAAAATATATTCCATAGGTTCAACAACCTTAAAATATTGTCTTCTCTTGAAAGAAGTGCCAAGGGGACCATTTTCATCTAGTGCTATCCTTATGTACTTGACCTTACAAAGTTCATCAACAAACTCACTGATACCGTCTTCACTGAGAAAACAGTTATTCTTCCTTAAAGGGGTGGTTGATTATGATTTCACTTTTCTAACTTTAGTTAGTGTGTAATGTTGCTGTTTGAGCATAAACAACATCTGCAAAGTTACAACGCTCAAAGTTCAAAGCAAAGGGAGATATTTTCTTTTAAAGAAATTGCTTTCTAAGGACTACAACAAACGGCTGGTGAGCTTCCTCCCGGGTTAGTGACATCACTAACCCTTAAATGTACATAAACCCCACACACACACTCCGGAGACATCAGAGACTAATTTTACATCTTGTGAAAAGGGCATTATACCACCCCTTTAAATTCGAATCAACAATGTTTCGCACATCTTGGCCTGCTGTCAGAGAAGAAATAAACTGGAGGTCCCCTACCAAATCATCAATACATCTAGCAGAGACATTATAAACACTCTCCAGCTTCAACAGGAACAGGGCTTATTTATTAAGAATTGTTAGTGACACGTTTGGAATCTGGTCATCTGGAAGCTGGTCATCACTTTCTCCAGTGATTCCTTCTGAATCCTGACAGTGTGGATCAGGAGCAAATGAATGCTGCCTGGACTTGCTTATCACAATCACCTCAGCCTTAAAATCATTGGTAGAATGAGGATGGCGTTTTCTGCTTTTGTGCGTCACAAAAGTCCCATAAACGTTCGTCTTAAAATCACACCCAGAAAATAAACATTCTACAGTTTCGTAACTCCTAAGGTGTTGACCTAAATGTTGAAAATAGTCCTTTTCAGAAGAATGTGGTGTATTACAAATGTTACAGTTAAGGAAAACACTGCCCCTGGCTCCAAAGTGTCATCATTTAAATGATTTCTACTTATATGTGTGCGAAGGGCACCATGCGTCTTGAAAGAGCATGGACAATTGTAATGTGGGCAAGGTATAGTATGGCTATGCGTAAATGGCCCATGCTGTAGTCTGTAGTGCCTCAAAAGAGCTCCCTTTGAAGACGCTGTCAATTGGCAAACCTTGCACTGCCACACCATGATTTCAAAAGGCACCACTTGCACTGAAAATGCATAAATGCTTACAAAGACAGCCAGACTTACTGCTAGAAAGGGCGGCGCCCTCTGGCTTTGAGTGTGAATGCAATATTACATCGTGCCATTTGTGTTATTATTATAATTTTGTATTTTTTTTACTCTTCTCTAGAAGATTTTAATTGACACAGTTTTATTTTTCGAAAGACATAATAGGAAGAGTTTTAAAAAGTTACATCTATTAATCTTCCCAATATCAAGCTTACCGATGGCCTATGGAGAATATAGCACATTGACGATTTATTTTAGCAATCAATATTCTTGCCACAGCACAAGCATGTGGTGGTGTTGTACACACTGGAGATAAGACAATCGTTCGCAGTTTCGCAATATAATTTGATTTCGTTGATTTAACCCTCTGGTAGAGATGCAGGATATAGGATTTTGGCCGATATTCGATATGCCGATATTTTCAAACTAATTTTGCCCGATACCGATATATATATATATTTTTTTTTTTTTAAGTGCAAAAAAAGCTTATTAAAGCTTCTATTGAAATTCTCAGTCAAGAGCAGTGAGTGATTTCCTCTGTGTTTTGTTGTTTTATTAACATTAACGGGATAGTTCTCCCAAAAATTTTAATTGTCATCATTTACTCTCTCAAGTTTCTTTCTTCTGTTGAAATTATAAAAGTTATTTGGAAGAATGTGGCTAACCAAACAGTTGCTGTACTTCAGTGACTTCCATAGTATATTTAAGCACAAGAAAGAAATGAATACCGGTTTGGAACAACATCAGAGTGAGTAAATAATGACAGAATTTTTATTTCTGGGTGCAGTATCTCTTTAAGGACAAGCGGCAGCATATTATTACTGTCTCTTTAAGCGCTGCTCGAGACGCGTCTAATACACACGCATTTGACAAGCATATTTTCTCTGTTTGCTTTCACTTTAGACATAACCAACTTTGTTTATGTAAACCTTGTGTGTATTTGACCGTATCAGCGCAATAAGACTCGAAAGATTAGTCCAGTATGCAGGCGCTGTGACAGGCTTTTAGTTCCTGTGAGCGTCGGGTGTACGCGCTCAGAAAAGCGGATGTTAGAACAGCGCATCAGCACGTGAATGACGTTTACCTAGCAAGACTTTGACGCACATGTAAATAATTAACTTTTTTGAATTGCAGTGTCCCGTGAGTGTAACTTTACCTCTGCGTTTACATGTGATGTGATGTGAATGTACGTCGCGTTGTACAGTATGTTGAGATGAAGGCGCTAGAATTGAACTGATAGAATGCACTATACTATGATTTTCCTTCAAAAGCAGATCGTGGAGACATTTTAATCGTCCACGATAAAAAACCGCGTGAGACGCACACCCCTAGTTGGAAGTTTAAGTTGCTGGCGCTCATGCTTCGTTCGCGGTCGTCACGTGCGCATAGGAAACACCCCACCCTATCGGCAAGGCTCATCGGCAGAAATATTCATATTGGCCGATGCCGATGATGGTCATTTTAAGCTTTTATCGGCCGATACCGATGTTGTCCCGATATCATCGTGCATCCCTACCCTCTGGGGTTCTTCGCCAACCAGTCACACTTAGGACCTTCGCGGTCATAAGTGACCGGAGCCCTAAAATCAATTTTATTTTTTTTCCAGTAAAATCAATGAAATGTATTTTTGTTCAATAATATTTTTTCTTTTTTTCTTTGGTGTTTTGAGAGAATTCTATGATAATAATTAATATTTATGCAATAATTATGATACATTTTTTCCCATTGAATATAATAGAAAATTTATTTATATATATAATTTTTATTATTTTTTAATTAATGCTGTATTTCAGGTTAAAGTAGAGACTAGGCCTATAGAGAACATTTTTTGAAAGCAGATTGGAGCCATCTGGTGGACGTAGTGAGCATATTTATCATGCAACGTCATACTGTAACCACTAGATGGATTTACAGCTCTCTGTAGAAAGGCTTGTGAATTCTAGTTGTTTTAAGACATATTTGCCTATTTTTTTTTTCAGCTTGTGGATTTTAATATACAATAAGAGATTCTCAAAGACTATTTTGTCAAGTTTTTTGTTTGTTTGGTTGGTTTAAATGGTAATTAGTTGGTTTAAATTATTACTTTATAATACAGTCAAACCTGAACATTGCATTAGAAAGAGAACAAATGGAAAGCATTTTGTTACCCATTGTTTTACTTCTAACTTAATAAAAATGCAATTCTTTCAGTCATACATTTTTTAAATTAACCCTTTATAATAAACATTTTCAGTAAAATTATATATTTGTAAAAAAAAAATATTTCTTTTATTCAATGAACAGTAACTTATTCAAAAGGCAACAGCAACTATGAACACAAAAACTAAAATAACAGCAAAAGTATTTATCAAATAGTAAATAGAAAATAGAGAAATAAAAAAAGTGTTTTTAATATCATCCTAACTATTTTTACATATTATGTGCATATTATTTACATATTCAGTGAACAGGAACTCTTATTCAAAAGGCAACAGTAATTATGAACAAAAAACTAAAATAACATGAAAGGTATAATAATTATCAAATAGTAAATGGAAAATAGAGAAATAAAAAAAACTAGGCTATATTTACATATTATTTACATTTACCGATCTGTGATTTACAGATCACAGCTGTCACAGATAACCACAGAGTGTCTCTTACAAATTGCACTTTTGCACCTTGAGCAAATTATGGTTGTTTTGATATCTTTTGGAAGGCACCTTTTACATCTTTTTCTTTTGCCGGTGGAGGGACCAGCTTGGGAGGGACCAGCTCGGGAGGGCAAAACAGATGGTGTACACGCGCGAGAGATCACTTCCGGCACTTTCCGGAAAAGACCGAAGCGCCCGCTCCCTCAAATCACTTGGACGTGGCTGTGTTTACAAGAGGTAAAAACGATATAAATACTGTTCGTTTTCTCACACAAACCGCTCGTTTCGTGTCTTAGGCCATCAATGTGTAGTTACATTTACGAGTCATTAAATCATGTTTAATTTGGACTTCTCTGTGCATGCTCTTGAGGTGGTTGACCATAGGCCTGCATTATATGACTGACAGACAAGAACGGTTTGACCTAAAAATATCAAAATTGAAAATACTGTGGACACAAAGACACCTACATCTTGGATGCCCTTGAGGTAAGCTAAAACATATCAAAAAATAATTTCAAAGTGAACTATCCCTTTAATGTATTTGAGATTGATAATAATGGTTTCAATACTGACCAAAAATATTGTGATTATGATTTTTTACATAATCGAGCAGCCCTAGTTTGTGCTCAAACTAGTTCCTAGTACAATTGATTTTGTTTGAGAAACAACGTACGATAAAGGTTTTCTGCTTCAACATAAACTTACCTCTTTTTCTTTCTTTATTGCTTCAACCTAAAGAGATAAAGAAGAATATTTCAAATTCTACAACTATTTTATAGACAGAAATATACAGATCAGGGGCCGTATAAAAAAAATATCTTATGACTAAAAATGTGCCAATTTAGGATAAACTCTTAAAATTAATGGGCATATCAGTCCAACATTTAAGACTTTTTCTAAGAGTATTTCAGAAAACATCTTAGAGGACACAGTTAATTCTCATACTGTATTTTCACAAAGTTTTGGAATATTTATTCTCTCCCCAAATTCGTCACTAATAAAACACAATAAAAAAATATTTAATGGGTAAGATTTTGTTTATAATATAAATGTTTTGCCATTTTATTAAAGTTTTCACATACAAGTCAAACAGAATTACAATTTCAACAATAGTTCAAGCGTAATCTGTCTTTGTAAAAGTATACGTTTTATCATACATATTTCAAAGTATTTGAATTGGAACAAACACTATAACATCAGTTGATAATTCAACATAACGTTACCTACTTTATTTTTGACAAAAGACTATATATTTAGTCTAGTTTACAGTAAAAAAATGCATAAATCTATCCAAAACTATTTGTCTATTTTTGACAATTTTCATTCACTAGGTTTGGATAGATTATACAATTTTTACCTTAAACTAGATTAAATATATAGCATATTTATAAGTATATTTTATTTATAATCTACCCAAAACTAGTATACGAAAATTGTCTAAACATATTTCGTCTGTACATTAATATAGAGCATATACATTTTAATTTGCAGTTATACGTTGCTTACAAATACATTTCACGACATTTAAATTTTTAAACACTCATTTTGCGGTTTTTCAGACATTATTTCATATAGCGATTAGAACAATTTAGCACATAAGAATAACTTACTATTCACAGCTGGATCCAATTCTCCTCGAAGTGAAAATAAACCACTTCTCATGTCGATTTTTCCAAGATTAACATTATATTAACTTACTATTACGCAATGATTATTCCTTATATCGTCACAAGACGACATAAATTACATGAATCTGATTAAATTTGATATGTTTTATCGAGCTGATGTGGACATTGACAGGTTTTCATGGATTGCCTCAGAACATTTTGAAAAGCACGCGCTCTTCACGTGTTCACATATTAGGCCTACAATTAGCAACAGTTAGCAGATGAGAGAACGACAGACATGCATCTCTCTTTTTTATACAGATTACATAAACAGAAAATATTTATATTAGTTTTGAATTCGATCATTTAAAAGTAGCCACTTATATTATAAAGATATATTGCTTAGCCTATGCCTCTGTTTGGTGAGTTTTGTTATTAGACACGTGCTCCAGAAAAAAAGTTAACGGAGGGTCAGAATTAACGTTGTTTAAGCACAAAGTTTTGTTTCGATAAATTTGTAATTTTCTTAAATTCTTAGCTAAGTCTGTATGCAACGCCGGCGCGTTTGTCGACCCCGCGCAAAATGCCTCCGTTTTAAGAAGTATTTAGGTATTAAGAGGCATATGTGACTTAATTCACTTCATCTGATGTCAACTGAATAACATATCAAATTAATGTTTTTGTACCTACCTGTTTTGGGGATTTCGTTCAATAAAAGCAGAGTCTCTGGATATCAACGTCTGCAGCCTCGCTTGATACCTTTCGGTTGACGTGACGTTGCGGTGTGACGTATATCGTGGGCGATTTTTCTTCTTTGTTTTTTTTTTCTTTAACGGTGGTCGCAAAATGGTCGCAAACTGTTTTAGTGCGCCATGATGCCACCGTGCCACCCCCAGTTTATGACTGATCATGCTTATGCTATTGTTATTATTATGAAGAAAATTATAATTTCTAACATTATAAATGTCTTTACTGTAACGTTTGATCAGTTTAACTCATTCTTGATGAATAAAAGTATTGATTTATTTTATTTATTTCCCCCAAAAATAAAATTATTGTTAGGCCTACTGTTATTCTTACTGACCCCAAACTTTTGAAGGGTAGTGTTTAATGTTACAAAAGCTTTCAATTTCAGATAAATGCTGTTCTTTTGAACTTTCTATTCATCATAGCATCATGAAAAAATCAACATTGATCATAAATGTTTCTTGATCATCAGATCATCATATTATAGTGATTTCTAAAGTATCATGTGACACTGAAGTGATGTTGAAAATTCAGCTTTGATCACAGGAATAAATTACAGCTGTTTTAAATTGTAATAATATTTCACAATATGACTGTTTTTGTTTGTATTTTTAATCAAATAAATGCAGCCTTGGTGAGCAGAAGATATTTATTTTAAAAACATTAAAAATCTTAACGATCTAAACTTTTGACCGGTAGTGTATGTATTTTATCCAGCTTATAGCTCTCAGAAACTCAAATAAATAACGATTTATTTAACATTTCTTTTAATAAGTCTCATTTACAATCATTTAGCTGACCCTTTTATCCAAGCAACTTACAAATGAGAACAATAGAAGCAGATAAACAATATGCAAATGCTATACAAGTGCTAGCGCTTAATGCAAGGCAAGTCTCTCCCATGTCCTAATTTTTTCTCTTGACTACTGCTATCATATTTATTGCACAACACTCTGCTGATCAGGTGCAGAGTTTGCAGTGTGTCCTAACCAAAATCTTGATGGTTTCCTCTTTCTGCATACCCTTACCCCAACTCCCTTCCTCTTCCTGCCACATTCTCATAACTTCTTTCTTATTATCGATTATAGCTTCCTACTTGCTCTAACTTTCTGTATAACTTTGCTGTATTTTGTGCTAGGGTTAACAACCCTAACCCTAATTTTCCTATCACATCATAACAATGCTCTGTTGATCAGGTACCTGCAACTATTACATAAACCAGTATTCATGTTTCCTCTATTATATTGTTCCTGCCACATTCTCATAACTTCTTTTCATTATTATAGATTTAGCTTCTGATTTTCCTACTTTGCGGTATATTTAAATATTTTGAAGTAGGATTAGGGTTACCCTAACCCTATCTCACACATATTTGCTATATTTGTTCATAAAGGATTCTGTGTCCTCCAATGACATCAGGACATATAACTGCAGTATATGTGCTAAATCAACATTGAATTAGGAGTTTTTACAAAAACAAAAAATACACTATATGATCCCACTCAAACATTTTCAATATAAATCTGTAATATTTTAGGCCCTTTGTGGGCTCAACCATATGTGCAAGATCCAGATAATCATGAATCGTGCTCTGCACCACTTGATAGTGGGTTGTAATTCTACTGAATTGCTTTTAATGCTGGAAATGTGCATGCACTGAATGTGCAAGTTTGAGCACACATTCTTCCAAAATAAATATTTTTCAGAAATTTCACAGTTTCCATTTCTTAATCCATATAAATTAAAGAAATTGTAAATAATTGATTAATTCCACAGACGTCCAAAAGAGTCCCCAGTCAGACTTTCAGATTTTGAACCCATTTTGCATGTCCTCAGACGTTCATAGGGGGTCCTAGTCAGACGTTCAGATTTTGAACATGTTTAGCACTTCCACAGCCGTCAAAGAGTCCCCAGTCAAAATATTGATCCAGTTTTGCACATCCACAGCCGTCAAAGAGTCCCCAGTCAAAATATTGATCCAGTTTTGCACGTTCACAGACGTCAAAAAGAGTCCCTAGTCAGACGTTCAGATATTGAACCAGTTTTGTATGTCCACAGACGTCCAAAAAAGTCCCTAGTCAGACGTTCAGATATTGAACCAGTTTTGTACGTCCACAGACGTCCAAAAGAGTCCCTAGTCAGACGTTCAGATATTGAACCAGTTTTGTACGTCCACAGACGTCAAAAAAAGTCCCTAGTCAGACGTTCAGATATTGAACCGGTTTTGCACGTCCACAGACGTCCAAAAAAGTCCCTAGTCAGACGTTCAGATATTGAACCAGTTTTGCACGTCCACAGACGTCCAAAAAAGTCCCTAGTCAGACGTTCAGATATTGAACCAGTTTTGTACGTCCACAGACGTCTAAAAAAGTCCCTAGTCAGACATTCAGATATTGAACCAGTTTCGCACGCCCACAGACGTCCATAGGGGGTCCTAGTTAGACGTTAAGATATTGAACCAGTTTTGCACGTCCACAGATGTCCAAAAAAGTCCCTAGTCAGACGTTCAGATATTGAACCAGTTTTGTACGTCCACAGACGTCTAAAAAAGTCCCTAGTCAGACGTTCAGATATTGAACCAGTTTCGCACGCCCACAGACGTCCATAGGGGGTCCTAGTTAGACGTTAAGATATTGAACCAGTTTTGCACGTCCACAGATGTCCAAAAAAGTCCCTAGTCAGACGTTCAGATATTGAACCAGTTTTGTACGTCCACAGACGTCCAAAAAAGTCCCTAGTCAGACATTCAGATATTGAACCGGTTTTGCACGTCCACAGACGTCCAAAAAGTCCCTAGTCAGACGTTCAGATATTGAACCAGTTTTGCACGTCCACAGACGTCCAAAAAAGTCCCTAGTCAGACGTTCAGATATTGAACCAGTTTTGCACGTCCACAGACGTCCAAAAAAGTCCCTAGTCAGACGTTCAGATATTGAACCAGTTTTGCACGTCCACAGACGTCCAAAAAAGTCCCTAGTCAGACGTTCAGATATTGAACCAGTTTTGTACGTCCACAGACGTCCAAAAAGTCCCTAGTCAGACGTTCAGATATTGAACCAGTTTCGCACGCCCACAGAAGTCCATAGGGGGTCCTAGTTAGACGTTAAGATATTGAACCAGTTTTGCACGTCCACAGATGTCCAAAAAAGTCCCTAGTCAGACGTTCAGATATTGAACCAGTTTTGTACGTCCACAGACGTCCAAAAAAGTCCCTAGTCAGACATTCAGATATTGAACCGGTTTTGCACGTCCACAGACGTCCAAAAAAGTCCCTAGTCAGACGTTCAGATATTGAACCAGTTTTGCACGTCCACAGACGTCCAAAAAAGTCCCTAGTCAGACGTTCAGATTTTGAACCTGTTTTGCACGTCCACAGACGTCCATAGGGGGGTCCTAGTTAGACATTCAGATATTGAACCAGTTTCGCACGTCCACAGACGTCCATAGGGGGTCCTAGTTAGACGTTCAGATATTGAACCAGTTTCGCACGTCCACAGACGTCCATAGGGGTTCCTAGTTAGACGTTCAGTTTTTTAACCTGTTTTGCACGTCCACAGACGTCAAAAAGAGTCCCTATTCAGACGTTCAGATTTTGAACCTGTTTTGCACGTCCACAGACGTTCATAGGGGGTCCTTGTTAGACGTTCAGATCTTGAACCTGTTTTGCACGTCCACAGACGTCCAAAAAAGTCCCTAGTCAGACGTTCAGATATTGAACCATTTTTGTACGTCCACAGACGTCCAAAAAGTCCCTAGTCAGACGTTCAGATATTGAACCAGTTTCGCACGCCCACAGAAGTCCATAGGGGGTCCTAGTTAGACGTTAAGATATTGAACCAGTTTTGCACGTCCACAGATGTCCAAAAAAGTCCCTAGTCAGACGTTCAGATATTGAACCAGTTTTGTACGTCCACAGACGTCTAAAAAAGTCCATAGTCAGACGTTCAAATATTGAACCAGTTTTGCACGTCCACAGACGTCCAAAAAAGTCCCTAGTCAGACGTTCAGATATTGAACCAGTTTTGTACGTCCACAGACGTCCATAGGGGGTCCTAGTCAGACGTTCAGATATTGAACCAGTTTTGCACGTCCACAGACGTCAAAAAGAGTCCCTATTCAGACGTTCAGATTTTGAACCTGTTTTGCACGTCCACAGACGTCCATAGGGGGGTCCTAGTTAGACATTCAGATATTGAACCAGTTTCGCACGTCCACAGACGTCCATAGGGGGTCCTAGTTAGACGTTCAGATATTGAACCAGTTTCGCACGTCCACAGACGTCCATAGGGGTTCCTAGTTAGACGTTCAGTTTTTTAACCTGTTTTGCACGTCCACAGACGTCAAAAAGAGTCCCTATTCAGACGTTCAGATTTTGAACCTGTTTTGCACGTCCACAGACGTTCATAGGGGGTCCTTGTTAGACGTTCAGATCTTGAACCTGTTTTGAACGTCCACAGACGTCCATAGGGGGTCCTTGTTAGACGTTCAGATTTTGAACCTGTTTTGCACGTCCATAGGGGGTCCTAGTCGGATGTTCAAATTTTTAACCTGTTTTGCATGTCCACAGGACGTACAAAAGTGGTTCTGAACTGACGGATGTTATACGGAGATGATCTGAATGTCAATCTGACGTCGCGTGTTTGCTGGGAAGCAAGTAACGATCAAATCATAGGATCAAATGCACCTAAGCGTGTGACGTCATTCGTTATGTACGCGGTTTGTATCACAGTCTATGGTTTGTATCCATGGCAACGCTCAGCTGCGTAGCGTAGTGACAGTTAACGGTCCTCCTCAGACGCAACCTTGTGTTTTCTCTGTCCGTCGTCTGTCTAAAGGTATTTTACATTTTTAGGTTATTATAAATTAGTTACCATAACCACTGTCCGTCTTTAAATTATATGAAAATGTTACCTTTTAAAACGTTTGCTGAAGTTGTCCGCAATGTACCGATAACCGTTATGCCTAACACTACGAAGCTAACGTTAAATGTAGCTGAAATGAGACAACGTTATATTTCACTTGGATAAAATCATAACTGAATATGTTCATTTTGTTGTTTTAGGGCCAAAGGGGGAGAATTGCCATCGGATTAATCCCACAGCTGACCGACAAACACAAACACACACACACACAGCTGCCAGCGCATTTGAAGACACGTGAACTTCGTTTCAGCTGGAAACTTGGCAACTGGACACGCAACACACACACAAACGTACTTTTTTTGTTTATGAAAATAAAAGTATTTTTGTTTCCTGATATTCCTTGTTGTGTGTTTGTTCCTTGGTTGTTCGATTTTGTGTTATCAGACTAATGCTACACTATAAAAGGGTCTTAAGATGTTAAAAGGACTTCTAGTGAACGTTCCGTAAAGGTCCCCGAAAGTTTTCTAAACGTCCCGCGAAGGTCCCTCGGGACGTCCCGCGAACGTCCCCCACGACGTCCTGCGAATGTTTAAAGAACCCTACACGAAGACGTTCAGGGGACGTTTTTTTGTTAGCTGAGATATATATATATATTTATATATATATATATATATATATATATAAAGACATGTTTATTATGAGTATTCTTATGCATTTTCTGTTTTTTTCCTCTTACCCTCAAGATGGCAACACCAAGCCCATATTCACGGCCGACACCGATTCGGGTGCGAATGTGTGGCAAACAGGACCAGCTGTAAAGCAGCCATCTTCACAATAGATGATGATGGAAAAATAAAAACTTCTTTAATTAGAGCCACTAGTGCACTGAGTGATGGAAATAATGTTTATCTGTCAACAGCCAACAGTGGCACTCCAAAGTTTGTAGATGGTGAAACATACTGCTTAAAAAACGTAACAATATTCCACAACTATGGCCAGCAGAATATATATTTTGGCCGTTCGTCCTGCAAATTTAGGGCAGCTCCACTAGCGCTGACAGCACAGGATGAAAAGGCTGCCGAAGAGGCCGTGTGTCCCCCGTCTCAGCATGTCACGGGCGATGAAGAGGACATCTCCTCAAGGCGGGACTATTTGAGCCTGCGAGGGCGGGTGGACAAAGTGAGTTATTTTAATGTCATCAATGAATATCAAAAGATTAAAGGTCCTTCAGAAGGTTATAAGTTAAATCACACAAAGAGTAGCGTTTTTCCGACAAAACCCAGCATGATTACAAATGTGATATTGATTTTTTACAACAGTTTGATAAACAAGAATTATTTAATTGTAAGTAACTTACATTTTAGACACAAGGTTATGGGTTTTTTGCTATATTTCGTCAACGAATGTATCTTACAAACATTCTTAAAAATATCTTCCTTTGTGTTCAGCAGAACAAATAAACTCGAGGATGTGTAAATGAAAAATAAAATTTTTAGTTGAACTATCCCTTTAACTTAAAATAACTTTCACTGACAGCGTTTCCAGTTTAAATGTGACGAGCGCACACGCCTATACAGACAGCAGCCCTGTCCCAAATGGCGCACTTCATGCGGACTTTCGGTCTCGTGGACTTAAATTGCACGTGCTCGCCGAGTCTACGAGTCCGTAGGCCGTCCCATTTAGCATTTTAACGCTCTGAAGTGTGCTCAGCAGCACCCTTGAAGCGGTCTTCCGCGAAGCCCGCATAGATGCAGGCTCCACGCACTTTAACTTTAATGACGTCACCGAAGTGTGGACTCCGAGGAAGTCCACAAGTCCGGACGGAGTGTGCCATTTGGGACAGGGCCAGCGCGTGCACTAAACTAAAGTCTCTTTATCGTCTCATTGCTTTTAAAGTGTCAAAACCACAAGGTTCACATACACAGTTGGTCTTGTCTTAAGTGAATGTAAATATCTGTAAGAAATCATGTATGTATAATATTATTCTAGATCCCTGCATTACTGTAGTTCTTAAAGTGACAGCAGTCTATAAGAATATGCAGTTTTATTATTTCATTTGATGATTCAATCTCTTAAATACTGTTTTTAGTGTTAACTTGTACAGTTCCAGTACTGGCATTCGAACTTGACTAATCTCTCTGTCCATACTGTCAAAATCAGTCCGAGAAGCAGTCGAGTAGCCTGACATACGCTAGTAGCCTAACATACGCTAGTAGAGTAGCCTGACATAACGCTAGTAGAGTAGCCTGACATACGCTAGTAGCCTGACATAACGCTAGTAGAGTAGCCTGACATACGCTAGTAGCCTGACATACGCTAGTAGAGTAGCCTGACATACGCTAGTAGAGTAGCCTGACATAACGCTAGTAGAGTAGCCTGACATACGCTAGTAGCCTGACATAACGCTAGTAGAGTAGCCTGACATAGTCGAGTAGCCTGACATAACGCTAGTAGAGTAGCCTGACATACGCTAGTAGCCTGACATAACGCTAGTAGAGTAGCCTGACATAGTCGAGTAGCCTGACATAACGCTAGTAGAGTAGCCTGACATAACGCTAGTAGAGTAGCCTGACATAACGCTAGTAGAGTAGCCTGACATAGTCAAGTAGCCTGATATAACGCTAGTAGAGTAGCCTGACAAAACGCTAGTAGAGTAGCCTGACAAAACGCTACAGTGGCACCATGCCAGTGACGTCATCGAACACGGCTGCGCTCTGATAACAACAAATGTTTATTTCAGTATTGGGAAAAACTTCATATACGTTTAGTTTTTAATATTATTTTTGAATTAATTTGATTACAATTTTAATGACCAACATGTTATCGAGTTATATTTTGTGCGTTTCAGTTCCCCTTTAAACTAAGCCCTGTCTGTGAAACCAGTGCCCGGTTGCATAACTGGTCACCGGTTGCATTTTAAGTGAAACGTCATAAACACTTAGAATTTCCCTTAAATGCTGTTTTTTCACTTAAGTAATCGTTAAGTGTTGCATAAAACCCCTTAACGGTAATTTCCCTAAGTATAACTTAAGGTTTGGAAATCGTAACCTTAAGAGTAACGCGGACAAAAATAAGACGACATAGCTGAATTTATGAAACCAGCTGAAGATCATAAGGAATAGGGAGAACCCTTTGGACCAATTTAGCCTTGAAAAATTGTTGCAAGAATACCGATTTGATCGACGCGCAATATTTGACATCGCTATCAAACTAGACGGCTGTCTGTCTGTCATTACACGCGACTCACATGTAAACTATCACAACGTTAAGTCAGTGCGCGCACGGAGAGTGTGTGGCCGACAAAAAATTCACAGGAGAACGAGCTGATTCTGTGTTTTAAAAGGAATCATGACAGAAGAAAACAGGTATGCTATGGAAATATACTCAGCTGTATTTCGAGACACAGAGCCAGAAGTGCATTCACAAAACCTAAACAAATGCCAAAGCAGGAGACGGTGAACAACACAAACTGCCGCCACGTTTGGAGCTAACGCGGTGTTGCGTGATAGCGTCACTGAACTGACACGTGATATTCCGACATGTTAGTGTTTTGCGTATCTATGGCAACAACAGACTTTTATAACGTGAATCTAGGATCGCTGTCGTAAACACTTAAATGTTTCCCTAAAGCCTGGCTCACACTACAGGAGTTTTAGGCCGATTTATGCCCGATTTTCCCCTCCCGAGAATCGGAGAAAAAATCTTGTCGAGGACCTCGATCGGTTCTGATGTTCGGCACAGATTATCTGGTAATGTGAGGCATTCACAGATCGAATCTTGCACCTCTCCCGATCTGCTCTCACACAAATCGGGCTCGCCCCGATCATATCAAACATGTTTGATATTTATCGGGATGAGCAAGATTGTGATTACGTCAGTACTGTCACAATAGCCAATAAGAAACAGTAGGACTGTCATGGTGAAGGAATTTCCACTGAGGTAATTTTGAGTGACTCATCAGCGCGATGCGCGCATTATCTCCATTTATCCATTTATTGCTAAATAAATAAGCATAATAGTATAATAAATAATAATAAAATACTAAATGCATAATAAAGACATCTGAAATAATAAATTAAGTAGCCTACAATCTAGTGTTGTCAAAAATATAGATTTTTCGAGATCGATCCTGAACCAGCATGCAACTCTTCCGTCTTCCGCAGGATGCACGCGATCTTCAGTAGTGAACGCGCCAGAGAGAAATGCACATTTCATACGGATTACATAAGCAGAGTGCAGTCTGTAGTCTGTTTTCTTTCGTTTTGAATTGTTCTGTTTAAAAGTAGACATGTCTGTGTGAGGCAAGTAGGCTACCTTATATGCTGAGTTTCGGTTCATATGAAGTATCACCGACGCCTCCGTTTCGTGATTATCTATCGTCTGCTATATTTACTTCTTATTTCTTTAAATCCAGGGAATTGGTTGATGAAACATTGTTTAAAATTAAGATACAATTAATACAAAACGAAATTCGATTTAAAGAAAGGTTTTGTGCTTTCTGTTTGATGTCTTTGTGAAAGTTTTAAAGCATATTTTAAAGTCGCTTTCAGAGCGGTCATGTCCGTAACATTGTTTTTTCCTCAAATGCGAACACGAAAAATAAAATAATATGAATATTTTATGTTCTGTGGAGACTGAGAGCCCTTTCTTCATCCAGTGGGTAGTAGCTACTGTAGGCTATTACTTTGGTTTGCACAGTTAAGTGTTTCTGTGAACAATTAAGTGTACACAATTAAGTGTAATTCACAGAATTAGGCCTAGGCCTACACAAAAATATTTTCATTATAAAATATTTATATTCATTATAAAGTTATATTCATTCAAAGATAGGTTAAATGAAACAAGCTGTTAATTATTTTAATATTTAATTTTAACTTTGAGCTCCACTTTACAATGATCAGCTGAGCAGCAATGGGCATTGAGCAACGCTGCTGATGCTTTACCTTATAGAGATCTATGGCATTGATTCATTGTATTGAACAGAGCTGACGTCATTCATTAGAAATATCCTTATTAAAAGGATGATTTAAAAAAAAAAAAAAAAGATTTCGCTTTCCTTGGTCACACGGCAACCTTTTCACGAATATGACTTGATATGAAGGACAGATATTTTGTTTACATCCAACTTTCCGCTTCTGATCTGTTGTGTGAGATCACGTGAGGCGCTTTCTCTGGCACGAATCTTAATAACATTGTGTAGTGTGTGATGCGCCACGATTTTCAAATCTTGTAGTGTGAGCATGTTTAAGATTTGAGGTAAGAAAATCTGCAAACGATCTCCTTAAGTGTGAGCTGCAACTAGATTTCAAAATCGGTTAGGATTTTAAAACTCCTGTAGTGTGAGCGAGGCTTTACCTAATGGCGGGCATACAATGTGCGACGTCTGTGCGATTTCGGCAAGGTACCAACTCACACTGTACGAGTAGATCGCATGTGATGTAAAGCCAAAGCTCACGATTTATGTGCTCACACTGTACGGTCCGATCGTCGAGCTGGGACTTGACTGCTCACACTACACGTGCGAAATCAACACGTAGGATCCCTCAGAACCCGGATGTTTGTGGCTGTTTCAGAATAAACATGCTGTCCCGTGAGAAACGCGCTGCGTTGGTGATATGCGCAATTCTGTGTGCAGAAAAGTCAACCAAAAAAAAAAGGCGTCGGCGTATCTGGACGCGCAGGTGGCTCGGAAGACGTGGCCAATATGGTTTATCCATTTTGCAACGCGAACTGGTGGTAAGCAGGTGTTTTCTTCCCTCTTTTCTTTTTCTTTCGTTAAAACATCTGTTTATCTATTATTGCTCATGCACCTTAAAATCTTCAAGTGTAATGCACTGCAAAAAATGCTTTTCTTACTCAGTATGATTTTCTTCAATACTTTTCTTTTTCTTTTTGTCTTGTTTCCAGTCCAAATATCTAACAATTCTTAAATCAAGAACCATTTACTAGATGAGTAAAATTACATAAGATATCGTGTCTTGTTTTCTGGGGGAATTAATCAAAATTAAGTGAGTTTTTGCTTAAAAAAAGCTACATTGTCTGCCAATGGGGTAAGACAAATGTTAATTCAAATAGAAACAAGGTTATTTTTCTCACCCCATTGGCAGATAATTTTGCTTGTTTTAAGCAAAAACTCACTTAATTAGGGCCCAAGCCCAAAGGGCGAAGGCCCTATTGTTTTCCTTAGGATTATTAGGGCCCAAGCCCAAAGGGCGAAGGCCCTATTGTTTTCCTTAGGATTATTTATTATTAGGGCCCAAGCCCTGAAAGGGCGAAGAGCCCTATTGTTTTCCTTAGGATTATTTTTTTTTTTTTTTTTTTTTTTTTTTTTTTCTATTTTTCTTACGACTATTCTGGCACTTTTGGGGCCCTTAACGTGCCCGAAAACTCTTGAAACTTTGCACGCGGGTCAGAACCCGCGGCCATCAGGGCCGGGCTGAAGCTGGTACCCGGGCGTGGCAGGGGGGCTCGACAGCGCCCCCTGGAACGCGGTCCGAAAACTTGGTCCATAAATCAAACACGCTTGCATGGAATAATATGAAACTCGGTACACTTATAGATCTCATCGGTTCATATATACTTCATGCTCTGATTTTTTACCCCAGCCCGACAGGATGTCGGCTATTTAGGGTTGTTTGGAAAACCCATGCTCAGGAATTCGAAATACTCCTCCTAGAGAATTCAAACACACGGCACGAAACTCGGTCAGCATGAAGTCAAGACACTGAGGATGAAAAATTGCCAGGGGATTTTTGATATCTCGAACGGTTTGGCCGTGGCGAGGAAACGAATTTATGGCGAGAAACAAGAAACAGGAAGTGTGTTATAACTTCTTCATACATTAACTGATCTCGATGAAACTTCAGCAGTGTGTTCGCTGTAAGAGGCCGATCACATGGATGTGACTATTGTGAGTCAAAGTTATAGCGCCACCAACTGGCAGCAGGAAGTGTGTCACTTTCAAAATGCTTTGAAATCACCCTCTTATTTTAACCCGATTTGCTTCAAACTTCATCTGTATAATGTAAAAACACGCCAGATGTAGACCTGTGAAAGGATTGTTTAATATCTAAGATAATGTTGCCATGGCAACGCATCAAACTTTAATATTCTTTTTTGATGCTTTTGAGACTCTTAGCATGCTTGAAATTGCAGGAAACTCGACAGACACATCTCATTTATTAGCTAGTAGACATGTGCAAAGTTTCAGAAACGGGCGTGGTGAGGGGCTCAGTAGCGCCACCTTTAGTCAAAAATGGGGTATTAGTTTTACCTACAGTAACAAAAATCGGTATGGATATTCGTCTCCTCGAGCCGGACAACTTTCTAATTGACAGTCATTAGCTCCGAACAACACAAAGTCAGATATTTTGGTTTGAATATGATTTTCAGGAGAATTTTCTCCCCCTGTCTCTGTGTGTGGGGGGGTTGGGGAATTTGACTATTATTAGGGCCCAAGCCCTGAAAGGGCGAAGAGCCCTATTGTTTTCCTTAGGATTATTTTTTTTTAGGGCCCAAGCCCTGAAAGGGCGAAGAGCCCTATTGTTTTCCTTAGGATTATTTTATTTTTTTTTTTTTTTTTTTTTTTTTTTCTATTTTTCTTACGACTATTCGGGCACTTTTGGGGCCCTTAACGTGCCCGAAAACTCTTGAAACTTTGCACGCGGGTCAGAACCCGCGGCCATCAGGGCCGGGCTGAAGCTGGTACCCGGGCGTGGCAGGGGGGCTCGACAGCGCCCCCTGGAACGCGGTCCGAAAACTTGGTCCATAAATCAAACACGCTTGCATGGAATAATATGAAACTCGGTACACTTATAGATCTCATCGGTTCATATATACTTCATGCTCTGATTTTTTACCCCAGCCCGACAGGATGTCGGCTATTTAGGGTTGTTTGGAAAACCCATGCTCAGGAATTCGAAATACTCCTCCTAGAGAATTCAAACACACGGCACGAAACTCGGTCAGCATGAAGTCAAGACACTGACGATGAAAAATTGCCAGGGGATTTTTGATATCTCGAACGGTTTGGCCGTGGCGAGGAAACGAATTTATGGCGAGAAACAAGAAACAGGAAGTGTGTTATAACTTCTTCATACATTAACTGATCTCGATGAAACTTCAGCAGTGTGTTCGCTGTAAGAGGCCGATCACATGGATGTGACTATTGTGAGTCAAAGTTATAGCGCCACCAACTGGCAGCAGGAAGTGTGTCACTTTCAAAATGCTTTGAAATCACCCTCTTATTTTAACCCGATTTGCTTCAAACTTCATCTGTATAATGTAAAAACACGCCAGATGTAGACCTGTGAAAGGATTGTTTAATATCTAAGATAATGTTGCCATGGCAACGCATCAAACTTTAATATTCTTTTTTGATGCTTTTGAGACTCTTAGCATGCTTGAAATTGCAGGAAACTCGACAGACACATCTCATTTATTAGCTAGTAGACATGTGCAAAGTTTCAGAAACGGGCGTGGTGAGGGGCTCAGTAGCGCCACCTTTAGTCAAAAATGGGGTATTAGTTTTACCTACAGTAACAAAAATCGGTATGGATATTCGTCTCCTCGAGCCAGACAACTTTCTAATTGACAGTCATTAGCTCCGAACAACACAAAGTCAGATATTTTGGTTTGAATATGATTTTCAGGAGAATTTTCTCCCCCTGTCTCTGTGTGTGGGGGGGTTGGGGAATTTGACTATTATTTTAATGGTGTTCAATGTTTCAGGGGCTTTTGGGGCCCTTAACGTGCTTGAAAACTCTTGAAACTTTGCACACAGGTCAGCGCCCACAGCCATCAGGCCCGGGCTGAAGCTGGTACCCGGGCGTGGCAGGGGGGCTCAACAGCGCCCCCTTGAACGGGGTCCCCAAAACTTGGTCCATAGATCAAACACGCTTGCATGAATTAATCTGAAACTCAATACACATTTAGATCTCATCGGGCCGAACAACTTACCCTCGGTCAAGTTTTACGCCAGCCCAACAGGAAGTCGGCTATTATGGGTTGTTTGGAGAACGCTTGCTCAGGAATTTGAAGTACTTCTCCTAGAGATTGCATCCGTTTACCGCCAAACTCGGTCAGCTTGAGGTCAACACTTTGAAGATGCTAAATTGCGGACGGATTTTTGATATCTCGAACGCTTTGGCCGTGGCGAGGAAACTAATTTATGGCGAGAAAAGAGAAACACGAAGTGTTATAACTTCTGCATACATTAACTGATCTTGATGAAACTTCAGCAGTGTGTTCGTGGTAAGAGGCCATTCAGATGGATGTAACTATTGTGAGTCAAAGTTATAGCGCCACCAACTGGCAGCAGGAAGTGTGTCACTTTCTAAATGCTTTTGACAAAAGTGGGGGGGTTAGTTTTATCTACAGTAACAAAACTCGATATGTATATTGTACTCTTCGAGCCGGACAACTTTCTAATTTACCGTAATTAGCTACGACCAACAGGAAGTTAGATATTTTGGTTTGAAAATTGTCATTTTATGTGTCTCTCTCTGAGCCTACGTCTCTGTGTGTGTGTGTGTGTGTCTGTGAGTGTGGGGAGGGGGAGGGGGGCTAGATTAACCATTTCACTGCTGTGTGGTTTTGCCTGCATTAAAAAGGAAAATAAATGGCTTATGCCTTGTATTTTTTAAATAGGTTTTATTAATAAGTAAAGGCATATAACCAAATTAATTGTAGTGCATTGAAAATAGTTTTATATAATTAGTTTATTAATTAAATTAACTTGGTCCATAAACTTGGTCTGAAAATTTGGTCCATAAATCAAACACACTTGCATGTAATATTATGAAACTCGGTATATAGATCTCATCGGGCCAAACAACTTTAAGCTAGCCCAAAAGGAAGTGGGCTATTTTGGTCTGAATGTGAATGTTTTGCAAAACCAGCCTCTACATTTTTACCCACTCCTCTTAAGTGGTTTATTTTGTTCCCACCAAATGTTTTCAACATGATGAAAATACATTAAAGAAGCATAATTGTGAATATCTATTGAATATCTCTAATTGTTTTGCTATGGCGAGGGATTGAAGTCATGTAAAAAAATAAACACTAAAAGCCTCATATCTTCTAAAAATTTAATTATACACCATTTATTTCTAGATAAAATTATACAAATATCACAACTAAACCCATTTTATTCTTGTTTTCAATTTAAGAATAATGTACAAGTTTAAAAACAGCCAGAATGCACTATTCAGTTAAAAAAATAAATATATCAAATAATACATAGGGCTATACTGCCCTCTTGTGTTCAAAATCAGGTAGGCCTGTTGTATTTAAATATATTAGGTAGCCTATGTGACTCCGAGAATATTTTCTCACCGGTTATTTGACGTGTAACACCGGGGGCTTTTAAATCGCTAAGTTAAAAGTGAAAGTAAAGTAAGGACGTCCGCATGGACATTTATAGTGGTGGCGCTCACAGTGCGCTAGAATGAATTTCTATGGAAGTAGAAATGAAAAAACGTTCGCTCTGTTTTGCTCGCTCGTCGCCATGGACGCGCACCGTTATGAATGCCAGTGCAGCCGCATACTTTTTAGTGTCACTTTAAAATTAGCGCCATATCGGGGACCGATTGCTTCCGGTTTTCAGGGAAAACACAACAACAAAAGAGTAAATGACAGATTCGCTTAAATAGGTGCTTTTACACAAAATATTCCGTCATAATTTTTCCAGTCAGCTCTTCACTCTCGTGATTAATGAAATTTGACTCCTGTTGCTGATATTTGCTGCAACTTTCGTTCTGCTCACAATTTAGTAAGCAAACACGCTTCAAATGTGTTTTTATTTTATTTTTGTGTATATATATGTGTGTATATATATGTGTGTATATATATATATATATATATATATATATATATATATATATATATAGCTTATGTTTCAAATATGAGTTAATTAACAATCGTTTGAAAGAATGATACTTTTTAACATATCACTAAACCGTCATTAGGTGTCGCCAGGCGACCGTCTTAATGAGCGAGTCATTGATTCATTTGTTCGAACGATTCGTTCGAACGGCTGAGTCATTCATGAATGAGACAGATTATGGATTGGTCATTGAATCTTTGAGTCAACCGATTCGTTCAAAATGCTGAATCATTCAGTAATGAGAAAACACGTTGCTGTGAGATGCTCGATGGTTCTGCTGTGATCTTTGTTTAACTAGTTTCACTGCTGAAACAGAAAAAAGTCAATATTGCATCTAAAATGTAAGTGATTTGACTTGTGTGTGTGTGTGTCTGTGTCTGTGTCTGTGTGTGTGTGTGTGTGTGTGTGTGTGTGTGTGTGTGTGTGTGTGTGTGTGTGTATGATTGTGTCTGCTACAGTGATTGTTTAACCCTTGTTAAAGTTTAGGCCTTGTCTTTTTGGATATATATCTTTTTATATAAAAAAAATAGGCATACAACCCATATATTTTAAATGTATCGTTTGCTTTAAATTACATTAAGATTTGTATGTTTGGTAATTGAACCTGAATGAATTTTAAATGAATGTGCTATATTTCAGAGTTTTCCTTAAAATTTGAACTAACTTTATTCTCATCTGAATGATAGACTATTTATTTCTGTATAAAATAAAAAAGAGATTTTGGTTGGGTGACAGTTGTAGTTTACAGTTTGACAAAAGCACAATGTTGTGTTTTATTGCGATTGTACACAAATATAAGTAAACACTTTGCAGTTTTAATAATGTCCTGTATGAACAAAAGGACGGAGTATGTTTTTATGTCTACATTGTTCAATCACGTTTCACACACACACACACACACACACAAACTTTTTTCTAATCAGATCAGGCAAGTAATATTCTGTCTTGGCACACTTGATTTAACTTTCAATCTTGTGTACTTATTTCATGTGTCCATTAAGTCCATGAGACCGTAGGGTGTCTCATTTTTCATTTTAGGTTTCAGAAGGTTGCTCACGCATATGATATGTGCCCTCAATGCACACTTTTGCAGAGCCCACACCAATGCAAGCTCTACAGTACACATCTTCTCAACAGTCAAAGCGGGGTTAAGTTATTGCCCGTCATGCACAGTAACCCTAAAGGCACCAGGGTGGCGGTGCCACCGGCTTGTTTATATATATATATATATATATATATATATATAAATATAGCTGCGAGCAGCGATGAAGGGCCAAAGCCGGTGGCACCGCCACTCCGGTGCCTTTAGGTAACTAAAGGCACCGGGGTTGCGGTGCCACCGGCTTGGGCCCGTAATCGCTGCTCGCAGCTATATTTATATATATATTTCTTCTTATTATTTTTTTACTACCTTTTGGACACTTTTGGAGGTCTTAACATGCTCAAAAACTCCTGAAACTTTGCACACATGTCAGAACCCGCGGCCATCAGGGCCAGGCTGAAGATGGTACCCGGGCGTGGCAGGGGGGCTCGACGGCGCCCCCTGGAACGGGGTCCGAAAACATGGTCCATAAATCAAACACGCTTGCATGTAATAATATGAAACTCGGTACACATGTAGATCTCCTCGTTTCATATATACTTCACACTCTTACTTTTTACCCCAGCCCAACAGGAAGTCGGCTATTTAGGGTTGTTGGTAAAACACACGCAATGGAATGTGAAATACTCCTCCTAGAGAATTCAAACAAACGGCACGAAACTCGGTCAGCATGAAGTCAAGACATTGAGGATGAAAGTTTGCGAGGGGATTTTTGATATCTCGAACGGTGTGGCCGTGGCGAGGAAAAAAAATTATGGCGAGAAACGTGAAACAGGAAGTGTGTCATAACTACTCCATACATTAACTGATCTTGATGAAACTTCAACAGTGTGTTCGTTGTAAGAGCCCGATCACATGGATGTGACTATTGTGAGTCAAAGTTATAGCGCCACCAACTGGCAGCAGGAAGTGTGTCACTTCCTAAATGCTTTGAAATCACCCTCTTATTTTTACCCGATTTGCTTCAAACTTTATGTGTATAATGTAAACACACGGCAGATGTAGACCTGTGAAAGGATTATTGATATCTTAGATACTGTTGCCGTGGCAACACATCAAACTTTAATATTCTTGTTTGATGCTTTTGAGACTCTTAGCATGCTTGAAATTGCATGAAACTCGACAGACACAGGTATGCATATGGTTCAGATCAAGCCTGACAACTTTCTAATTAACTGTCATTAGCTCAGACCAAGAGGAAGTTAGATATTTTGGTTTGAATGTGGATGTTTCTGAGAATTTTCTCTCCCTCTCCCTCTGACAGAGAGAATGCACCCTGCCATTCGTGTGTGTGTCTGTGTCTGTGTGGGGAGGGGGGGAGGGGCTCTTTTAGTTTAAACACAAAATTATACATAGGGCCATACTGCCCTCTTGTGTCCAAAATTATATTTATATATACATTATACATATATTTGGTATGTGACTGAGGACCGAGAGCTTTTAAATACGGGACATTGATAATGGCCACGTGCAGAGCGCTCGAGGGAATTCCTATGGAAGTTCTGCTCGCTCATCGCCGTGGACGCGCACCGTTATGAATGCCCGTGCAGCCGTTAGTTTCATTTTAAAATTAGCGCCTTTTCTGGGGCCGATTGCTTGAATTGTGAGTTCAATAGCCTATTATTCTTCATGGAAACCACAACAACAAAAGAGTATAAAAGTTTGGTGTGAACGCAGCATAATGAACAAGCTGCGATCTCAAGATTGCAATGCTGGAGTGTGTGTGTGTGTGTGTGTGTGTGTGTGTGTGTGTGTGTGCGTGTGAGAGAGAGGTGCGGGCGAACTGTGTGTGTGTGTGTGTGTCTGTGTGGGGAGGGGCTCTTCGAGTGATAGTTATTATACAAAATTATACATAGGGCCATACTGCCCTCTTGTGTCCAAAATGATATTTATACATATATTTGGCAAGCATGTGACTGAGGACCGAGAGCTTTTAAATACGGACGTCCACACGGA
This sequence comes from Rhinichthys osculus, assembly GCA_029959095.1. Taxonomy (NCBI): domain Eukaryota; kingdom Metazoa; phylum Chordata; class Actinopteri; order Cypriniformes; family Leuciscidae; genus Rhinichthys; species Rhinichthys osculus. The sequence continues at coordinate 10,274,293 of JARWKJ010000013.1, read as the reverse complement.
CATTGATAAGGGTTGCGCTTGCAGAGCGCTTGAGGGAATTCCTATGGAAGTAGGAATGAACTAAAAAACGTTCGCTCAGCTCTGCTCACTCGTCGCCATGGACGCGCACCATTATGAATGCCTGTGCAGCCGCATACTTTTTAGTGTCACTTTAAAATTAGTGCAATAACGGGGCCGATTGCTTGAATTGTGAGTTCAATAGTCTATTATTTTTCACGGACAACACAACAACAAAAGAGTACAATGATAGATTCGCTTAAATAGGGGCTTTTACATAAAATAGCCTATTCCGTCATCATCTTTTCAGTCAGCTCTTCACTCTCGTGATTAATGAAATTTGACTCCTGTTGCTGATATTTGCTGCAACTTTCGTTCCGCTCACAATTTAGTAAGCAAACACGCTTCAAATGTGTTTTTATTTTATTTTTGTGTATATATATATATATGTGTGTGTATATATATGTGTGTATATATATATATATATATATATATATATAGCTTATGTTTCAAATATGAGTTAATTAACAATCGTTGGAAAGAATGATACTTTTAATATCACTAAACCGTCATTAGGTGTCGCCAGGCGACCGTCTTAATGAGCGAGTCATTGATTCATTCGTTCAAACGATTCGTTCGAACGGCTGAGTCATTCATGAATGAGACAGATTATGGATTGGTCGTTGAATCTTTGAGTCAACCGATTCGTTCAAAATGCTGAATCATTCAGTAATGAGAACGCGTTGCTGTGAGATGCTCGATGGTTCTGCTGTGATCTTTGTTTAACTATTTTCGCTGCTGAAACAGAAAAAAAAGTCAATATTGCATCTAAAATGTAAGTGATTTGACGTGTGTGTGTGTGATTGTGTCTGTTACAGTGATTGTTTAACCCTTGTTAAAGTTTAGGCCTTGTCTTTTTGGATTTATATCTTTTTATATAAAAAAAAATAGCATACAACCCATGTATTTTAAATGTATTGTTTGCTTTAAATTACATTGAGATTTGTATGTTTGGTAATTGAACCTGAATGAATTATAAATGAATGTGCTATATTTCAGATCATATATTTGTTTTCCTTAAAATTGCATACAACCCATGTATTTTAAATGTATTGTTTGCTTTAAATTACATTGAGATTTGTATGTTTGGTAATTGAACCTGAATGAATTATAAATGAATGTGCTATATTTCAGATCATATATTTGTTTTCCTTAAAATTTGAACTAACACTAACTTTATTCTCATCTGAATGATAGATTATTTATTTATGTATAAAATAAAAACACATTTGATTTTTCTTTTTTAATCAATGTAGAATGTGTAACTGAAAAAATAAACAGATTAGGGCTCTGATCGAGGACAATAAATGAAAACCAATGCAATATGATGAATGTCCAAAAGATTTTTTTTGCTTTTAAACTATGTGTGTGTGTGTGTGTGTGTGTAAGAGATTTCGGTTGGGTGACAGTTGTAGTTTACAGTTTGACAAAAGCACAATGTTGTGTTTTATTGTGATTGTACACAAATATAAGTAAACACTTTGCAGTTTGAATAATGTCCTGTATGAACAAAAGGACGGGGTATGTTTTTATGTCTACATTGTTCAATCACGCCTCACACACACACACACACACACACACACACACACACCAACTATTTTTCTAATCAGATCAGGCAAGTAATATTCTGTCTTGGCACACTTCATATAACTTTCAAACTTGTGTACTTATTTCATGTGTGCATTAAGTCCATGAGACCGTAGGGTGTCTCATTTTTCATTTTAGGTTTCAGAAGGTTGCTCACGCATACTTTGTGGTTGATATGTGCCCTCAATGCACACTTTTGCAGAGCCCACACCAATGCAAGCTCTACAGCACACATCTTCTCAAAGGTCAAAGCGGAGTTACGATATTGCCCGTCATGCACAGTAACCCTAAAGGCACCGGGGTGGCGGTGCCACCGGCTTGTTTATATATATATATATATATATATATATAAATATAGCTGCGAGCAGCGATGAAGGGCCAAAGCCGGCGGCACCGCCACTCCGGTGCCTTTAGGTAACTAAAGGCACCGGGGTTGCGGTGCCACCGGCTTGGGCCCGTAATCGCTGCTCGCAGCTATATTTTATTATTATTATTATTATTCTTATTATTTTTTTACTACCTTTTGGACACTTTTGGAGGCCTTAACATGCTCAAAAACTCCTGAAACTTTGCACACATGTCAGAACCCGCGGCCATCAGGGCCGGGCTGAAGATGGTACCCGGGCGTGGCAGGGGGGCTCGACAGCGCCCCCTGGAACGGGGTCCGAAAACATGGTCCATAACTCAAACACGCTTGCATGTAATAATATGAAACTCGGTACACATGTAGATCTCCTCGTTTCATATATACTTCACACTCTTACTTTTTACCCCAGCCCAACAGGAAGTGGGCTATTTAGGGTTGTTGGTAAAACACACGCAATGGAATGTGAAATACTCCTCCTAGAGAATTCAAACAAACGGCACGAAACTCGGTCAGCATGAAGTCAAGACATTGAGGATGAAAGTTTGCGAGGGGATTTTTGATATCTCGAGCGGTTTGGCCGTGGCGAGGAAACGAAATTATGGCGAGAAACGTGAAACAGGAAGTGTGTTATAACTTCAGCATACATTAACTGATCTTGATGAAACTTCAGCAGTGTGTTCGTTGTAAGAGCCCGATCACATGGATGTGACTATTGTGAGTCAAAGTTATAGCGCCACCAACTGGCAGCAGGAAGTGTGTCACTTTCAAAATGCTGTGAAATCACCCTCTTATTTGAACCCAAATTGCTTCAAACTTCATCTGTATAATGTAAACATACGGCAGATGTAGACCTGTGAATGGATTCTTGATATCTTTGATACTGTTGCCGTGGCAACGCATCATACTTTAAAATTCTTTTAGGATGCTTTTGAGACTCTTAGCATGCTTGAAATTGCATGAAACTCGACAGACATGTCACATTTATTAGCCAGTAGACATGTGCAAAGTTTCAGGAACGGACGTGGTGCAGGGGCTCAGTAGCGCCACCTTTTGACAAAAGTGAGAGGGTTAGTTTCATAGTTTTACCTGCAATCATAAAACTCGGCAGGAATATTGTTCAGATCAAGCCGGACAACTTTCTAATTTACAGATTTTGGCTCCGAACAAAAGAAAGTCAGATATTTTGGTTTGAATGTGGATGTTTCGGAGTAATCTCTGTCACTCTCTCCCTCTCTCTGCGTACCTCTGTGTCTGTGGGGGGAGGGGGATGTGTCTGTTTGAGTGAGAATGCTTTTAATTATTGTTGTTCAAGGTTTCGGGGGCTTTTGGGGCCCTTAACATCTTCTAAAACTCTTGAAACTTTGCACACGGGTCAGAACCCGCGGCCATCAGGGCCGGGTTGAGGCTGGTACCCGGGCGTGGCAGGGCGGCTCGACAGCGCCCCCTGGACTGGGATTCGAACACTTTTCCATAAGTCAAACACACTTGCATGTAATAATATGAAACTCAGTACACTTATAGATCTCATTGGGTTGAACAACTTTCGTGCTCTAAGTTTTACGACAGTCCAACAGGAAGCCGGCTATTATGGTTTGTTTGGAAACGCATACCCCTGAAATTCGATTTAATTCTCCTTGGGAATTGATCGGATTCCAACCAAACTCAGTCAGCATGAAGTCAAGACATTGAGGATGCTAAATTCCAGACGGATTTTTGATATCTCGAACGGTTTGGCCGTGGCGAGGAAATGAATTTTATGACTAAAAAAGGACACATAAAGTGTGTTATAACTTTGCTCGTTTTACCTACAGTTACAAAACTTGCCACGGATATTGTTCTCATAAAGCCGATCAATTTTCTAATTTAAAGTCATTAGCTCTGAGCAACAGAAAGTCAGATATTGTAGTTTGAATGGATTTCTTGTGCCCCCTGCCATTCTCTGTGTGTGTGTGTGTGTGTGTGTGTGTGTCTGTGTGGGGAGGGGAGCAGAGGGGAGGGGAAGGGAAGGACGGAGGGTTGGTGTCTGTGTTTATGTGTGTGTGTGTGTGTGGCTGGCTGTTTGATTTTTCCTGCATTAAAGGATAAAGAAATCTCTAAGTCCTTGTCTTTTCGCATAACAATTTTTGTATTTTTTTTAAATGACAAAATATGCATATAACCCCCATCTTTTAAATGTATAGTTTGCTTTAAATAAAAGTAAGATTGTTTTGGTAATTGAAGCTGAATGAATTTAAAATTCATGTGCTATATTTCAATATATTTGTTTTCCTTAAAATTTTAAAACACTAACCTCATTCTCATCTGAATTAAAAAAAAAAAATTCTGTATCAAATAAAACACCTTGACTAAAAACACTTTTGATGTTTCTTTTTTAATCAATGTAGAATGTGTAACTTAAAAATAAACAGATTAGAGCTCTGTTTGAGGACAATCCTGTGTGGGGAGGTGGCAGGGGGATTTATCTTTTGGGTGAGATTTAATTTAAATTATTGTTTTTCAAGGTAGCATTCTAATCAGGTAAAGCAAGTAATATTCTCTGTATCTTTATATAAATATACACACATGGTGGTAATGGCGCAGTGGATAAGACACATGCCTTTGGTGTGAGAGACCCGGGTTCGAATCCACTGTGAGACACCAATGTGTCCCTGAGCAAGACACTTAACCCCTAGTTGCTCCAGAGGTGTGCGACCTCTGACATATATGGCAATTGTAAGTCGCTTTGGATAAAAGCGTCAGCTAAATTAATGAATGCAAATGAATATGTGTGTGTGTGTGTGTGTATATATATATATATTTATAGCTACGGGCAGCGATTACGGGCCCAAGCCGGTGGCACCGCAACCCCGGGTATAGCGCCACCAACTGGCAGCAGGAAGTGTGTCACTTTCAAAATGATTTGAAATCACCCTCTTATTTTTACCTGATTTTCTTCAAACTTCACTACTATAATGTAAACACACGGCAGATGTAGAGCTGGATGTAGACCTGACCTTTCAGAAGGTTGCTCACGCATACTTTGTGATTGATATGTGCCCTCGATGCGCACTTTTGCAGAGCCCACACCAATGCAAGCTCTACAGCACTCTTCTTTTCGACAGTCAAAGCAGGGTTACGTTTTTTTTGCACGTCGTGCACAATAACCCTAAAGGCACCAGGGTGGCGGTGCCACCGGCTTTATATATATATATATATATATATATATATATATATATATAAATATAGCTGCGAGCAGCGATGAAGGGCCCAAGCCGGCGGCACCGCCACCCCGGTGCCTTTAGGTAACTAAAGGCACCGGGGTTGCGGTGCCACCGGCTTGGGCCCGTAATCGCTGCTCGCAGCTATATTTTTTATTTATTTCCCCAGAAAACAAGACTTTTTGGACTTTCATTTTACAACTTTAGTAGCCTAAATGCATCTTGATTTAAGAAATGTTTGATATTTGGACTGGAAACAAGACAAAAATAATAAGTAAGAAAAGTGACCAGTTTAGAGCACAAAACAGTGATACTACCCTATCTACTGCTGAACAAGTAGTGTTTTAGTCAAGTGGCTCAACTAATAGTCTGTATTATGCTGCAACGCCTGATGTACAGCCTAGAACATCACTTACAGTATATTGCTTTTAGCTATGACACTAGATATGAATTATATCTTTGTCTCCAAATCCTGTTTCTGTTTGAACTCTATTCCACTGATTATTATGTCAGCTTATGATATCAGTGTGCCATTTCTTGACTAGTTATCATGTTATGTAATGTATTAATGTAGGTGGATGATATGAAGGGTTTTCGAGACCTTCTAAGGGTTTCTGTGGAGGACTTCAATTTCCTCTTGGAGAAGGTGGCTCCACACATCACAAAGAAGGACACTCACCTAAGAAAGGCCATTAGCCCCAATGACAGGCTTTCTGTCACGCTACGGTTTTTGGCAACAGGTGAGTGCACATAAATCTAATCACAATTTAATACCCCCTTTCTCTGTATCCCGCTCCATTCAACCAGGAATGATGATGTTATGCATCTTCCATATTCACCCATCTATCTATCTATCTATCTATCTATCTATCTATCTATCTATCTATCTATCTATCTATCTATCTATCTATCTATCTATCTACAGGTGAAACCTTCAACTCGTTAAGTTTTCAGTATCGAATTGGAAGCACAACACTGAGCAGGATTGTTATGGAGACCTGTGCAGCCCTAACTTCTGTACTACGTGACAAATACTTAAAGGTAAATGACTGTAATGGTCATATGTATAATTGTACTCCTTTTGTATGGAATAATTACATTACCCATGTCCACTTTGTAAGCAGAAAGCAGTAAGAATTATGCTGTTTTTTTGTTTTTTTTTCACATCTTTTCAATTTTACACTTAACATTAGTTAGTTATGTGAGTAAATGTGAGTAAAAAGTTCTTTCCACAATTATGTGGTTGTCTGAATCCTTGATGTTGTATTTATTCTGCCTTCAGCCTTGACATAATTTTTAATAGGCATTGGTTATTTGTAGTTATACCCATATTTTATGGTGGTTGAAAGAAAAAAAACCCATTTGGACAGGAAAATTAAACCATTTTGAGCTGTATGCCAATCCTAATGATTGAATAAAAATAGCGATTATTCAACTTCATTTGGTTGGTCACCATGTCTCCATCTCACTTCTTTCACAGACACCAACAACTGAGTCAGAGTGGAAGGCCATTTCCAAAGATTTTGCTGACAAGTGGAACTTTCCACACTGCTTAGGGGCTGTGGATGGCAAACACATCTTCATTCAACCCCCTGCCAAGACTGGAAGCATGTTTTACAACTACAAGTCCAGGTTTTCCATCATACTTATGGCAGTAGTTGACGCCCAATACAGGTTTGTGTATGCAAGTGCAGGAACCCAGGGCAGAGTGTCTGATGCTGGTGTGTTTGCCCAGTCGGACCTGAGAGTTGCTATGGACGCTGGCCTACTGCATGTCCCCCCTGATGATACCCTTCCCAACACTGATGTCATGATGCCCTACATGTTCATCGGTGACGAGGCCTATCCACTGAGAACGGATCTCATGAAGCCCTATCCTTTTCGAAACCTGACCACAAATCAAAGGATTTACAATTACCGTCTTTCCAGGGCACGCCGTGTTGTTGAAAATGCCTTTGGAATTTTGGCAAATCGCTTCAGAGTTTTTAGAACAACTATTTGCCTGAATCCAGACAAAGTTGTGACCATTCTCTTTGCGTGTCTTTGCCTGCACAACTTTTTACGCAACCAGAGATCTGATGCCTATGTGCCACCCGCCTATGTGGATTATGAGGATGCCAACCATCAGCTTATTGAAGGGGCATGGAGGAGAGAGGGAGCGCTACAGTCTGCATCAACAGGAAGAGCAAGAAATCCCTCTGTGGAAGCCAAGGAGCAACGAGACACACTTTGCCAATACTTTGTTTCACCTGCAGGGAGTGTTTCATGGCAGGAGGATATGGTGTAGTAATTGTATTGGTTATTACAATATATTTATTTGCAGTAAATAAATTGTCTAACCAAGTTGGATGGTGGACATGCTTTTTGAAATAAATAAAAGATATAATTCCTTTGAAATGACCGCAAATAGTCTTCAGAACATTATTTTTTACTGCACAGATAACAACAGATGTTAGTCAAATGACTAATTCCCTGAAATCAAAACCAAACAATTGCATTAAATATATATTCAAAAATATTACTTTATATTATATTCTTTCAAAAACAAATGTTTTCTTAAGGCACAAGTGCATAACAAACCTTCAACCTTTTCTGCCACATTAGAGGTAGATTACAAATGGATGGTGTCCCCCCCCCCCCCCAAAAAAAGACTAGGAATCACACACCAAGTACAATGTAACTGCACTAGAAAGAACATAAAGTGCTAATTTCAGTAGTAAAGGTAAACTAAGATTTCACAGACAGGTTTTGCACATGCATTCAAACACAGCTGTGCAAGTATACATAAACCAAAATAATAATGTATACTCCCAAAGAAATTAAGTTTTCAAAAACATTGCAACCCTTTACAGAGGTAGATTACTTTTTTTTTTTTTTGGTGTTAAACTAATTAAGCATCCTTACAAAAGAGAGTGGTGCAGGCAGACTTTGTGACTGGGCCTGGTGGTCCAGTTCACTTTGAGGGCTCTGCTGGGCCTGGTATATCTGATATTGCACTGGCACAGATGTGAAAGGCCTTGTCTGAGATGAAGGTGCCCCCACAAATGGTGGTTGGTACTGACTTGCTTGCTCAGCCTCTTGAGCATCATACAACATATTCATGATATTTCTCCGAAGTCTTAGCTGCAGTGCTTTATCTTTAACATTTCTCAGCTCGTTTGCTACTTGCTGGCCAAACATCTCCAGACAGTCATTATTTGTCGCAGACAGTGTTGAATGCACCTGTTTTAACAATGTGAGTTTTGCCATCTCAATATTACTGTCCGATGGCTTTGCCTTGGTTCTGCCCAACCTAGGCCTTTTAGCAGTGTCACCACGCACAGACTCTGAGGTTTCCCCTTCCATTGCTGGGCTGCTTGGAGGCTGGCTGCAAGAAGCAGAAGATGACATCTCAGACCATAGGCCATTATCAATGGTGCACACATCATGCATGTGATCATCTTCTACTTGGCTGTCCTCTGTTGGTGCAACGTCCTCTGAGTCAGAGTCAAGCTACAAACAGCACAGGTAAAGACAAAAGGTTAGAAGTGAAGACTTTGCCAATTTTGTGTAGGTAATTAACTTTCACAATTACATTTAGGCCTATTCATTTAGCTGACGCATTTGTCAAAATAAACTTACAGTGAACTTAACACAATGAAGGATAACAATCAAGTTACAATGTAATAAGTGCCCTCAGTCTAAGAATACATACCACCTTTGCATGCAATACAGAATCAGAGGATGACAGTGCAGAGTGCAATTTAAGGCAAGGGATGTAGCCTAGTAGATACAAGACAAATTAAGTTTGCAGACATTTCATATCACTTACTCTCAGAGTTGATTCGGTGGGTCTGTGAATCACATGGGCCTTTAAAAAGTCCAGATGTCTGAGGATCCAGTTTTGCTTGGAGGTAAGGGGTTTCTGTCCACTGCCACTGGGTTTAGGCTTTATAAGTTTGCCATATTGGGTTCTTAGCGATGCTATTCTTGTTTTCACCTCATTCACTGCAAAACAACAACAACAATTACAACATGTACATTTACCTCTTCGTTATTACTGCATCCTCCTATTATAACAGTATTTCTATCATCTCTCTCTCTCTGACTCACACACACAAAATTAAATGTTTTAACTTATCACCTTGTAATGAATATAGAAAATAATTGTAGTTATTAGTAATAAGAGCAAATTAAACGCAATTGGAGACTATTACTAACAATAGAACAAATACAATAGAAGATACAAATTACATAAGCAGTGCTTTAAGTTTTTGAGGAAGGACATTTTCTCTCCCAGCTATTTACTTGGACCTAATTGACTGACTACTTTATAGCCTATTTTAGCTAAATATAAATAATTTTGTCTCATACAGTAACGTTAATTCAAAAGTTAACTGAAACTTGAGACAGACCGAGAGCGAGAGAGGACCATCTCACTCTCTCTCAAGTTCAAATTGCTTCATTATTTGGTATGACATTTGGAATACTGACAATGCATTTTTCATATAATTTAAATTCAGAATAGAATTACACCACCTCTCTCTCTCTATCTCTCTCTCTCTCTCTCTCTCTCTCTCTCTCTCTCTGGGACAAGCGGAAATCTGAAGAAAAATACATTAACTTACCAGGCAGCTGCAGCTCAGCAGCTATATTCTCCCAACTTTTCTCTCTGGCATTCCTGTCGTGGTAAGTTGACGATGACACGTCGAAAAGGCTGGCATGTTGCTGCCATAACTCCACAAGTTTTGCCTCCATCACTTCAGTCCACACTACACGCCGTGTCGCCATGGTTTCGTTTATGTTTTCGCGCATGCGCAGTGAGGGAAACGCGGCAAACGGTTCGTAGCTCTGCTTCAACAGTGCGATACCTCACGAGAGGCGACCAAAATTTCTGACATGTCAGAAATCCATCCGACCATCCGATTGCCGGTCGGGAGAGGTTAATCGCCTCTCGTTTCCCCTTGTATACTGCACGAACACTGCACGACAAACGACGCACGACAAAGCTGAAAATCGGCCCGACCCGAAAAAGAGTCGCACGAGTCAGAATTCGGCTCAAAATCGGACGAAATTCGCACAGTGTATGCCCGCCTTAAGAGAACCGTTTAAGAGATTATATGCAACACCCTTAAGTTGTTCTCTTAGGTAAGGGTAAATCGCCCCTTAAGTATCATACTTAAGGGAAAAACTTAAGGTGCTTTATGCAACCGGGCACAGGCCCTTATGCAACAGGGAAACATCCAATTGAGTAACGGAAGATAAATAAGAGCCTTGACAAAAAGGCCAGTTTAAATGAGTCAGTAAAAATTAGTAAAAAAAAAAAAAACAGTTTATCTATAAATATTACTTGCACAACTCAATCTAGACCATACATTTGAATGAGGGTGATTTGCCCTGAATTACTAACCGTTAACTATTATTCTACAGATGCAAGCCGTGAGGATGACGGAGGTAAACGGAGACCGTGTGTCCCCATCCTGGACCTCTCCTTCAGATGTGCTCAGACTGTCCTGGATGTTTCCCTGTGGCGGGATGAAGCCGTGAGCGAGCTCTACCTCGGGGACTCACCTTAAGGCCTTCATCTGTGACGGTGAGGCGGAAACTGAATTCCTTATCATACACCACGATCAAGGTACACAAATATAATAAACATTAGCAGCTTCTCCAGAACTAGGGATGCACAGTTTATAAGTTTTGCCAATATTTAAAAATTTAACTTATTTTGGCTGAGGCTGATACTCAAATACAGATGTACCTCAAACTGACAATATGTTTGAAAAAATATAAATTACTTAAATGTGTTTAATTGTCATTTATTTGAAAATATCACTAATTTAGGCTATTTAGGAATTTGTGTCACAATTACCACTGGAGGTGTTATACTGGGATTTATTTTAATAGTCATACTGTATCTCTTAAGTGTCCATTCATGTATTTGTCATGTTTTGATGGTTGTTTGTATTTGCAGTATGTCTGTCTGGATAACGCAGTGCCTCGCCAGGAGGTTTATTCGCAGTGTGTGTGAAATAATAAAAGGGCCGTGGATATGTCAGGTCGAGGCGTTGTGCTGAGCAATAACTTGCTCTTGCTAAAAAAGAGATGGAAAAATTAAAGAGCCAAATGGGCAATGCTCTTCAGCAGCTGGAGTCGCCCAGGCATCATGTGTGTGTGTGTGTCAGGATTCAGACCAGGAGACAGAGGTAAGTGATGAACTCAAACTTTCTTTATTATCAAACGAAGGTAAGTACTCAAAGTTGCAGATGCTCAAAAGTGCTCATGTAAGAGGGAGCGTGGCAGGAACGAATCCAGGTGAGTAACTCCTCTTCTTAGTGCAGAAACGTGAGTGAATCTTGTGGATCAGTAACCCTCCTTTCTCTCTTCACAGATCATCTCGGGACGGACAGGATTCAAGAAGGGCTCCAGGTGAGTTGATCCAGTATGTGCAATCGGTGATAACTTAACCAGTTCAATGATACTTTCACTTTCACTTGCAGAGTATCCGGAGGGACGTGAGACTCGTTTGTAGATTCCAGGAGACGGGGAACGAGAATCGTGGAGCATATCCTGGGAACAGCAGAACAAGGATAACAGGGTTAGTATCTTTACAGGTGGATATACTTTCCGTCCGTTGCTGTAGGATGACTCAGAGCGTGATAAGTGGAGACTGGATAAGGGTCTTTTCCTGTCGGAGGCTTGACGATGACTGTGAGTAAACTGGGTGTTTTTATACTGGCTGGGAATTGATCGCTGAGTGGAAAACAGGTGCTGGTGATTAATAATCTGGGGACAGGGATCTTTGCGTGGTGGTTTGTGAGGTCTCTGATTGGCTCCTGACAGTGTGTGTGTGATGGTAAGTATTTAGTTTGGTTTTGTATGTTGCCAAAGACAAGACTTTCATGGTATAATTGTGTAATAATATTACCGTTATATGTTTATATCATTTTTCTTTTTTTGTTGTTGGCTGGAATACAGTTAAGTGGGTTTGACCTATAATCTGATGATCTATAATAGAGAACTAGATTGGTTATGAGTCCTGATGAAGTGCCGATTGATCAATAACTAACAGTTGATAAATCCATTGACGTTACTGACAAAACTAATATAACATCTCATGATGTCACAAAAAGTGAAGCCACTGCGCTGCCATATTGGTATTCCCTAGTATTCACAATCACACAGATCAGACTCAGTATGAATACTAAAGTAACTTTGAGTTTTGAGGTCACATTATTAGTTGTTAAAGACTAAAGTTGTCTTTAATTGGCTACTTTACCAAAATCATGGTTAATGGTGTCATGTGTTGTGTTATTTCATCACAGTTTAAGAAGAAGAATATTACTGGGATGTTGAATGTTGAAACTAAACAATATGTTCAACATCCATCTGGACTGTTTACCTCCATCTGCACTGCTTACTGTGGCTACTGTGTTATAAGTTAATTTTATTATTTTTTATTTTATTTTAATATAGGTTTTATGTATGTTTAGTGCTTGTATGTTTCGCATGCTACTGGATACTTGAATTTCTCTCGGGATAAATACAGCGTCCGTCCGTCCGTCCGTCCGTTGTGAATATTTCTATCTATTTATCTATCTAGCTGCTAGCTATCTATGCTAACGTTTATGCTATCTGGATGTCTGCCTATCTCTCTCTATACTGCCCACACAAGCACTTGCCAAACACAGCGACCGGACAGCGACAGACACGCGGCGGCTACGTTTGCAACAACATTTTCACCGGAGGAAGAGATAAACACTTAGAAACGCCAATATAGCTAGCATGATGCCTTCTATTTCTAGATGACAAAGACCAAGTTTACCAGTAGACACTATGACAAAGGTTACCGGTACTTATCTGAACTAACGTCATGATCACTGCCACTAGATATAAAGAAAACGTTGATTTTTCACTCGGTCCTATTCAATGACAGTAACAATATATATATGTGTCGTTATTGTGCACTGCTGCTCGTAGACTAGCTCCAGTGCTCATTGCTGCGGTGCTAAATGATAGCAACTCACCAGGACACTTCACCAACTCTTTCTCATCCCAGTCAGTCGCCATAGTTCTAATACTAGGCTGAGAATGTCTAATACGGGCTCTGATACTAGGCTGAGGCTGCCTTTCCTCCACTTCTCCCCAACGTGATGTCATTGCCGAATCGTGTAAAAAAAAAACGTTAATACCAAAAATGTAAAAAAAACTGGTCTTTAAGACCATTTTTGAGACATTTTAAAAAGGATATACATATCCTGAGTGATTTATGTACCCATTAATCGACAGTGGTGGTTAACCTGCAACATGGCCTTTAAGGAAGACAACAAGAAGAACAACGACAACAATTTGAACTGAAGACATTACACACAGTGAGTTTCGATGATTAAATAATTTTTATCGACACTTCACAGGATGTTGAGGTTTACTTGGCTTCCCAGCTAACACACTACGTACCAGTTACCTAATTTATTCGTACTTTTTGGTAATTTCATGACAATGTAGTCACAACGTCGCATGTCTGTAATTTCATTACCATCAAATTACCAACTGACAACTTCATCAGTGCGGTCGCTTTTTTTAGCGACTTTTCAGACCCCTTTAGCGACATTTTTTCAAAAAAGCGACTAGCGACAATTTTAGCGACTTTTTGGACAAACCTCAGTAACCTCCAAATGTTGCCAGTTCTGTCCTGCGAGCGCGAGGTCTTCTTTCTCCCTGCCGTCACTCTCTCTAGCTGCCTCTCCCCTGTTCAGTGAATGGCCGCACGGCCGCTGACAGACGCGAATGAGCAGTGTTTTTTTCACGGACTTATCACTAATCTGCTTTTCTAGCAGATAGTAGAAATAAAGAAAAGAAATAAAATGAAAATGGTCAAACTAAATTCTTTCAATTTTCTTTTCTTGTGCTTATTACTTGTAACACTCACTATCACAGAGATTAGTTCATCCAGTTCCCTAACTCTCTCAATTCAGATAATGTTCCACATAGGCCTTTACAAAATGTAATCATATATATTATAGCTACTCGTTCTATTGTCTGACAACAACAAAAAAAGGAAATGAAAACAGCTTTATTTGACATTCTGCTATATTATATTAAATAGACTAATAGAGCATTAATTTAAAGAGAAAACGCACTAGGCTGACAGAACGCAAGTACGACGCGATGACGTCATTAATATGCTAATTGACGTATGACATCATCTAGCGACTTTTAGGGAAGGCCTTAGCTACTTTCCTTTGAAAATAGTTGGCAACACTGTTTGCAACAGTTTATTTTTTTTATACAATGTTTGATTTTACGCAATTAATCTGTTTTGCAGTTCCTGACTCTGATGTTTTCGATTGCAGATTGCTGTTCTCAGGCCTGCAATGCTTTTGGCCGCATTTGTGTGTAAAAACCGTGCCAAAAGTGTGAGCCTAAGTCAGAGAAATACAGATCATATTTATTTTGCGTTAGCATGAAGCTGCAGTTTCACAATATCGATTTACTCTGATCTGATTGGTTCAATTAACACGCCAGTCATCACCAGAACACATATTTATCTTCATTTGGCTAAGAAACGTTATCAATCCCGAAATGGTCTTTAAATGCACACATAGAGGCCTACATGCTAAATAAATAAACAAATAAATCATGATTGCTTACCATATGCAATTCTTTAAGGCATCATATTGTTACGTGTGTCCTGAGTTTCCCCCCGTTCATTGTGTATTTGGTTTAGTCCTGTGTTCGTTTTCCCGCTCCTCGTTTGTGTTCAGTTCCTTCACCTGTGTCTGGTTAATTTGCCCCAGCTGTGCCTTGTTTCCCCTATCTGTTCTCTGTGTATGTAAACCCTGTGTTCTCCTTCACTCCTTGTCGGTACTTGTTTGTGTATGGTGTGTTACTGTCCCCTGTGATCCTTGTTTTGTTATTGAGTAAAGTATATTTGAATTGGACCTGTTGACTGCTGCTTCTCCTTCAACCTGCACCACACCCGTAACAGAAGAACCGACCATAACATCGATGGATGCAGCAGTCCAAATCCTTCTCCTGTCCCAGGAGGATCAGTCCCTCGAGGCCCACACACAGAGGTATTTAGACTTGGTACCTCTAGTTCATTTTGATGACACCAGCCTCTGTGTGTTCTTCTGGGCAGGCCTCAACGCTGAGACCAAAGCATTCCTGCCCGGAGATGGGCCTCGGGGGAACTTCGCTGCCTTTGTTGAGTGGATATTGGCGAGCTGTGGCTCTCCCTTCACCATCGGTCCAGGGGAAGAGGAGGAGCTTATTGACTGGGACACAGAGCTTCCCTGCAGCCCTGCCGAGCCTGAGCTTCCCTGCAGCCCTGCCGAGCCTGAGCTTCCCTGCAGCCCTGCCGAGCCTGAGCTTCCCTGCAGCCCTGCCGAGCCTGAGCTTCCCTGCAGCCCTGCCGAGCCTGAGCTTCCCTGCAGCCCTGCCGAGCCTGAGCTTCCCTGCAGCCCTGCCGAGCCTGAGCTTCCCTGCAGCCCTGCCGAGCCAGAGCCTTCTCCGCTGGTCCCGTCCAGCCCTTCAGAGCCTTCACCACTGGTTCCATCCAGCATAGCCGGGCCTTCACCGCTAGCCCAGCCAGAGACTTTCCACATCCCAGAGCCTGTCCCAGAGCCTGTGATTCCCCCCAAGAAAGTTTTTTGGGGGGGGGGGGGGGATATAGGCCACCCGAAGGTGCGTATCCGCCATGGCCACCCCAAGGGGATTCTCCGCCATGGCCGCCCGAAGGTGCGTCTCCGCCATGGCCACCCGAAGGGGATTCTCCGCCATGGCCGCCCAAAGGTGCGTCTCCGCCATGGCCGCCCAAAGGGGATTCTCCGCCATGGCCGCCCGAAGGTGCGTCTCCGCCATGGCCGCCCGAAGGGGATTCTCCGCCATGGCCGCCCGAAGGGGATTCTCCGCCATGGCCGCCCGAAGGGGATTCTCCGCCAGGACCGCCCGAGGGGTGGTCTCCTACTCCGCCATGGCCCCCTGACGAGCCTGCTCCGCCCTGGAGGCTTCCTGCTCAGGGTAGGCCACGCCCTCGTCAGCCTCCAGGGCGCCCGCCCCCCCACTCCTATTGAAGTTATACGGCGCGAGGACGCGCCTTTTTGGAGGGGGCGTTATGTTACGTGTGTCCTGAGTTTCCCCCCGTTCATTGTGTATTTGGTTTAGTCCTGTGTTCGTTTTCCCGCTCCTCGTTTGTGTTCAGTTCCTTCACCTGTGTCTGGTTAATTTGCCCCAGCTGTGCCTTGTTTCCCTTATCTGTTCTCTGTGTATGTAAACCCTGTGTTCTCCTTCACTCCTTGTCGGTTCTCGTTTGTGTATGGTGTGTTACTGTCCCCTGTGATCCTTGTTTTCTTATTGAGTAAAGTATATTTGAATTGGACCTGTTGACTGCTGCTTCTCCTTCAACCTGCACCACACCCGTAACACATATTACCTTCATACATAAGGCTGTACAAATGTTGCTCATTTACCTAGTTATAGACTTCTGATGTTTAAAAATAGATATTGAATTATTACTGCGGGGTGTTTATGAGCTGGTAATGAAATGCTAATAATGAAATTATAAAATGTCAAATTAAAAAAATTATTGTAAAATCTAAACAATCAAATTGTTTGTCATGTGACCATTAGCTGACATCAGACAACCATGAAAAAGCAAATGTTGTTAAATTACTTTTTTTTAACCTCAAATCTACTGACCTAAAAAACGACTACAGTGTTATGGAATAATAAATGCATAAAGAAACAACTGATTTGCCCTTTACTAGAGTTTTGGCTGCACATTTTTATCTTCTACAACTGAACCTTTCTTCATTTTACAGCCGATTGAGGTGGTTGGAGTGAAAGCTCATTCAAACAATGGAAAAGATCAAATTGTGCTTGACGTTGATATCAGATACTGACTTGAGATTTGAGCTTCTCATGCAATCATGAGGCCCTGTAATGAGTAAACGGTCTATTGTCTGTCAAGGAGCGATTTAAAAGTCTAATGTAATCGATATTGTGTCTGTATTAAAGACTCAGGCAGTGGAGAAAATACAATTGTGATTGATGCTGATATCAGGTGACATATCATACATCTATTTACTGACTTGAGATTGAGATACAGTATATTTGAGCTTCTCATGCAATCATGAGCCCCTATAATGAGTAAATTGTCTATTGTCTGTCAGGGAGCGATTTAAAAGTCTGTATTTCACAAGCTGACACAACCTGACCGTCAAGCTGCAGCCGACTCAGATTGGTAACAGAACATGAGTGTATATCCTATTTAAAGACTCCATTTTTGTTTAGTTTTCCCATCAAGTTTTAGTTGTTTGGAACAAATTCAGCAGAATGGTTCAATTTATTTGTAAAGAGTTAAAAGCAAACCTAATGTGTCCTCTCCGACATCTTTTTCAGTTACAATGGGGAAGCCGATATAAAAGCAAAGTGTTTATACATTTCTATCTTTGGTTTGAAGAACATACAGCTTCGAGGAAAGATGCGTGTGGTTTTGGAACTGACTGAAGATATCCCATTCGTGGGTGCTGTGACCATGTACTTCCACCAAGAGCCCGTGAGTGTCTCAAAATTAAGAAATAAGGCCAACAAAGAACCTTTATTTTTAAGAGTTTATAAAAAATGTGGGTTCTTCTATGGTTGACTATATGAATCTTTGGAGCTTAAAACATTTTTGACATTACACCATCTCCCAGCTGACAGACACGTCTTGAGCCTATAGTCCCAGACTGATGCATGTTTGAACTGATGCATGTTCAAGATCTGTCAGTGCAAGTTGCTTTCAGTTAAAACATGTTCAGTTAATAATGTTTTTTTTTCTAAGGCACGTTTATAAGCTAATTAAATGTCCTAAGGTTCTTCACACCAAGTACATTATTAGTTCTTGGTAACATCCATTAACTGAGGAAGTTGAAACCCTCCTGGGTTCTTTGAAGCTCCATTGAACTTTAAAAAGTTCTGCATTAGTCTTCTAGCAAGTGTGTACTGATCCTTACTGTCTTTATTCTTTCAGTAGTGCTTGAATTAGAATATTACTTTTAATAAAATCATCTAATCTTAATCTTTTTCCTCTTTGTTGTTAGGAACTGAGCTTTAACAGGATTCAGTAATTTTCTGTAAGTAAGTGAAGACTCATTCAAACAATGGAAAAGATAAAATTGTGCTTGACGTTGATATCAGGTACGCATACATCTATTTACTGACTTGAGATTTGAGCTTCTCATGCAATCATGAGCCCCTATAATGAGTAAATTGTCTATTGTCTGGCAGGGAGTGATTTAAAAGTCTGTATTTCACAAGCTGACACAACTGACCGTCAAACTGCAGCCGACTCAGATTGGTAACAGAACATGAATGTATATCCTATTTAAAGACCTAATGTGTACTCTCCGACATCTTTTTTCAGCTACGATGGGGAAGCCGATATACGAATGAAGCGTTGGCTTTTAACATGCTATGGTATTAAGAACATACAGGTGAGATTATAAATCCATTTGTATTATTTCAGCTAATTGGGAAGATGCGAGTGGTTTTGGAACTGACTGAAGATATCCCATTCGTGGGTGCTGTGACCATGTACTTCCACCAAAAACCCGTGAGTGTCTCAAAATTAATAAGGCCAATAAAGAGCCTTTATTTCTAAGAGTTTATGAAAAATGTGGGTTCGTCTATGGTTGACTAGTTTAAAACATAATATTATACAGGGTGCCTATAGATATAAACAAGTTAAATGTAAGACTTTTTAAGACCTTTTTAATGCCACTTTGAATAAAAGTTAAGACCAAACCTGTGATGAAAATACACATTCTATTAAATGCGTATATGTAATATTTAATGTTTAACCTAAGTAATTGAAGTAATTTAATATGAACTGCTTCAATGTATGAATCAATATGAATCAATGTAACATTTGTAATCGTGAGAAGATTCAGCAAAATAGCTCCCGTCATGTTATGTTACTTAACTTTATGATATTTTATAAACAAAAAACTAAACATTTTGAGTTTTGACTGTAGTATGTTTTATCTTCTGTGAGTTTTTTTATGTGTGCTGTAATGCTCATTTGTTTTGATTTCTCACTATAAAATCTCTCACAGAGACAGGCAGCGAGTCTCAACAGCGCTACCAGAAATACATTATCAATCGCTGTTTAATTTAGGTTCCAATATAACAGTATTTTAACTAAGAAAGTGCAAGCATTCCAGGTCCCCCAGACAGTTCAACAGGGAGCGCGCAGCTCTTAGGCCGGAGACACACTGGCTGCGAGGCGTGAGCGTGGCGTTTCTGTTGCGTGGCGGCTGCGTCGCGTTTTCTGTGTCTTTGCACACCAGAAGCGTGTCTGACGCGGCGCTGCTGCTGCTGGTAACGTAGAGGGAGTGCGCCGACGCGGTGTTTTGCTCTTGCCTTTACGACAACTGTTCTCACACATCTTCCAAAATCCTAAAAATGGGTAAGTGGACTATCTGTTTATTTTAATATTACATTTACAAATTGTGTGTAGCTTTAAAGAGCCTATATTTGTTGGACCGTCACTCAGAAGACACACTACGTAAGCTATACCAAATTTGTAAATGTTATTTACAATTGTAGCCTATCCTATCTGAATATATCCTCCTGAGGCCCCGAAAGTTATTTTTAAAATATTTTTTATTTTATTTTTAAGAGCATTAAGAAACAAATGGGGGGAAAACCCCGATGTTTTATTCATATGTTAATGCTATAACCTTAGTAGTGGACACCAGGACTCGATTGTTTAAAAAATAAAATGACATGATATTGTAGGCAAAAAAAAAAAAAGAAATTCAGTAACCAATCATTTTGGGATTTCAGTTTTTCTCTAACCTAAATTTGTATTAGGATGATTCTCAGATATGTTATGAAAGATGTAACGTAATGAATTGATACACCATTTTGCTTTATACAATATGTGAGCAAAATGGCCATAAATTAATATTCCCATTCAATGCTATGTATCTATTCTATGCTATGTAGAAACAACCTAATACAATATTAATACAATTAATAAACAACCTGTGTATAATGTCAAGTAAAAAATGTAATGTTTTGTGTTAAGAAGATGTTAACTATCTCTATAACCAAAACAAGGAAATTAAAGTACATACTAACCTTCTTGGATGCAAATGAGGCAGCAGAAATGACATTTCAACCTCGTATTTCTATTCCTCGACTGTCCCACCTGCAGAGCCACTGGGAGGATGCTTTTGTTTTTTATGTTTTACAAAAGCATCTCTCAGGACCTTCCACCTTCTTTTGCAATCATCAACTATGAGGATAAAATCAATACTACTAACGCTTTGTTGTAATATTATTACTACTATATTATAATTACTCATATTGACAATGACATCTTTTTCTTTCTGACACAGATACCTTGCAGCAGGAGAAAGCTTTTCTAGCCTGGCCTATCAATACCGGTTGGGGGCAATTACTGTGTGCTCATCTGTGCACATGACTTGCAGTGCCATTGAAAATAGGATGATGTCAACCCACATTCCTCCACCAACTGAGGACCAGTGGAAAGCCATTGCTTCAAATTTTTGGGACAAGTGGAAATTTCCAAACTGCTTGGGTGCGATAGATGGGAAGCACATCACCATCAAAGCACCTTCTAATTCTGGAAGTCTCTTTTTCAATTATAAGAAGACATTCTCCATTGTTCTTCTGGCACTTGTGGATGCAGACTACAGGTTCACCTACATCCAGGTGGGAGACTTTGGCCGGGCCAGTGACGGGGGTGTGTACGCCTCTTCGCGGCTTGGCAGGGGCATGGAGGCCAAAACACTGAATGTGCCCGAAGACAGCCCTTTACCAGGTTCAGGTGTGCAGGGACCCATACCCTACGTCATTGTCAGAGATGCTGCATTTCCTTTGAAAACCTACCTTATGAGACCTTTCCCGGGTCATCGTCTCCCAAGGTGGCGTGAAACATTCAATTACCGACTGTCCTCGGCCAGAATGGTGGTTGAGTGTGCCTTCGGTATCCTCACTGCGAGATGGAGGGTGCTGCTCTCGAGGCTGCAGATGACACCACACCATGTGGACACTGTAGTGATGGCTTCTTGCATCCTGCACAACTTCCTCACCAACCCAGCGCAAAACCGGAGATGGCAGGACGAGGCAGAACAAACTGGAGACAAGTTGCCTATTATAAGGAACATGGGAGGGAACAGGGGCAGCAAGGATGCCTATGGAGTGCGTGAGAAATTCAGCACATTTTTCAATTCTCAGGAAGGGAGCATGTGATCACATCAGAACTCATTTATTTATGGATCCATGCCATTCCAGACTTCGATGTTGGAAAGAAGTGTTCATTGTAAATAATTTAACAACTTGGTTTTCTGTTCCTGTATATAGTTTGTCATGTTTGTGTGTAATTTGTAACATTCTGTGTGGCACTTCAAATAATGACCTGGAAATATCCTTTTTCTGTTCCTAATTAAAATTATAATCTTAAAGACTGACATGTAAATCTCTCCAAATTAACTTATTTTATTTATATTATCACTGTCGATAGGCCTTCATTAAAAAAAGCTGTGTTTTGTTGTCTGTTGGGTGACTTGTGTTTTGAAAGTTAGGGGAGATTTTTCTGTGGTATGTGACAGATGAACACATCACTTCAAATTACTTTTGAAATGCTAATTATATTGTTAGGACAATGTAATAGTGAAAAAAAGAACACAAAAATAACAAACAAAAAAAGATATGTAGGTCAATTCGGTAATTAAATAAGTATTATAGATTTCTAAATTTATTAAAGGCAAGTTCAAGCAGGACAGCAGTAAAGTGTGTGCTGGTTGACAAATAATAAAGGAGGGATGGATAGCCAACCTGAAAAGATTAGTAGGGTATAGACATTTTTTTATACACCCTGCACCCTCAAACTTCGATTGGAGCTGAAAGACCACATGTAGTTATGACAAAACATGCACATGTAGGCTATATATTGTAAACCTACCATTACAATCAATGGCTGTAGCAATTGAGTCCCATGCCTTCTCCTTTTTTCGTGGATCTTTATAGCAAGGATCCTGTGGATCGTACAGTTGTCGGTGTTTCTCCACCTCTTCAATTAACCTGCCGTCGTCCATCGTTGCAAACTCGAAGTGTAGCCTACTTGAAACTGTCAAGTCACGTGATTTGGATCACCCTTGTTCGACATATGGGAGAGAGTTGTGGAAGGCCTATACTACTGATAAAGACACTGTCAGCAGTATTGACGGCAAAATAGACTACAGAATATTTCGTTCTGTATTGACAGGTGCAAATTTGAAAATCGATAATATATATATTTTTTTAATTAAATTTATATCCGAATGTAGGGCCAAACCTATACTTTCAGTTTCAAACATTAAAATGTAATTTATTAATATGTATTCGTGTACAAAATGACATATAAACATCTTTTCATAATCTATTTTGCCTGGAAACGTTTCCAACACGCTTGCGTGTCGCGTGAAAAATAGGCGTCGGTTCTATTTCTAGCATGCACGCGTTTTCCGCGCGGCTCATGCCGCGCCTGAGACGCGCGTGTCACGCAGGCAGTGTGCAAGCTCTAACCTGTTAACATGGGAGCCGAAATAAAAACGGACACGCCACGCAGCCAGTGTGTCTCCGGCCTTACTGTGCGTTCACACCGGACGCGAATAGCGCGTCAAATTCGCGTCTGCCGCGTCTAGTTTGACGCTTGACCACTTTGTGTTCGCGCGTCAAGAGTGAAACTGACGCGCGTAAAAACAGAAGTTTGAAGCGAAATTTACGCGCATCAGAGGCGAAAAGTTTCGAACCCCGTTGGCGGCCATCTTTTTACAAGATGTCTGTTGTTGATCGGTCATTTATCGTGAGAGTCACCGCTCTGTATTTGCTCTGGAGAGCAGAACAGCGACGTAGGGATCATCATCGCCGTATTTGGGTCCACCCGACCCTTCGGAGGCGAACCCAGTTCGGCGAGTTTCACCGTTTGCTCCAGGAGCTGCGCCTGGATGACGGCCGCTTTCAGTGGTACTTCAGCCTCTCCCGTGCCCAGTTCGATGACCTGCTGTCCCGCATCGGAGCGAGGATCACCCTCCAGGACACCAACTACAGGCGCTCTATCCCGGCTGCGGAGCGCCTGTCCATCTGTCTTCGGTTAGTAAAATGTATTTGATATTTTAAATACAGTATATTCAATATGCTAACATATGCTATCAATGTTTTTTTTTTAACTGTGTTCGGATACCACTGTTGGCGCTCTTTTTAGTGATAACGTTAACGTTACTCAGTTAACTGACATAAATATTCTCTTGGCAGACGTGATACTGTACATGTTTCTCTGTATAAACACTGTGATCTTTCTAGTGATTCTGAGTTAACTGCTATAACCTAGACAGTAAAATCTTTCTTGTGATACTGAACCTGGAAATTAAAATATTCATGGCATACGTGATACTGTCATGTTTCTCTGTATAAACACAGTAATCTTTCTAGGGATACTGAGTTAACTGCTATAACATTAACCTAGAAATTAAATATATCTGTAAGCAATATGTAGTGCTTGATTATTGTCTATATGTAGTGCTTGATTATTGCCATTTTAATATACCATAAACCATTTAATAGTATACCTGTTGATTGTATAGTTTAATATGCAACTACAAGTGTACTTGTAATAATATTTATAACAATGTTTTCTAGGTTTCTTGCCACTGGGGACTCATTAACGTTACTCAGTTAACTGACATAAATATTCTCTTGGCAGACGTGATACAGTACATGTTTCTCTGTATAAACACTGTGATCTTTCTAGTGATTCTGAGTTAACTGCTATAACCTAGACATTAAAATCTTTCTTGTGATACTGAACCTAGAAATTAAAATATTCATGGCATACGTGATACTGTCATGTTTCTCTGTATAAACACAGTAATCTTTCTAGGGATACTGAATTAACTGCTATAACCTAGACATTAACCTAGAAATTAAATATATCTGTAAGCAATATGTAGTGCTTGATTATTGTCTGTATGTAGTGCTTGATTATTGCCATTTTAATATACCATAAACCATTTAATAGTATACCTGTTGATTGCATAGTTTAATATGCAACTACAAGTGTACTTGTAATAATATTTATAACAATGTTTTCTAGGTTTCTTGCCACTGGGGACTCATTCAGGACGATAGCGTCCAGCTACCGGGTTGGTGTCTCCACAGTATGCCAGATCGTCGCCCAGGTAGTGGCTGCCATCTGGGACTGCCTTGTGGAGGACTACATGGCTGTTCCCACCACCGATGACTGGAGGTCCATTGCCGAGGGATTTCAGGAGCGGTGGAACTTCCCTCTGTGCTGTGGAGCGGTGGATGGGAAGCATGTGGTGATCAAGGCACCCCCCAACTCAGGATCCCAGTACCACAACTACAAGGGAACCTTCTCTATCGTTCTCCTTGCAGTTGTGGATGCGAAGTATCGCTTCCGGGTGATTGATGTTGGGGGATACGGCAGGACCAGCGATGGTGGGATTCTTGCCAACTCCGCCTTTGGACAGGCTCTCCGGGCTGGCAGACTTCATCTTCCTCCTGACCACCCTCTACCTGGTGCTGAAGACAGAAGACCCCAGCCCCATGTCTTTGTGGCTGATGAGGCGTTCCCGCTGCGGAGGAACCTCATGCGGCCCTTCCCTGGACGCACCCTTCCTCCAGAGAGGCGTGTCTTTAATTACCGCCTCTCCAGAGCCAGGCTGGTGGTGGAGAACGCCTTTGGCATCCTCTCGTCACAGTGGAGGTTGTACCGCCGCCTCATCGAGGTCCACCCTGAAGTTGGACCTCGAGAGTCTTTTAAGAGCCACCCACAAACCTATAAAGAGCATAACTTTCTAAAAACTGTTTTCTTCCATTATTATATTTAGTATTTTTTTCCAGGTTGTCAGCATCAGTTCCAGGCTGTCAGGTCCACAACATGCACATGTATTAAGTATTTTTTTAATAAATAAAATGGAGCCAGCCTCCAAAAGTAATTAACCTGTCATTATTTTTCCCCCTCACTCAACACCATTGAGCCACTTTTATAGACTAAAATATGTTGGTTGTCTTTACATTACAATGATGTTTCATATAATCTATATTTAGATATGGACTAAATAACATTCAATACAAAATTAATACGTCTCGTATATAAATAATGAAGTTCTGTGATAAAAGATTTGCTTTGTTATGCATAGAACCACACCAGGCATTTAGTCAAATTGCAAAATAATTTATTAAGGCCAATGAAATAAAATCAATATGAACAGAAAAATAATGTGCAAACTATTTACATGGAGACAGTAATAAAAAGGACCTCGCTTGGAAGGTGGAAAAGCCACAGGGAACAACATGTAGGAGAAGAGGAAGGAGGGCGTTCTGCGTTTCCTGCAGAGCCTGCTGCCTCATTTTTTTTAAAACTACTCTGGGGAGGGGGGGTCAAATTGCTCCAAATTTAGCACAATGGTGCTGTTTTCCATTAATAATTTGTACATTTTAAATTTAATGTTTTCTTTCAGGTGAGGCGGCATGCTCTGTAAAAAAGGCAGAAGGCCGAGGAGGAAGTGTTCGTCTGCGGACAGTGGCGGTGGTGTTGGAGGTCGCGCCGGAGGTTGCGCCTGAGTTTGCGCCAGAACAGCAAGAAGTTGCTGTTCCACCTCCGACGGACCATCCTGTGACCGCTCACGGGGCCGCCGACGGGCTCTCCTCCTCTGGTTGCCTGTGAAATAAAAAAATACAACACACGGTGCAATGAGAAGGCAGAAAGATGATACCTGATTTTCAAGTTCACAGTGAAAAAATTAAATTTAAAAACAAAATTTTCTAGATTTTGTGAGAATAATATCTGTGCCTGTGTGAGTGAAATAGACAGTGCTTAAATGCAAGTGTGATATTGTTTTGAACTTGCTTTAACATATATCAAGTAATTAAAGTTATACTTCAGACATATACATATATAAACATGCAAATGAACAGTAACTAAAAAGTATGTATGCAGATGATTGGTTGCATAGATTGCAATGAATTTGTGTCTGCATTTACAAAAACAATGGTTATTAGTAAGGGGACTAATGTTTTGTGCACGTAACATGTTGAAATATTGTTTGTACTATTGCCTTCACCCACCTGTAGGTTCAGCAGCAGGGGCTGAGGGACCAGGGACTGGGGAGACAGGAGAAGAGGAGGGGGTTCTTTGACCACCCTCTCTCTGATCAAATGGCTCTGTCAAGACAATATTAAATGTTAATACATTGGTTACAATACTCAGAGAGATTACATTTCTTCATCTGTAAACATGACAGCATATATGCCATGTAATTTGGGTTTATTGGAAACACACCTATCACTGTCTCCCCTGATGGTTCTCCTAGGTGTCCCTGGTCCTCGAGGTGGTCGTCCTCTCTGATCTGGGCCTCGACCCCCTCCATATTACTTGTTGTCTCCCTTGGGGTGATGAAGGGGTCGAGGAATCCCAAAATCTGAGCGAATTTCCACCTTTTCCCAGACCCTGCTGCTGACCCACTCCTCTTGTCGGTCTCCTTCCTCTTTTCCTTCAGGTATGTGTCCCTGAGGCTTTTCCACTTTTTACGGCAGAAATCCTCTGAATAAACACATTATCTTGTTAGCGAAAATTAGTTGTATATTTTAGCAGGAAAATATTTGTAAAATAGCTGCTAGCTGGTTAGTAGGTCAATAACGTGACTCAAAAGTAAAATTTTGTACATCTTAAACTTACCAGGTTGTAAAATCTCCTCACTAATCCTCTTCCAAGCGAGGTCCTTTTTACTCCTGTCTCGATAAAAGTACGACGTTGAGTCGTAAATCTCCGGGTATCCGCTCACAGCTAAAATTAATTTCTCCTCCATTTCGAATGAGTGAATTCGAGCGGGAGTTTATTATGTCACGTTGCCACGTGAAGCAAGCAGGCTCCTGATTGGTTAACGCGGCGCGAATTGACGCAGAAGTTCAAATTTTTCAACTGGGGCGGCAGACGCGAATTCGCGTCAAACGCGAGAATGCACAAAAAGCACTACATAAAACATTCGCGCTTAACGCGCCAGACGCTCAATACGCGCGAATGAGGCGTATTCGCGTCTACCGCGCCGCGCTCTACGCCTCATTCGCGCCGCAGGAATTTTTTACGCGCGTAATGCGTCTTTGCATTGACTTAACATTGAAATCACTCGCGCCTGACGCGCTATTCGCGTCCGGTGTGAACGCACCATTAAAGGGGCCACACCTTATTTCCACTCGTTACAGTCTGCAATAAAACAAGATGAGAAATTAAATATTTCCAGCACTTTCTGTGATGTAGTTATGCGTGCTTATCATAGGAAGTAATAAGAAATAGCTCTTTACATTAAGGTAGTAGCCTAGTGAGAACAGTGTGTTGGGGAATCACTTTTTTTTTCTCTTTTTCATCAAACCGCAGTTTTTGCAAGAGATGAGATGTGAATGAAAGAGGTAGGGGAAGTTGTTTTGAATATGAATGAGGGCACATGAATTTAAACAAAAAGATGTGCACGGATGAGCTATTTACAAGCAATACTACAATATTCTATTAAAAATAAGAATAGTCCATTTTTGATTTCATGGTGACTTTAATTTCAAATAAAATATGACACTGTCTTTCTTTTCCTGTCTATTTCTCAAGGCTATCCAGAAGGCCTGGCCACACATTACTACATATTTGAAGGAGATGATTTTGGAAACCCTTACACCTTACATCCGCGCCAGCAGCTCCTGGCTACGTGGCTTCAGATTCACCAACGTAGACTTTGGTGTCAAGGTCATACATGAAAACATCCTCTCCGACATCTTTTTTCAGCTACGATGGGGAAGCCGACATTAGAATGAAGCGTTGGCTTTTAACATGCTATGGTATTAAGAACATACAGGTGAGATTATAAATCCATTTGTATTATTTCAGCTAATTGGGAAGATGCGAGTGGTTTTGGAGGCACTGATCGAAGATATCCTATTCGTGGGAGCTGTGACCATGTACTTCCACCAAGAACCCGTGAGTGTCTCAAAATTAATAAGGCCAATAAAGAGCCTTTATTTTTAAGAGTTTATGAAAAATGTGGGTTCGTCTATGGTTGACTGGAGTTTAAAACATAATATTATAATATAACAGAATATTACTTTTAAGAGAATCATGTAATCTTAATCTTGTTCCTCCTGTGTGACCAAGCTGCCTCCCATTCAATAATGTTCATTCATTACACATAGTGACATACACAATAACATTTTATTCAGTTCAGTCACTCGCTGTCCTGATCTACATCCATTTCTTTTCTTTATTAATCTATTTCACACTCTCTGTCCCTGTTCCTTTCTCAGTAAAATGATCATGGACCGGATTGCCTCACTCCTGGTTTATCCCAATCGTCTCACTTGTCGTCCAGTGCCAGAGCTGCCTATGTGACCTTGAGGGAGTTCAACAGAAGAAACATGGACTACTTGCACAACTACTTCCGCGTTCTAGTTAGCACATATCGGGAGTTTCCGGTTACAGCGTAACCTAATTCAACTAATATTTGTTGACTAATTAGTTATAATTCAATAAGACTATATTAAAAGCTATTAAGACTATATTAAAAGTAGCATTTTTAAAGCACTTTACATAAAAATAATGAAATTAGAAAGATACACAACAGTCTAGGCAGTAAAAACAAACAAGTAATAAAAATGGAAGGCCGATATAATAAACAACACAGCAATCACACGAATCACATAAAAGCCACCCTAAAAAAGTATGTTTATAGGGACGATTTAAAAACTCTGAGGGATTCTGCATTCCTAATCTCAGAGGAGCCAAAGAAGAAAAAGCCCGATCACCCATAGTTTTTAACCGTGTTGTTTGGACAGTTAAAAGACCAGCTTCAGAAGATCGTAAAGCACGTGTAGGGGTTTTATATTCCTCAGTTTACCTGAAACTGATGTTGTGGCATTAATTTATACAGGATAGTACAGACAGCGGGCAAGAAGTGAAGAGGGAGAGATGGCATCGGAATGGACCTCGAGCTGGGACCCTGTCGGAGCACTGCACTCACATTTTATTGAGAATTTAAAAACTTTTATACTGTACATTTTAAATATTAAATGTTTAATTTAAGGGTTACTGTAATTGAACTAATGACTAATTATTGATTAATTCAACTAATAACGAACACATACAAAATGTATTACATTAGAAGTTTATGTTGAATAGCTGTTATATTTAAACACACAATTAGATAATATCAATCTAGGTTAGCAAAATACCAACCAATGCTTCATTTTGTTCAGTCTGTGGTGTAAAAAGATCAATTAAAGAAAAAATACGTCGGCAAAACATGGTCAGATCAAAGTGTCTGAATAATTTTTGGTCCCAAAATTTGTATACATTTTCTGTCACATTTTACTTTATTTTGCCATCCTCACTAACATAAATTAACTATGGTGTCCTGCATCCACTAGTTAACATCTAGTGTCTGCATTTTTTCCCTTTGAGTAACTCAGAACACAACATTGCAAACTGTTAAAATATACACCGATCAAGCATATTATTACCACATTCCTAGTATTGTGTTGGTCCAGCTTTTGCTGCCGAAACAGCCCTAATATTTAATTTCACACTTGTTTTTACGGTGGACATTCACGTCGAGCTTTATCTCTGATGTACCGATGAAGGATCTGTGAGTCTCGGTTGGTTTGAGTGTCCGTGTTAAACTGCATCATATCACCGGGATTATAATCCTCAGATATAAAGTGAACGCTACACAACACCGTGTGTTTGAAGCAGAAGTGAAGTCCGTCTCTGCACCCACAAAACACACACACACACAGACACGGAAGATATCATAGCATCGAGTCCACAGTTTTCCGAGCAAGAAAAAGGTAGGGATGGCTGCCGCGAAACAGTCGTTCCGAAGCTTTGCGAGATCCCGAAGCGCAAATGTTTCGAAACACTGATTCGAAGCGTGATTCAAAACACCCATGTCACGTGACAATGGCCAAACGAAGCCTCGAAATGTTTCACTAAGTGTTTCACCAGGTGTGATCCGCCGAATCAGCGTTTGATTGACACGGTCGGGAACAACAGACCACACAATCGCACATCTGTATAAAAGTGAAATCAACGCATATTGACCTCGTGGGTTTTTGTGAGAGGAGTTTGATTTTGAGATAGCGGATTTTTGGTGATAGTGAAATTTATAGTGCGATTTGTTTAGTTATATTTAGGCTTAAATGTACACAACACATTGACTGATAGGCTAGAGACAGAGTATAGTGACACATTAATAGATACATAGATATAAATATATAGACAGCTAGATTAATAGATAGATAGATACAGATAGATTAAAGATAGGCTACATAATATAAATACATTGATAGATTATAGATACATATTATACATATCTAATTACATAGATAGATTAGAGATACATATCTAGATAGATTTGGATAGATAGATAAAATGGAGGCTCCCCAGAAGAGATGCCGTACATCTGTGGTGTGGGAGCATTTCCATTTAGAAACCCCAAATAAAGTGAGATGTGTGTATTGTGATCGGCAGCTCGCCTGCAACAATACATCATCCAGTAGAAACACAGGACAGTTTATGGGAACTTTTTGATACTCATATCATCAAACCCAGATGATACACAATCCTACAGCTGATGCCACAGTGGAAGTGAAAAAATACATCAACGATGCGTATTTGCCCACAACTCATGATCCACTAACTTACTGGAAAGAGAGAGTAGTAATCTTTCCTCATTTGTATGTATTAGCTAAAAAATATATTTGCATGCCAGCAACAAGTGTCCCTTGTGAGAGGATTTTTTCAAAGGCTAGAGAAATTATCTGTAAAAAAAGAAGTAGGCTAAGTAAATAAAAATATGTAAAAAAGTGAGACATTGTGGCTTAATTTATTTTATTAATATTCATTTTGCAGGACCAAAATAACATTATGCACAATGAGGAGCCTATAGGTTACAAGATTCACATATTAGAAAAGTAAAAAAAAAAAAAAAAAAATCATGGCTTGTCAAGGTTGTTTCAGATCAACACCTGCAAGTGACCACTAGGTGTCACCGTGGAGACGGGTGTCGGATTGATTCGAAGCCTCGAAACAATATGAACCATTTGATTCAACTGTTTCATTGCTTCACGAAGCCTCGATCTGCCCATCACTAGAAAAAGGAGGATGCCCAGACAGGCTAGAGTTTGTATAAGCTCCACAAACACAATAATTTACCATGACGATGATACATCGAAATACAATAACTACCGAAAACAACCTGAAACACGACCGCTCTCACTGAATACCAACCGAGTCTGGTAGTGACTAGTCTCTGACACTGAGCGAACGCAGAGCCCGCCAAACGCCTCCTCCTCGTGACGTAATATGACGCGCTTATTTAAAAAATGCGTTTTTTATAACGGTCAAGGAAAAGGTTTATTGGCCTGGATGCTGGTATTCAAGCACAAATTTCCCCCAAATAAATATATTAGATTAATTCAATATAAAAATAGATCTCTCTTCTATAATAGTTGGTATGAAAATAATATTATAGTAGTTAGACAACTTTTAAACTTTAATCTTGTAGTGAATTTGTGGATAAATTTGGGTTTCCAGTCACACCAAGAGTAAAAGCTGATGTTTTTGGAGACATACCTCAGCAAGTTATACATTGTGTAAGAACTTGTCAACGTGAGGCAATAAATGCTAAAGACAGCGTGTTTCTAGGAGACATTGATATTCTGAAACACAGTTTTACTAATAAACATATTAGGAATATTTTAACAGGTGAAACAGCTCCTCATAAAAGCTCATTGTGGACCAGTGTATTTAGAAATATAAACTAGAATAAAGCTTGGTGTATTTTTGAAGCAAACTGTTCAAATAATAATGTAAAAGATTTAAATTTTGACTTTGTATATATCCAGCTAAAAGTGTGTTAGAGGGGTTTAAATTAGATATTGATTATTCATGTGATTTTGTATATACACCAAAAAAATTGGGGTGGATGTGGAAAATTGAATTAGAAGGAAAACAAATGTTACAATAAAATAATTTTGAGAAATGTATTATTCCAATGAAAGTACTACTGATATTTAACTTTTATTGTAAAATTTGTATTATTTTGGGAAAATTTCATATACACAAGAAATGGTCAGGATCCAAGTGAAATTGTATTTATTTTCTTCAGGAGACTAATATAAGGATTATCACACCAGTCTGGAGAACATCGTCAATAAGAAAGCAAGAAAGACTCGCCATATCTTTAATGAATATACATGTTTTATTTATTTATTAATAATTAATCAATTTGCACACTCTGGCATGTTTGTTTGTTTTTCATTTTGTTTTTTAGTTTGTATTTGGATGTATTAAGATGTACATTTTGTATACTATATTGTATAGAGTTCATTGGATAATAAAAATAATAAAAACGGTCAAGGAAACTTACGTTTTTGACTACATCTGTGCCCTCATGTCTTGTAAAACAATTTAAATCATGGTATTTTCATACGAGGTTATATATTAATTTTGGAAGAAAAAACCCCTGCAATATGCCTCCTAACATTTCCACTGTTTCTGCTCTAATAAACACTCATTTGTCTCGTTAGTTTCAGAAGAGATCTCAATAACATCACACACTGTGTTCAGACTTTCCTCCTCAGCTAGAGACAGTAGTGTTCACTTTATTACTTTATTCACTCATTACAGCACTTTTGTGGATAGAAACTTTGATAACACTTTATTTTACAGTGTCATTATTACACGTTATAGTTACTGTAGTGATAATTATAAATTATGCATAATTACCTGCAATTAACCCTAAACTAAGCCCTCATCCTAACACTAAAGTACATGTAGTTAATAATTATTACTCAGGACTTAAATGTAGAATTATACTGTAATACTGACGCCTTAAAATAAAGTGTAAACTAAACTTTCACCAGTATTCTGTCAAAAATAACAGCTTGATTTGAAAGTGAAAAATGTAAAAGATAAAGATTAGTAGTTAAAACAAATATGTTTGAATTTTACCGTACAATTGAATGAAATTAAATATACTTTATTGTCCCTGATAGGGAAATTTGTAATGGCCTCCATAGCCAGCATTTCCCCAACACCAGATAGCCTACATTCAAAAATTACACAAGATATACACATCATACACATAAAAATCAATAAACTTCACTAATCATGTTCAGCAGTCTAACTGATAACGGCACAAAAGAGTTTCTGAACCGGTTGCGTTTATAACGGAGAGATCTGTTCCTTCTTCCAGACGGTAGAGTTCATAAGAGCTGTAGAGCACATGAGATGGGGCGCTTAAAATCCCTTTGGCCTCATTTCATGTGTATTGCTCACACAGAGTCTGAATACTAGGATAGTCTTTCAGTTCATTTTCATCGAAGTTCGAACAATAGTATCTTTGATTTTAGAGAAAGATCACCGTACCACGTGGACAGACCACATCTGATCACACTTTCTAGTACAGACTGATAAAACAGGAACATCATTTTCCTATCAACTCCATAAAACCACAATCTTCGTAAAACAAAACAATATCTGGTGGAGTCACACACACACACACACACACACACACACTTAACATGCTTTGTCCCACTTAACAGATGTGTCTATATGCACTCCTAAGTACTTGTATGGTTGCACCTGTGTGATTTCTTGATTATGCATATGATCTCCAATGCCATTGAAAATTTGCATCACACCAATCAACAACTGAATTAATCTCAGAATAAAAAATAGAAATAGAAAGGGAGTCTTGTTTTTTCAGCAGACGTAAAATGACTGTATCATCTGAGTACTTGAGAATGTGTTTCTGAGATGTAGTCGTACTCGAGCACTCATTAGTGTACAGCGTAAAAGAGCTGGTGAGCAACAGCCCTGAGGGACGCCAGTGCTGCGGGATTTTACTCCAGATTAACTATTACTTACTTTCACTCTCAGTTCTGTGTTAAAAAGGAGTGATTCCACTGTATAACTGTCGGATTTACATTTAACCGCTTTCATTTTTGAATTAAGACGTGGTTGAACGGTAAATGTGCTTATAAGCATCGGAGGTTTAAAACCAAGTGGATACAACTATTGATAGCATCCCCTGTTCCTTTTCCTTTCCTATAAGCAAACTGAAGTGACTATTAACATTTTCTCTTAACATTGACACCATACACTTCTCAAACACTGATGTAAGGGCAACTGGTCTAAACTCATTGTTCTCGGTAGGACAGGAAATTTGATCATTTTGATTATCAAACCTTAGGAAAAAATAGGTCATATCAACTGCTTTTTGTGTGTCGTCACTCGTAAGGAGAGTCTTTCTAGCCGGTTGCATATTAGTTATGTTCTTCACTGAACTCCACATACTTTGAGTGTTAGATTGATAAAAAAAAAACATCTTCTACAATATATCTCTCTATTTTTTCCCCCTTGCAGCTCTTAATAACTGGTTCAGTTCTTTCTGCACAGATTTTAATTATTTCACACGATCGCAATTTCTAAATTCAGCTTTTTTTTTCTTATTAATACAATGCTTTATCTCTTAGTAATATACACTTTGTTGTTGGGATATACAATGACTTGCTTTTTAGTGTCCATCTAGGTTTGCAGTATTAAAAACTCAATGTTATTTTCGGACCACACAAATATTTTACTTACATTTTTTAATCTTAATACAGATAGGGCAGTAAAGGGAGAAGTTATTAGAAGTTCAAATAATTATAATAATACATTTGCACGTTTACTTCAGATGAGCATTAGCGGCTTCCAGCGCTGTCTCTTGTGTTTCATGAAATATGAAGCTAATAAACATAATAAACACAGACATGTTTCTATACGTACATGAAATATGAAGCTAATAAACATACAGAGTTAATGATTTCCTTGTATTTTTACAGTAAGTTACTGGCAGCACGGTTGTTAATCTATATTAATACACTACTGCTAAATAATATAATTATAATAATTACTATTAATGATATTAAAAAAATAAAACATAGTTAGTAAAGTCTGTAGTTGGTAATATTATAATGCATTTTTTTTTTATGAATCAATATATTTAAACTTTAAAAAATATATTCTGACAGGATTTGGTCTCAGAGAAGGGGTTCTGACTGGAAAATGTATATT
Organism: Rhinichthys osculus; assembly: GCA_029959095.1. NCBI lineage: Eukaryota > Metazoa > Chordata > Actinopteri > Cypriniformes > Leuciscidae > Rhinichthys > Rhinichthys osculus. Next base: position 10,238,934 of record JARWKJ010000013.1, on the reverse strand, counting down.
CTGAAGTAATTTTCCCACTATTTCTAATTAAATTCATGATTTTTATGAAGTTACGATGAAATGACAGTAGAATAAAATATATTCTGACAGGATTTGGTCTCAGAGAAGGGGTTCTGACTGGAAAATGTATATTCTGAAGTAATTTTTCCACTATTTCTAATTAAATTCATGGTTTTTATGAAGTTACGATGAAATGTCAGTATAATAAAATATATTCTGACAGGATTTGGTCATTTTTCCACTATTTCTAATTAAATTCATGATTTTTATGAAGTTACGATGAAATGACAGTAGAATAAAATATATTCTGACAGGATTTGGTCATTTTTCCACTATTTCTAATTAAATTCATGATTTTTATGAAGTTACGATAAAATGATAGTAGAATAAAATATATTCTGACAGGATTTGGTCTCAGAGAAGGGGTTCTGACTGGAAAATATATTTTCTGAAGTAATTTTTCCACTATTTCTAATTAAATTCATGGTTTTTATGAAGTTACGATGAAATGTCAGTATAATAAAATATATTCTGACAGAATTTGGTCTCAGAGAAGGGGTTCTGACTGGAAAATATATTTTCTGAAGTAATTTCCCCACATATTTCTAATTAAATTCATGATTTTTATGAAGTAACGATGAAATTAGTATAATAAAATATATTCTGACAGGATTTGGTCTCAGAGAAGGGGTTCTGACTGGTAAATGTATTTTCTGAAGTAATTTTCCCACTTATTTCTAATTAAATTAATGATTTTTATGAAGTTACGATGAAATGACAGTAGAATAAAATATATTCTGACAGGATTTGGTCTCAGAGAAGGGGTTCATATTGAGAAACGGCCTTTTTTTTGGCTCACACATACACACATTTTTGTTTCTTTGTTTGTGATTGTATTTGGAATAGTAAAAGTATTAACCAATCATTAATACAAATAAATGAATAAATTAAAAAAAGGTACACAATTTGCCCTGAATTTTAGTCCTTTGCTGCTCCAGGAAACGCCCACTACCGCTTGGAAACCAATCAAATGTTAAACATTTTCAGCGCCCTCATCACTTTCAAGGACGCCTCCTCCATCTAATCATCAGAAAACACAAGTAAGTATTTAGCAAAAGAACAAAACATTTCAGTTTTTGTTAACCCACATTATTGTAAATGCAAGTGCTAATAGTTTTCGAAATCTAATGCGTGTCAATGCTGTCAGTTATTCTTTTAAGTGAGCAATGCACATGTAGCCCTACAGTCAGGCGATTAATATCTGTTTAAAATAATGTATTATTAAATATTTTAGGATAAAACGTAGTGTAAGAGATTGCTGTGTGCAACGATTACTTTTTATTGATGCATCATATGTTTTTTGGTTAAGTTATGATGAGGTCACACTACTTTGTCTTTACAAGGCATTACGTGTAGATCACAGATATGTAGATTAATCAACCCTCCCATTTTACATTTGTTCAAGCAGAAGAATGTCCAGAGGCTCTTTAGGATCATCACTTCTTCTTGGAGATGTGTTTCTTCATCAGATAAAGGTAACTTTAGTAATTGTATCTTGAATAATTATTTCTCTGTCAAATAATTTAAAGAAAACTACAGATGAATGGATATTTAGGCTAATATATTCATGACAGGCAAGTATTAACTACGTTAAAAATCTGTTAAATATACAATTTGCACTTTAGAAAGAGAAAAAAAAAAATATAAAGTCAAGAGGTCTAAGCCACATCCCACAATTGTAAAGTGGAGGCGAAGGGACAGAAATGGGAATGTTGTAAGGCCGCTTCGAGGAAAAACTGCAATAAAATCAAAACTTACAGGAAGGCCTCCTAAACACGGTGAGACAGTTGTTAATTTACAGTTATCGTTTAAATGTACTGTCAGTTATCATTTATATTTATATGTGTAGATGTATGCAGTCTGTTTTAATCTTTAAGTGCACTCATTTACATACAGAACCCGATATAAAGAACCCCAAAGCATTATGTATTCACTTTAAAGCTCCCACCAGTTTGCCCATCCAAGAGGAATTTGTTTATCGAGCAGAAACTGGCAACTGTTTACTATATTTATATGGAATGGCAGCTGGTTTATAGTGTTTATTATTCTGCCAGCTGCAGCATACTTGACATAATTGCACTTTTTTTAAATAAATGAGATCCTTGTCCAATATCTCCATTAAAAAACTTATTGTATTTTGTACTGACTATATCACTGTTTTTTGTCTCACTCATTGAAGAATTGGGGCATATCCTTAATTAATGACGAATGTGTTCAGCCTGAAGAGGGGTCTTTGGCCACAACCTGGCAAAAGCGGCAATCCCTAAGCCATGAAAGATGGCACATTGCAAGGGAGGCCATGGTTAAAAATCTTTTGGCAGCTGAACATGTTCAGGAGTGCATCTGCCAACACTGTTTAACTACTGAGGCCACTGTACGATGCAGGGACTGTCTACCTAGGCAGTGTCTATGCAGCATGTGTGATGGAGATGTCCATCTGCACCTTCCTCTCCATCACAGGGACTCTATGGCCCATGGGTTACCTTGTATGAGGTTGGCGTAGACAGATACTGAAGAACTATTTTTATAAGCAGAATTTTTTAAGCTTATACGAAACACTTATCATATTAACGTACAATCTATTTAATATTTTTCCGGCCTAATGGAATTAGAAGTAAGGTTCAGCAGTACAGGTTTTGACTATTATTTTTGAATCTTTGAGCGCGTGTTTGTGTATTTACGACAGGTTTTTCATGCCAAGCATTTTTACAGTGCAATTATTATAGTACAATTGTTTGCAGTGTGTACCTTTTATCTTACATTGACAGAATGTGTGTGTATGTATACATATATACACACACTTTCTATCAATGTAAGATAAAGGTACACACTGCTAAACACCCCTATACAGTATATAAAGTTTTCACCTAACAAATGTTATTCCCCTACTGTAAGCCAAATAAAACACCTGTACAGTGATCAACAAACACAGTCTTTTTATCTCCTTTATTTGATCTGTTCAGGCAGGTCTTGCATGTGGTGTGCAGATAATTCTGCCGTATTTTCTCCTTTGACTAATACTGTTCTGATAAATACTGTAACATTTTGTAGGAACAACTTGTAGTCGGTTACTGATTCCAAATAACATGACAAATTGTGGTGTTTTAACATAATCCATTACATTACACATTTAAGGTAATTTAATTGACTACGTTTTGATTGCTTTTGACCCAACTCATTTATCACATTGATTTCGATAGGATAATCTTGTACATTATTGATATAAAAATACAAAGATAAAAGAAAATATATTCCATTCTTCATTATCAACGTGCATTAAATTAATTCTTTATTATTATTATTATTATTATTGACTTAATTTTATTATTGACCTAACTTAGTAACTAGAAATCTCAGGGCTTACTTCTAGTAAATATATTATTACTGCATGTAAAAGAGGTTCATCTGACAAAAGTTTGGAGAAACCCTGCATTGTGTGTAAATATGAAATTACATGATTTTTTTTTTTACATTTTAATGTGTTTAAAGTACATAAGCCTTCCGAAGACAGTAATAATACATGGTTAAATGACTCAGTGAGTGATATTCAAATAATAATGTTTCCACCAGGAGTCGATTAGACATACCATGTTGCAATTTTGAGAAAACAATTAAAACACTATAAATTTAAATGATTTCTGTAGATCCAGTGATTAAATACTGTGTTTTGCATGAGTTTTCAGTGATAGACACATGACTAGTGGCTAATCTGTGAGTGCTACTCCACAAACCCTGAAGACTTTCTGAACGCTGAACGCTTTTTTGGAAAGGAATTTTAAAAGATAAAAAAAGAAGTAGGGAGAATATACAATATATTTTTAATAATTCACTGCCATTGTGAGAATAACATGTAATCAATAAAAAGTAATTGTAGTCTGGTTATGAGTATTTTAAAATATAACAATCTAATTACAAGTACTTAATTTTTGGAATCTGATTACGTAATCCAGTTATTACCCAGCAATCAACTTTTTATACAATAAAATACATAAAAAGTATGTAGAATTGCATTTTAGGTATTGTACAAGTCTCTGTATATAATTGTCTGTATATTGTTGTCTTGTGCTACAATCCAGAATCTTAATTGGCATTTTATTGATAATGTCTTAGTTTAGGGTTGCACATAGGGTTAGAGATGTCCTAATGATTTCTGTAACCAAGAAAATAAAATAAAAAATCACCCAGAAAGTGGCCTATTATATCAGTGTTTAAAAACTTGTGTGACACCCTGTATAGTCACAGGAATAATTACATTTTTCGTTATGTATTTGATTTATTTTATTGTGTTTATGATATTGTTTCAATTACTGTTATTTTGCTGGACTCGTGATGAGTAATACCCTCAGTGAACAGTAGGGGGAGACAATGTGCTGATCGGAGACTATGGCTGCGTTCCAAACCGCATACTTCCCTACTATATAGTATGGGAAAAAGAGTAGGCGAGCGAAAAGTATGTACGAATCATAAAAGAGTAGGCGAGAATTACCTGGGTGACGTACTAATTATCGCGAGATTCGGATCTAAGTGCGTTCGAATATGCCTACTTTCCTACTATATAGTAGGCGAAAACAGTACGTGAAGGAAGCAGTACGTTCGAAACATCAGTATTCATAAAAGAGTAGGCGAGAAGTTCCCGGATGGCTTACTGCTTCAGCCCAGATTTTTGAGTGCTCAACCGATGGATACTGTGGATACTCATCTATCCCAGGAGGCCACGCGAGAGCATACGTCATTATCAAACATCACGGAGATCAGCGACGCGGGGTTTTTCAAATGTGAGTAAAGACGGTTCCTTATGTGTTAAACTACTATAGAGTAAACGTTTTAACTGTTGAAGGTGTAAAGTAGTTAGACAGTATGGTATAGTTGTGATTTTGCTGTAGAAACATGTTTTGTATAGCTAGCTAACAGGAGCTCTAAGCACACGTAACGTCTCTAAAGTGGATTTACATAACCATATACATCTTAAACATGCTTATTTAAAATGTCTATTTACATCTGAAAGGAAAATATTGTAAGCATTGACATATTGCAGATGAGCACATCACAACATGAAAAAGACATCTGAGTGATGTATGTGTGGCATTATTATAGGATAACGTTAATTCACTGTTGTCAACACTGTTGACATTAGACAAATGTGCTGTAAATAAACAAATCTATAAAGTAACTAAACATGTTTTTATTCAGACTGGTGTGAGCACTGAGGATGAGGAGCCCAGAGCTGAATCCTGGAAACGGTGCCATGGATGAGACGCTCCATCTCTCCATCTGCCCTTATCGCCTCAGATTGTCAGGGATTAAAGTTCTCCGTCGCTACGACGGATTTCCGTTAATTGCAGCGAGTCTATGACGGATTTCCGTCAATTGCAGGGTTCCCGTCTGTCCTTATGTCTTAAATTAACTTTTCATAATTTTAAGGCCGTAATAGGCTTTCATTTCTCAAATAGTGTGATAAATGTCTTAATTTTAGTTTGAACAGTTTGAATAGGTCTTAAATTAAGGAGAGACGAGGTGTATTCACCTTGCTGAGGGGGATGTGATCAAAGCCTGGAGTGGAGCGAAAGCACGTTCGTCTCTCCACTCTAAGCATTCTGTTATCACTTCGCTTACGGTCCACTCCGGGTTTTCAATTCCCGCTCACGGAAAAAACTGCTCCGTGTTCACTCAATTAATCTTTGGAGAAGTGCATGTCAGGCTACAGCTCGTTTGCTGCGGTCCGAGCCCGAGCGCGCAAACGTGCACGGCGCATGATAGAAAACAGAACGCGGGTCAATATTGGCCGTTTCTCAATAGCCTACCAAGTAGCCTACGCAAACTTCGGACTTGCGTCCTGGTAGTTCGGACTTGCCAAGTTCGACTCAGGAGAACGAACTCCCGAGGACGAGAGGACGCGAGTCCGGTTATTCTGCAAATGGAACAGTGCGTTCTTGATCGCGTCACTCAGCTCGCTCTGGCTACTCCGGTTATCTCTTTATGTATATTTTAGGCAACCATAAAACGAAATATGGTATAAAATACAACTCTGCCTCTTTTCATTTATAAATGAACATATTATCATAAACATATTAATGGCCACACAAATGTGGTTCAGGCAACGCACATTGATTATCTTCACTTCATATATTTATAACAACACGAAATATAAAACACAACCCTGCTTCTTTTTGTTTTCATTTTAAAAATATGAAACATTATTGATCATTAAAACTGACATTTAACAAACAGACAGGGTTGTATCGTTTTATTGTATTATGCATGTACACATACAGTGAAAGTAATGCATAGTAAATATATATATATATATATATATAAAGAATATTTTAGAATATATAAAATTACACAACCCTGTCTCTTTTTGTTAAATGTCAGTTTTAATGATCAATAATATCCCGTTCAAAAGTATAAGTAGCCTAATAGGTAGGCTATAATAAGCTATACAATGAGAAATAAAAGCAAACAATTCAGTCAAACATAAGTCAGCTCTCTAATAGGCTACAAAGTTAAATCGCCTAAATATATAAAGTTATGAAACTTCACTTTGCCCTCAGCCAAAACGATTTGCCATGGAACAAACTATATATTAACATAGTTTAGCATTGTTTGGTCTTATAAGATAAATAAAAACATGCATTGAAAAGTTAGATGGTTGATTATTTGTCAAGATAAGTAATTGTTTTTCATAGATTAAAATAGCTTTTAAAATGCGCACACTGGCAATATTAAAGCGGTTTAAAACATCTCCCCTTAAAACGCTATTGGTCTCGACTATTTAAATAAAGTTACAGGAATATGACTTGGCCTGAAAAAAAATTCAGTCAGAAGAATTTTTTTCACTTTAATCCCTGGATTGTGAAGCGCAGCGCAGCAACAAGCTCCGGCACGAAGGCACGGTCACCTCTGGTGAATTCATCAGAGTAAAGCCGCAGAATGGGAACCGCTGTGTTGAGATGTATGTGGGGTTCAGCGCCTGTAAATACATGCTTGTAGTTTGAATAAAGATTTGTTTCATGTGTTGTTGAATTGTATATGCATTTGTTTTTTTTGTGTGATGGTTACTTTTATTTGATCTTTTACTCATTTATTCATGTTTCTTATTGTTGTCAGTATATGAAATATATTTATTTAATTAATTCATTGCTTGACTTACAATTGAGATGTTCGCGTGTATTCAAATAACTCATATGACAAAACAAATTACATTTTGCTTGTTTTATTAAATTCTATAATTTTTAGTATATAAAAAATGTAATATAATTAAGTATTGGTCAGCATTTAATATTATTTTGTTTAAGTTTTGGGGTGGGCTAACAATGCAATTCATTCTGAGGTAGGCTAATATTAATTTTTAAGGAGCGATACTTAAATTTTTCGAGTATAAAGTCAACAGTTTTCTCCACAGGAGAGATCTTCGAGCAGCTGCCCGTCTCCTTTGTGCAGACATTACAAACGCAGAGGAAAACTGTTCTAGGTTGTGCTGTCGAGTTACTGATGTTACGAAGTGTTAGTGCACCTGTCACTCATATAATTTAAACTTATTACATAAAGAAAAAGATCATGGAAAGATACCATTGTATCTAACAATGAACAATCATAATGACAAAACAGAAAACATAAAGATCATTGGTTTGTGTACATCATAATATGATATTTATACACAGGAAAAAAGAACAATAACAAGGCTAAATATCTTTAAATAGTTCTTCATAATACATTAAAAATTGTTTTGTTGTTATAAGTCTGAGGGATGAAACGAGAGGTAAATTCATCAAGAAAAGAGGAAAACTTAAAGGAGAAACTTTTTGGGTATAAAATAAAGAAATTAACAACGAGAGATGACGATTTGGGGGTTTCTTAAGAAAAAATATATCGTTAAGGATAAAACTGTGGGTCACATTAGTCGGGTTTAAAATATAACAACTTAAATCAACCCTAAATGTATTCACAAAATAAATTGGCAGCTGTTTCTTCAACAATACCACACAATGAGCAAGTTTCATCAATATCAAGATATTTACAGATAGATGAATTAAACTGGTCGTTCATCTTTTAAGTTGTTGCGCTTGTGATAACGCGTCGTAGGTCACATGATAACGTCAACATGGCAGATGATGTCCGGATCGCATTCATACTCAACGAGATTTAGCTAGAAAGTACCTACTCTTTTAGCGCTCGTTAAGTAAGTACTCATTGAAATTAAGTACCTACTCATTGAGTATGCGGTTTGGAACGCAGCCTATGTGAGTAACTTTGAGTCGCGGAGAAGCCGCCGCCATTACACGAGCGACTCGTTACTGATAACAGCACAACTTTGTCTGTCTCATTGTTTTACCAAACAGGTGGGTGAAATCAATCACCATGGACATAAAAACATGAAACAATATGTTGATACCGTGTGTGACTGTTTTAAGAGGGTTATACATTTCCTGAGTAAAGTTTAGATGTTTAATAGAGATGGTGTTGTGTTTATGAAAATTACGTTTCAATCGCGGACGTGCCGCGTTAGGCCTGGCATTAGGATTATACAATCTAAATGGTTAGAGGCTCCAGTACATTGAATACCCAAAGTAATGTGATGTTTATAGTGTTTATAGCTTTATAATTGTGTTTATAGCACAAAAAGCGATGTATTAAGCAATCGCCATGGGTTATGAGATTGAAGTATATGTAGATACATACATATGTAACGTTAATTGTTGAATATTGTATATCTTTGCATACTATATTATATAGGTCACTGCTAATATTTGGATGTTTCAATGATCTTTTGATTAAGTATATCCGCTGTACTGTAATTCAGTTTAAATGGTTCGCTCAACTATTTAGTTATACAGTATAGGATACATTTGCACAGACAGCAGAGACTGTAATACATGGTGATGTATGTTTTAAGGGAAAGAGTATTGAGTTATCAGAGAAAAATAAAAAAAGACACTTACAAGAGTGATGCAACACATGTTTATTGGGGTTTTGTTTAAGTGAGTCATGTAAGGTGACACAAGATATTGTGATTTAATTATACAAAATATAAATATATATACATAATCTTTGAATTATTGTAATAAAGGATTTGTCTGTCTCATTGTTTTACCAAACAGAATTCATTTACTGCAGCAACGCCAGTCAGATGGAGGGCGTACTATACTTACATAAATGGCAAGTTGTTGAAAAGACAATATAAATGTGACTCAACAGACTTTGTTGCCCATGATGAGAAGAACACATCTGTGTATGTTTTACTGTCCTTCCACCCTCAGGGAAGTTATGGTTAGGGTTAGGATCTCGGTAAAGGGGTAATTTCTTACTGTGCGTTCACACCGGACGCGAATAGCGCGTCAAATTCGCGTCTACCGCGTCTAGTTTGACGCTTGACCACTTTGTGTTAATTCGCGTGTCAATGGCGAAATTGACGCGCGTAACAACAAAAGTTTGAAGCGAAATTTACGCGCGTCAGAGGCGAAATCCGGAGGCGAAAGTTTCGAAACCCGTTGGCGGCCATCTTTTTAGATGTTTATCGAGCATTAGCATTAGCATTATTCGAGAGAGTCACCGCTCGTATATGCTCTGGAGAGCAGAAAAAGCTGCGTAGGGGACATCGTCGCTGTACTCGGGTCCACCAGAACCTCCGGAGGGTTTCAGGAGTTTCACAATTTGCTCCAGGAGCTAGGTTTGGTGGACCTAATGGTGAGGACGCTGACGAGGACAGCGTAGGCCGTATAAGCCCTCGGCCTCGAGTGGTCTATGCCTGTCGAGCCCGCGCTCTACAGCCCGGCTCGAGGTTCACCCTCGCCCGCATCCATCTAATCTGTCATTTATTTTTGTTTTGATAATAAACGAAGCCAGCCTCCAAAAGTGATTAATCTGTCCCTGTGATTTTTTTCTCTCTCTCACACATCACTGTCCAGACACGAACTTATATGTTGGTTGTCTTTACATTATAATAATATTTCATATAATCTAGATATGGAATAAATAGCATTCAATACAAAATGAATATGTCTCATATATTGAAATCAAGTTTTATGTGATAAAATATTTGCTTTGTTGTGCATTAGAACCACAGTCATATATTACAAAATAATTTATTGAAGCGTCCAGATACTTCACCACGTGACAGCAGCAAGCAGCTAGGCTCCTGATTGGTTAACGCGGCGCGAATTGACGCAGAAGTTCAGATTTTTCAACTCGGGCGGCAGACGCGAATTCGCGTCAAACGCGTGAATGCACAAATAGCACTAACTAAATCATTCGCGCGTAACGCGCCAGACGCTCAATTCGCGCCATTCGCGCGAACGAGGCGTATTCGCGTCTACTGCGCCGCGCTCTACGCCTCATTCGCGCCGCAGGAATTTTTTACGCGCGTAACGCGTCTTTGCGTGACTTAACATTGAAATCACTCGCGCCTGACGCGCTATTCGCGTCCGGTGTGAACGCACCATTACAACATAGCAACACCACTTTGTTAACTGAATGCATTACTGACGTAATAATAACAGCAACACCTACTTTGCAGCATTAAACGGTTTTTAATAAAGATTAAAAGATTGTCCAACCACAGCGAATCCTGCGAGTGCCAAGGGAAGGTCAGAGCGAATGACAACCCAGTTGAGCAGATGCGTCACACTTACTTGCCCATACATGGTCATTTATGAAAGGATCTTCTAGGTTATTGTGGTGAATGAAGAGATTATCATTTAAACATTTAATGGGCTATATGCACCCATAACTTCCGCGTTTGATGCAAGGATGCTCTTGCGTTTCCGGTTGGGGAGATTTAAAGCGGAGGAAAACCGAGGAAAACGGTATTATGGCAGAGTCTTCAAAATTTACTGTCCTCTCGTCTTTGAAACGAAACCTTAATACGTTTAGATGTAATTTTATATATAGTTATGTTTATTTAATATAATAAACAAAGAACCATAAACAAAATGAGGGGTGTCTGTTTTTGTGACTAACGTTTCTTTAGTATAGCAATAGAGTATAAAAACCAATATAAATTCTCGGTATAGCATTGGACTCAACGATCGGCGGAAGTAATCCAGCATCCTTAGACCTTCACCAGAAATACCGCCGTGCATAGAGCCCATTGCCCCCATTAAATATCAAACTAAAACGACAGATTGCATTGTTTATCATACTACAGGGACAGTGTCACTGCATGGTAGGCTAGTTAACGTTACAAGTATAAAAAAGTATTATTTCGTTTTTCTTGGATCAAATTAGATTCAACAAATTCATTTAAGATACACTTAATCTTGTTGGTGATTTTGTTTTGTGTTTTTCCCTGTAAACTCAGTTTAAAAATTATTACAGGTAAGTTACTATAATTTGGTGATAAAAATACATTGACCAACCTTTGCGGTGATGATTTAAAAATCCTTCCCCGCTTACGTCCAAATCAAAGAGTTGCTGACCCATCCGGACTCGTTATATCGATAGCTTTTGTATGCTTTTAATGAAGCTCCGGTGTAGCGTGATGGGAGGTAAATAAGGTAGCTGAATGATGGGTCATTCATAAACGATCCGTTCATTGCGTCTGTCACGTGACAAATGAACGAAAGACTCGGAAGGTAAATTAATTATTTATGTTCCCTGTAAATTATTTTTGACTGCATTATAATGATTTCTTTATTCAGAATATGATCAAGATTGCATAGGTGGATGTGTTCGGGGAATTTGGCGGTTAGAAGTATAACGTTTAAAGCCACTTGACTTGAATGAACGAAATGACTCAAAAAAAGATTCGTTCATTTTGATGAACGACTTCGAACAGGAGAGTCAGTAAAATGATCCGAATTTCCCATCACCTCAATGTCAGGAAGTTTTTCCTACACATTTAATGCCTGTAAAAATAACTTGTGGTGCTTCATGGATCTATGATTCCTAATTCCTTTATCTAGCTTCCTCTTGTATATTTCTTTTTGTGATGCTAATAATAAGTGCATTGACATGACGTGAAGAGTTAGCTGACGGCCGCTGCGCTAATAATAGATAGTGGGGGAAAAACATCGATTCTGTTCAGTATGGAGATATTTTGCGCACGCAAATAAGTATGGCAATATTTAGGCTAATTATACTAATAATTATTTTATTAGTATAATAATATACTAATAATATATTATTACACCATATTATACACGCAATATCAATACTGTAGCACAAAGTATTGCAATATTTAGGCTAATTATAAAATGATTATTAGTATAATAATATACAAATAATTGTATTATTAATATACTAATAATATATATTACCCACGGTCATTGCCACTGAGTAGCTGACGGATGTATTCCGTCAAAATGGCTGACGCGCGGCTAGGGGTCACGTGACTGGGAGATCCCTATAGGCTACATGGATTTTTTTTCTGGTCTTGGTGTTAGTTGTTTTATTGGTTTTTTTTTTGTCTTTTATTGTCCCCTGTGGGTTGGGTTGTTCTGTTCGCCCATGAATGTCTCCACTATTTTAGTGGCTAATTGGATGTTGGCTTCCTTTAAGGTTTTGAGGTTTTTTCTCCCCCATTTAGTGGCAATTTGCCAGGCTTCTTGCCATCTGGCCGTGGATGTCTCGAAAATTTTGGAATTTTGGGTGCTGTCGAGAGTCTCTTGATAGTGTTCCTTTAAGATTTCAAGACCCATATGTAGCCAGTTCCTGGCATTCGCGTAGATCCACAGTTCCGTGTTAGGGTTTATTGGTTTAATGGCCAGAGTTAGGTGGTCCGCTGTATTGATATATTAATATTTTGTTGCGATTTTTCCTCCAAAGTCTTGTCATGATGGAATGCCCGGAGGTAGTTGTAGTATTTTCTGACTAAGAGTTTGAATTGTTCGTCTGCGGACATGTTTGCTGAAATGCGGAATGAGATAGGGATTAGTAAACAGGAATATATGTATCTATAACTATGCACACAAATTTATAGGATAATATTAGAATTCGAGTAAGGTGTTTGATTTGTTTCTAAACAGCACTGAAACAAATATAAACATCAATATTATGAGAACTTTCCAAATGGATGACAATGTGTAATAAACTAGCAATGCAAAGAGCTAACTGTATTGTGTAACATTTTATACCTGTGTCCGTCTTTTTTTGCCGCTTTCTCTTTGCTGCCATGTTGACAGCTGATTTGCTGTGAAGGAAAACAATTTTTTAGCCTTAGTTCAAGTTCACATTGTTACTTGCTCATTGCACTGGCTTTACCCAGTATCATTTCACTCTGCGCTCATCTTTGAAATGCCTCTTGGGCATCCAAGTATCTCTAAATGGGGAAACATCAAATTCTCCAAAACTGTTAAATTATTACATTTAAGATTAAATTTCAGATTGGAAATCACCAAAAAAATCTGACAACAGTCTCATAATTTTTTTTGCTACACTCAAAAAAATATTTAGGTCTAATAAATAAGATTTATGTAATTCGATTGCATATAAATGTTCCATCCATTTGGATTACGTATTTTTAATGTAAACATGTTAATAAACTTAATGTGATATATATATATTTGTAAGTCCTATATAAATGAAACAAGTAAGAATTAGATTTATGTAAAATTTTCCATAAATCCTATTTATTTTAAATGAATAAGAAAATGGTTTATGTATTATTATGTAATAAACCCAATTATAATTTTAAATTAAATTTGTAAATTTGTATTTACTTATTCATCACCATTTCCCCTCCCCAATATACAACAAATAAAGAACGGCCAGACCACTTCATTTCACATTTTTATTTTAGAAATAACAAGCTCAAAAGGCAGCAAAAAAAGGAGCTAGCAAAACAGCCCATGCTCACATACACTGTTGTGTGCAACCTCAACAAAAAATAAAGTACCTTCATGTTTACATGACAATTAAGGTAATGTAGGTTATGTTTTTGATTCAGCAAATCAATAAGATACATTTCCTCAAGAACTGCTTAAAAACAGTAAAACTTGAGTTTAAGTTTTAAGTAAGACCTGACTTTTCTGTTCAATAAATCTGTTGCATATGGATCAGTCTCGGCCCTCTGAGTCGTAACGGAGAATACTTCGCCCCTCCACAGGATGCGGTCACACCACGCAGGAACTCGACACTTCTCACTTGTATCCCACTGATCTGAGCCAGTGTCATATTTGTATGTGGGTTGGAAATCAATCTCTCCCTCCGTGAATCCCACAAACACAACCTCCTCACGCAACCTTCCCTTGCCCAGGTATTACAGTCACGTGACTACCGACTCCAGCGAACCCATGCAAATTAACGCTTCCCGGCTCACTGAAGAGGAAAAGGAACGGCGTAGATCTCGTGCTTATACTGCGGTGAAGCTGGTCATTTCCGTCAAACCTGTCCTCAACGACCTCCAGGTCAAATCTGATTCAAGGACGACACTTGCTTGTATTACGGTAACATTTTCACATTGTGTGACATGCAATAATTTGGAACGATAGGGTGGTGGTAACCAGAAAATGCCATAACACTCAGTGGTTGAGTGGTTTTGCACCACCACACTTTTTACCCATGTTTACATGTTAGGAGTACAGTGTATAAGGTTCTACAGCATAAAAAATAAAAAAGACGAGTAGAAAAAGTGCAACAAGTCAAGAGGAACGGTGTAAATATCAGCGTATCTGTCAATTAATCACTGAAGCATCTTAATTTTCAGTCCCTGAACTTTTGGCGACAGCTTGGTTGTATCCAGTTCCATCAGGATTTTCTGAAATGCTTCAAATGTGCACTTGAGGTCCTTTGGATAGTTTAAGTTAAGGGCATAAATTAGTCCAAAAAACATCACACATCCAAGTGTGACACTTGGCAGGTTTTGCAGAACTTCAACACCTTCAAGAACAACACCAACATCTGAAGGTTCTTCTTCAGGACCAGCGCCCGTCTGTGCAATGTCCTGGGGGATAAACAAAGAAAATAAGTTGTGTCCCAATGTGTTCCAAGTTTTCCCCTTTTATTTTGCAGCAGGCAGTTTCTTTCCTATTGATTCAGTCATGTAATTGAAATGATAATTGTACTGTGTTCCTGTTTTGGCATGAATATCAATTTCCCCATCTACACCAAATCTGAGATCAGCATAATGGTGTAAGTGTTTCAGGATTCTGATTTCATATTTTCAGAACTTACTTCATACTACCAACTGGATCTTTTTATCCAGGTCATTTCTAGTTGAAAAGCTTCTCATTTGTCTTGTATGATCAATCATCCTCTGCACTGATTGCTGCATAGTTCAATCTTTCGCTGCACACTACACACAAGGGCATAAGCTAGACTGTGATGCCAATGAGAAAATAAACATAACTATCAATGTAAATATATGCATGAGAAAAGACTGACACACACTTACCACATATTCTTTGACAAGTGTCTCGATGTCTTCGTTAAGGTAGACCCTTAGGCACCTCAGGATACAATCACGTCTGGTGTTTATGTCTTCATTCTCAAACAAGCATAAGAAGATCCCAAAAAAACATGTCATTAATTATTAACTTACAGTTTAAGTAAGGTTAAATTGTAAAGGGATAGTTCACCCAAAAATTTTAATTCGTCATTATTTTGTTCAACTCTTGTTCGTCTTCAGAACACAAATGAATGAATTTTTTTGATGAAATCTGAAAACTTTGTTTCTCCATTGACAGATACGCAATCACCACTTTGACGCTTCAAAAAATTCCTAAAGAGATCGTAAAACTATTCCATATGAATTGAGCAGTTTAGTCCAAATTTTCTAAAGAGAAATTTGATGAACAGACTCAATTTAGGCTTGTATGTAACAAAAAGCATAAATTCAACCTGTTTATCATATGAAAGGGTCCAGTCTCTTCAGAAAATTTGGACTAAACTGTTCAATTCATATGAATTAGTTTTATTATCTCTTTAGGAACTTTTTGAAGTCAAAGTGGTGATTGCGTAGCTGTCATTGGAGGAACAGAAACCTCTCAGACTTAATTAAAAAGATCTTTATTTGTGTTGTACACATGACATGCAAGAAAAAAAATTTAATCGTGTGCCCGATTTAGCAAATCGAGGGAATTATTAAATTGTACGCACGGTTTACTTTTTTTCTAGCATGTCGCGTGCGGGGCTCCGTAGTGTTTCGAAGATAAACGTAAGCCTTACGGATTTGGAACGACATGAGGGTGAGTAAATAACACTTTTTTAATTTTTGGGTAAACTAATACACTATTATAATACACTATACACAGACAATAATCTTTTTTATTTAGCAACTTATTTTAATACCTGTTATATGAATAATGTCACATGCCTGTCCTGTCTTGTGTTGCACATGGGTGTTATGTTGTGCCATGTGCTGTTGTGATTGTTGATCCCTCCCCCTCGTTACCTGATTAGTGTTGGAGTTGTTCCACCTGTTCCCTCTTGATTTGTTCCCTTTTTGATTCTCCTCTTGTATGCAGTCTTTGTTGGTCTTCGGTGGAAGACAGTTCTGGGCCGGCTTCTCGCCGTCATGGACGGAGGAGGAGGAGACACCCGTCTGCCCAGCGAGAGACTGCTCACGTCCCGTCTGCCCAGCGAGAGACTGCTCACGTCCCGTCTGCCCAGCGAGAGACTGCTCACGTCCCGTCTGCCCAGCGAGAGACTGCTCACGTCCCGTCTGTCCAGTCTGAGACAGAGCCAGAGATCCCCTTTGGCATGGCCGCCAAAGTTGTGACAGACTATCTGGAGCGTCTGACTCGGATCTTGGAGAGGCCGGTCTCTGCTATGCCTGTTCCAGAGGCAGAGCCAGTGCCTGTTCCTGAGCCGGAGGCAGAGCCAGTGCCTGTTCCTGAGCCGGAGGCAGAGCCAGTGCCTGTTCCTGAGCCGGAGGCAGAGCCTGTGCCTGTTCCTGAGCCGGAGGCAGAGCCTGTGCCTGTTCCTGAGCCGGAGGCAGAGCCAGTGTATGTTCCTGAGCCGGAGGCAGAGCCAGTGCCTGTTCCTGAGCCGGAGGCAGAGCCAGTGCCTGTTCCTGAGCCGGAGGCAGAGCCTGTGCCTGTTCCTGAGCCGGAGGCAGAGCCTGTGCCTGTTCCTGAGCCGGAGGCAGAGCCTGTGCCTGTTCCTGAGCCGGAGGCAGAGCCAGTGCCTGTTCCAGAGCTAGAGCTCATGTCGGTGCCGGACCCAGTGTCTGTGCTTGTGTCTGTCTTTGTGACTGTTTCTGTTCTAGTGTCTGTTCCCGAGCCGGTGTCTGTTCCTGAAAGATCTGCTCCGCCCTGGCCGCCCAAGGGCTCTTCGCCGCCCTGGCCGCCCGATGGACTATGTGTTTCTCCCTCACCGCCCTATGGACTCTTGGCCGCCCTGGCCGCCCGAGGGCTCTTCGCCGCCCTGGCCGCCCGATGGACTCTGTGTTTCTCCCTCACCGCCCTATGGACTCTGTGTTTCTCCCTCACCGCCCTATGGACTCTTGTGTTTCTCCCTCACCGCCCTATGGACTCTTGTGTTTCTCCCTCACCGCCCTATGGACTCTGTGTTTCTCCCTCACCGCCCTATGGACTCTTGTGTTTCTCCCTCACCGCCCTATGGACTCTGTGTTTCTCCCTCACCGCCCTATGGACTCTTGTGTTTCTCCCTCACCGCCCTATGGACTCTTGTGTTTCTCCCTCACCGCCCTATGGACTCTCTGTTTCGCCCTGGCTGCCCGATGTCCCTGTCCCGCCCTGGTCTGTCCCTCCCGTCCTATGGACTCTTGTGTTTCTCCCTCACCGCCCTATGGACTCTTGTGTTTCTCCCTCACCGCCCTATGGACTCTCTGTTTCGCCCTGGCTGCCCGATGTCCCTGTCCCGCCCTGGTCTGTCCCTCCCGTCCCGCCCTGGTCTGTCCCTCCCGTCCCGCCCTGGTCTGTCCCTCCCGTCCTGGTCTGTCCCGCCCTGGTCTGTCCCTCCCGTCCCGCCCTGGTCTGTCCCTCACGTCCCGCCCTGGTCTGTCCCTCCCGTCCCGCCCTGCCCTGGTCTATCCCTTCAGTCCCTTCCGTTCCGCCTTGATGTTTCCTTCCTGCCCCGCCCTAGCCTGATAGAGCGTCTGGTAGCCGCTCCGTAGGGAGGGGGTTATGTCACATGCCTGTCCTGTCTTGTGTTGCACATGGGTGTTATGTTGTGCCATGTGCTGTTGTGATTGTTGGTCCCTCCCCCTCGTTACCTGATTAGTGTTGGAGTTGTTCCACCTGTTCCCTCTTGATTTGTTCCCTTTTTAATTCTCCTCTTGTATGCAGTCTTTGTCGGTTCGTTGTCATACATCTTCCCAGTTCCTTGTTGGTGTTCATATGTTCAGAGTCAGTGTTGGTTTCATGTTCATTTATTATGTAGTGATGGGCAGATCGAGGCTTCGTGAAGCAATGAAACAGTTGAATCAAATGGTTCATATTCTTTCGAGGCTTCGAATTAATCCGACACCCGTCTCCACGGTGACACCTAGTGGTCACTTGCAGGTGTTGATCTGAAACAACCTTGACAAGCCATGAATTGTTTTTTTTATTTATTTTTTTGTACTTTTCTAATATGTGAATCTTGTAACCTATAGGCTCCTCATTGTTATAATGTTATTTTGGTCCTGCAAAAATGAATATTAATAAAATAAATCAAGCCACAATGTCTCACTTTTTTACATATTTTTATTTACTTAGCCTACTTCTTTTTTTACAGATAATTTCTCCAGCCTTTGAAAAAATCCTCTCACAAGGGACACTTGTTGCTGGCATGCAAAGATATTTTTTAGCTAATACATACAAATGAGGAAAGATTACTGCTCTCACTTTCCAGTAAGTTAGTGGATCATGAGTTGTGGGCAAATACGCATCGTTGATGTATTTTTTCACTTCCACTGTGGCATCAGCTGTAGCATTGTGTATCATCTGGGTTTGATGATACGAGTATCAAAAAGTTCCCATAAACTGTCCTGTGTTTCTACTGGATGATGTATTGTTGCAGGCGAGCTGCCGATCACAATACACACATCTCACTTTATTTGGGGTTTCTAAATGGAAATGCTCCCACACCACAGATGTACGGCATCTCTTCTGGGGAGCCTCCATTTTATCTATCTATCCAAATGTATCTAGATATGTATCTCTAATCTATCTATGTAATTAGATATGTATAATATGTATCTATAATCTATCAATGTATTTATATTATGTAGCCTATCTTTAATCTATCTGTATCTATCTATCTATTAATCTAGCTGTCTATATATATTTATATCTATGTATCTATTAATGTGTCACTATACTCTGTGTCTCTAGCCTATCAGTCAATGTGTTGTGTACATTTAAGCCTAAATATAACTAAACAAATCGCACTATAAATGTCACTATCACCAAAAATTCGCTATCTCAAAATCAAACTCCTCTCACAAAAACCCACGAGGTCAATATGCGTTGATTTCACTTTTATACAGATGTGCGATTGTGTGGTCTGTTGTTCCCGACCGTGTCAATCAAACGCTGATTCGGCAGATCACACCTGATGAAACACTAGTGAAACACTTCGAGGCTTCGTTTGGCCATAGTCACGTGACATGGGTGTTTTGAATCACGCTTCGAATCAGTGTTTCGAAACATCTGCGCTTCGGGATCTCGCAAAACTGTTTCGCGGCAGCCATCCCTATTATTATGTTTTCCCCCTCGTGGGTTTTTGATTTGTGTTTGTACTGTTTTTGTTATTAAATCCTCCTTGTTTTGCACTTGAGTTCTCTTCCTTGTTTTTGTACTTGTACCCGAGACAAATAATGCTTAAACAATATTGTGTTTAAACAATAATGCCAATAAAGTTCTTTAATTTAAATAGAGAGAAACAGAGAAAGACTGTGTATGTGTGTGAGAGAGATGTCCTCACTAATAAATCAAATAAACGTGTATTTAATGTGTAAGAAAGATTGTGTTCTTTGCATCTCATAGGGAGAGAGAAAGAGTGTGTGTGAGAGAGAGAGAGGTTTCTGAATTCCTGTCAAGACAAGACAGTAACCAGTTGAAAACAAATGCAATACATAAAAACACACTTACTTTAGCCGTCAGTGGCATTATGGTGCGGATTTTCTGTCCTGCACATCCTCCTTTGTGACAGAACACCTTCATCAGGTCATCAGTGTATTTGTCCAGTTGACCAATGAATTTTGATATCAGCGGAACAGTTGTTATACACATGAACTCCAAGTTGACCTGAAAAAAAGATAAAAAAGGACACAACAGGATATATTTCACCTTAAACAAGATGTGTAAAGGTGATGATACACTGGGCAACTTTTTGAGCAATGTTGCTGGGCAATCTTGCCGAGCGATTGTTGCTTGGGCACTTTCCCATTGAAAATGGGCAATACATTCTCATCTGGTTGCCCGTTGACGGCAACATTGCCCAGCAACATTGCTCAAAAAGTTGCCCTGTGTATCATCACCTTTAGTGTATAAATCTGCATCTCCGTTTCAAACAACACTTAACTACACTTACTTCTTGAAATTCAAACAGTGCTGGCCATCTGTTTCAGACCTCTGTAATCATTGGCTCCTGAAGAATTTCTTGTCGTCGGTATGAGATGGTACGTTGCATCTTTTCCTTGACCACAGTCTCATTCTTCTTCTTCTTTTTTTACCTCAGTCAATAGAGCAACCCTTTCCACCTCCAGGCTGTCATTGGTTTCACCTCTCGGATTAGACGGTGGGCCGAGGGGGGATTTCGTGTTTTCAGACGATCTCTGGGGATGGATAACCCAGTTTTTTATATATAACCACTACACTTTTCAACAAAGCAAATAAAAATTGTTGCCACTCACATACTTTGCACATTACTATAATATCGGTAACTTTGTCTAGGTTATTTTCCCGGCGAATAGAGCAGGCGGCTACGTGTTGGGTCCGACATGCGTGACGTATTTGTTGCCTTCATCCAATAGCGTGCGTGGGAAAGTGTCGGTGTTGGTGACGCGTTTGTCAACACACGGGCGCGCTGATATGAAGTTGCTGTCTGACCTACAGTCTATGCTCTGTGCACATCTTTTCGAGAAGTGATTTTAGCCCAGGAAAGATTGAACTTGTTAACTAATTTTGCCCACTTATGCTACGTATTCAGTTTGACACAAAATGTGAATGTAGAGGTAATGTTATGCATTGTCACTGTTTTTATTTTATGTAACCATCTTTTGTCATACGATGTCCTGTCATTTCGTTGTAATCTTTAATAAATATACCGTTCTGATTTCACACATTTAATCCATGGTATTGCTTGGAAACACAACATCATGAAAACCATAGACATCTACAGCAGGATACAACGTTAAAATAGCCTAAATATAAAGTTATGAAACTTTACTTTGCCCTCAGCCAAAACGATTTGCCAAGGAACAAATTATAGATTAATGAGACCAAAGATTACCTGTTAGATATACACAAGTCGAATTATATATCATGTTTAACCACTAGACATCAGAGCCAGCGGCAAACGTCAGAAGCACTATAGCCGAGGTAAGGCTGTTCCAGGTGGGGTACATGAGCGCCCGGATCTCTCACTCCAAAAACGTCAGATAAAAATTTTAAATAGGCTCTATCTTTACGAATAAACCATAGATTTGAGCTTTAGACAACTACATTGTCGACTGAAAAACTATTAAAACTACATTTCGTGACACAATAACAGTAGTATTTTGAAATTTCTAATTATATAATGGCCAAATACAACCAGAAACAAATTTTCAGTCTTGCTTGTGAAAAGTAATTGCTCGAGACCTGTTTTCAATTGTGTGGCGATTTGTACAGCCCCAAGCAGCACACGAAACACATTTTTCTCAATTCCCGGTATGAAATCTATGGGAAAGTTGCCCTCCGCAATATGGCCGCACCGTTGACGTACGCTCCAGCGGGCAATTGGGCGTCTATGTATTGATTATGTCTATGATAAAAACGCACATTTCTCTTTTTCCCGCACATTTTTACTATGGATGAAATCGCAAAAACATGAAGTGCTGCATGCATATATGTGAGGGAAATAGACCCACCATTCCCTTCACAGACATAAGTTGGGAGAAATTTATTAAATCTGTGTTTCTGTGGAAAGACCTTGAATGCAGAGAAAGTATTATAGCAGAAGAGGCAGTACAGGCATACAAATTACAAAGCCAGGAACCTACAAACCAGTTAGTCAAACCAGCTAACATTGGCTACCACAGGGAGTGCTACAGCCATTTCACAAATATCACGAAGATAGAACGAGCACAAAGGAGAAGAGAGAAGGCAGTATTAGTTGAAGAAACTGCAAATGAAGGTTGGTATTATATTGTACAGACAGGAGGTGCAGTAAAAGACATACAGTGCAGTATTATATTGTATAGACAGGTGGCGCAGTATATTACAGTGCAGTATTATATTGTATAGATAGGTGGCGCAGTATAAGACATTCGGTACAGTAGTATACATTTAAGAAAGTAGTATGTTTTACAGTAATATTAATTAAATATAAATGTGCAATGTATTAGCAGTAGCCTTATAAGAGTGTAATAGATATGGATTTCCAGTACGATCAAACACATACAGTTATGTGCAGTGTAATAGCAGTAACAGTATAATAGTACAAATAATATAAATATATTACTGTTAATACACTGTATATAATAAAAACATCCTGCAAAAATGTACCCTTCCAATTATGGCATTATTAACATCAACAAGGCCAGACACCTGAACGCTGTGAAACTGGTTTATTAACCATGTTAAGGGAACAGGTGAAACCAATATATGAAGGATGAGTTTT
The DNA here is from genome assembly GCA_029959095.1 of Rhinichthys osculus. NCBI lineage: Eukaryota > Metazoa > Chordata > Actinopteri > Cypriniformes > Leuciscidae > Rhinichthys > Rhinichthys osculus. Next base: position 10,216,167 of record JARWKJ010000013.1, on the reverse strand, counting down.
CCCCAGCCTAAAGTTTCAAACCATTTCTTAATTCAGTGATGTGGGGAAGGGTGCAGAACCTCAATCTATTGTTTTACACTTTTTTTAGTGGTAGAGGCAGAGGATGGTGAGGCAACTCCAGTAAAAACACGGGCTTTGAGGTCTAATGCCCGTGATCTTTACACGTCCAAGCAGGCCCCACACCTCCTTCCAGTACAATGCATTATTTGCAAACATGAGAAGTACAAGGTTCAGAAACACACCAGGAAAAGGGTAAAAGAAAAACTAACACAGTGTGAAACACTCCATGCCGGGAAATTGCTTCTCGCCGCTGAAGGGAGAAGGGATGAGTCTCTCCTTCTCCATATCCAAGGCAGGGACTTGGTGGCTAGTGAAGCACGGTATCCCTTCACCTGCTATCGAGATTATACCCGGTACCTGACCACACAAAAAAATGAGAGAACAGAAACAAACATCTATGAAAATGGATACAAGCACTTCTGCAAAACAGTCATTGAGGAGAGGCTTTTAAAACACCGCGAAATGCTTCGACTGTCAAAGCTGAATTTGCTGTTCAAAAAAACTGTGGAAGAAACAGAGGGAGTGAACATTGCAGCTTATAAGGCACATTCACTTAAGGCAAGACTTCAAAAGTCTCATCCCTTCTTGAAATTCCTGCAGGCATCCACAACCTATCTTGTATTTGTGGACAATCTGTCAGCTGACGAGATTGTGCATGAAGTTGCTGTCTCCTCTGCTTCCTCCTCATCTGAAGAAAGTGAAGGAGAAATGATAAGTCAAGAAGCTATTGAAAATGCCACCATCAACACAAATGATTCTCGGGTGTTATATCATGCAGCAATGATACTCAAAGAAATCATTCAAAAGACATCGAAAAGATCACCAAAGCTTTCATGGCCTCCCATGGCAGGTGACCTCACACTGGAAAATGCCCAGAGTGTAGTGCCTTACCAGCTTTTTAACTTTATTGCATGGACATCAGGAATGTCATTACAACCATCAGATGAAAGTGTTGATGTCAGTTCAGAGGACAGCAGAAAGATAGTGTCCACTTGTCAGGACATTATTACCTTGGCAACCAGAGGACGGTGGCTCATGCCAAAACAGTGCTCACTTGCAATGGCAGTTCGGCATATGACTGGCTCTGCACAGCTTATAGGGTTGTTAAATGGTCTGGGTCACTGCTCATCCAATTCCCAGGTCCTTGAGCATGATACTGCCCTTGCTCACCTACAAATGGAGAGAGGAGAAATATACATCCCTGAAAACATCAGTGCTGAAGTGCCAGTGACTCTTGTCTGGGATAATAATGACTTTGGAGAGGAAACTCTTTCAGGTAAAGGGACAACACATTATACCAATGGTATAATAATTCAGAGGGCCATAAACAGTTATACAGTATCCTTACCAGACACATTACCCAGACAGAGAACACGAGAACGGTCTGTTCATCCTCCTCCACTGAATATTTCAACCTACACAAGAGGAAAGCGGTCTGGTCCACAGAATTTTGCATTGAAGATAGATCTCCAGCAGGACCAATACAGATATGCCCAAACTACCGGCAGAAGAATTGATGCTGCATTCTTTTTACTGAAAGTACCTGAGGCCCAGGGCAAAGTCCTTCCTGGATGGACAGGGTTTAATATCATGTTAAAGGAAGACACAGTCCTGCCATCTACATATGTTGGCTACCTTCCAGTGATTGACGCCAGCCCGACTGATCTCAACACTGTCCACACCATCCTGAGCCGCTCCATTGCCATTGCTGACAGCTTGAAACAAAAAGAAGTTGTTTTAGTTATGGATCAAGCCATATGTGACCCGTCACGGAAACCAGGGACACAAGTCGGCAGCACAACTTGCGAGCAAAATGAGAAAGAAGCGTTTTTTTCCAAAATTGGTGATTTCCGCTTTTTTGCAGAATCTGTTAGTTGAGATCATGAAGAAGCCTCTCCATGTTTGAGATAACAGTATTGGTATATTTAAAAGCGTACATTTTGAGGTTGAAATCGGCTTGTTTTTCGGAGATTCTAGCATGCAGTAGGGGCGTGTCATTGTCTGTGTGTATTTCCATACTGAATAGCCGCCGGCACTTTTGCCCCCGCCCCCCAACAGCGTGGCTACTTATTATGCAGCGCTCTGGCCGGCTCTATCTGATATCAAAATTCAATGAAGATCGATGCCGCAAAGATTGTCGCAGACGAGCTGAACCGTGGCCGTTACACCGAAAATGTTTTCGCCGCACTTTGTGGGCTCGGGAAACTGAACCGGAGGTATGGGCGCGGCGCGCGCGCCCTCGGTGCTTGAATATGGCGGCTCGGCTCGCTGACAGCGGTGGCTAACTGTTTCATATGTGACGTCCCGATTGCTTTGAATGGGGAACGTTTTGTGAACAGGGAACAGACTTAATGGACTGGCAACAATCTCCATAGAACATGAACTGGCACAGAGAATCGAAATAGAGGATGCAGTTATGCAGAGGATGCAGACTTATAATAGCTATGATCCCTTAGTCGTTATGTAAGATGCTGAACCTGCTGATGATATAATGTGCTTGCGGACATTTCATTTGTGTGTGTATACGCACATAAGAAAGTGGTGTAAAGAGATTTGCAACAGTAATCTGAGGAGGAAATATGATTATTTGGAAAATTCCTGTCATGACTGCTTAAAGAAAAATGCCAGCAGGCATTTACCTCCTGCATAAACTTTAATAGTGTTGACATTTTGGGCACACGTGCGTTGCGCACTATTTGCGTTATATGTAGGCCTATGGCTTATTGGTCTTTGTGTGTTGTTGCTGGTTTTGCGTTATATGTATATGGCATATTGGTGTTTGTGTGTTGTTGCTGGTAAACGTTGCAAATAGAGGGGCAGCACAATTGTTTTTCGCCTAGAGCGGCAGAAGTGCATTCGCCGGTTCTGGGGGTGAGTTTGCATTAAACATTAAATTTGTCGTTTTGTTTTAATTCTAAGAACACGTACATGTTATCTCATGTTTAGTCTGTTTAGACCTTCCCATACCTACCTATTGTTATTAGCTAGCTCAGGAAAGAAAAAAAAGCTGTAAAGCACAGGGGGAGCTTTACAGGGGGTATGGCTTATCTAAATGAGATGTAAATGAGCCCTATTGTCACTCCCAGCAGGAGAGAGAGGTGAGAATGCACAATCTTTTGAGGCCGTTTTCTCCCATTTTAGCTTTTTTGAGTTCCTACCTTCAAATGGCCACAACTTCTCCAAATATTATCAGATTTCCACGTGTTACACATCGTTGGAAAGCTTGGAGACTACACTTTCAGAATCTATGAATAACTCAAAATGCCGAAGAACCGACTTGTGTCCCTAGTTTCCGTGATCGGTCACATATATGCCAAGGCCCAAGAGATCCGTTGGCAAACAAATTCTTACTCTGAGAGAATTGTAGTTAGGATGGGAGAGTTCCACAAAGCAATGGCATATCTTTCATGCATAGGAAAGTTGTATGGTGATGCTGGCTTTCAGGACATCTTGATCGAGTCTGACCTGGTGGCAGCAGGCTCAATCGATGGAGTGATCTCCGGCCATCACTACAACAGGAGCATACGGGCTCACAAACTCCTGATGGAAGCACTCCAGAAACTGCGCTGGTGGGCATACTTGGACACACTGACACAAGAACAAAATGCAGCTGCTTTAAAAGTAGCAACAGATATGCAGGATTGTTTTCCCTGTGAAGAGTTCAAGGTCATGCTAACATCAGACACATTTCAGCAATTACTGCAAGGCTATGAAGAATTTGTGGTGAAAAACAACTGTAACCACACATTCGCATTTTGGAGCACATACCTTGACATGATGGAAGATTTGCTTCTTTTCATCAGGGCAACAAGAGAGGGGAACTGGGCTCTCCATTTGTCCACTGTGCAAAGTATGCTGCCCTGGTTTTTTGCCTGTGACAAAGTAAATTATGCCAGGTATTTGACGGCATATTGGGCTGAAATGACCAACCTGGAAGACACACACCCTTCAGCACACCAGCAGCTTCTTTCAGGTGACTTTGTGGCACAAAGACATCAAAGTCATGGTTTCGCCGGCACTGCGTGTGATCAAGTCATTGAGTGTAAACTGTGACAATAAGTCACTTGAAGATGACTAGGGCACATGTGGTTATGTAAATGCACATGTGGGGAGGGGTGTGTGTGTGTGTGTGTGTTGGCTACTCCAGCAGAAGTAAATCTGTACGATGTTTATGTACATTATAACTCTGCTCTGTTTGATAGCATATGTTCTTTGATAGTCTAATCTTATTTCTATTACATGCCGTTCTTCTTGAGCTCTTAGCTCTCTGGTTATAATATTGGCTGCTTGCTGACCCTTTAATGTTATGTCAGATATAACTGATAATTAAATATGTTTTATATATCAAGAGGTTCATGTTTATGTGGCATGAGAAGGACTAAAACGTGACAGGCACACAAGCCTAACTACTAAATAATTGCAGTTTTCAGAAACCCGACTACGCCACTCTGATAAATACACAGAGAATGATTGATACACTATATGAAGGCACACAAGTTGGTTGCACTAGTGAGGAACAGAGACATGAGTGTCATACAAAAGAATTCTTTATTACAAAAACATTAAAAGACAAAACATACCAGGCAAGACACTGCAGCAATTAACGATAAACCAAGTATGTTGTCAGAAGAGATGCAGTCATTCGAAAGTCAATACAGCAACACTAATCCAATAAAACATTACACTTAAAGGTTTTTGGCTGAGGACTAGAGACAAGGAATCGTACCACACCTTTGAGTACACTCTAATCACTCACACAAAGTCCGTGCGTCTCACTGCACACAACACCCAGTGTTCAAACCACCACAACACACGTAGGAAACTGGGGTGGATTCCTGGCTGCAGCCCTCAGCATCTAGCAAAAAGTGCAACACTCTCTCTCACACACCACACACACCGCAAAAGAAAAAATTAGACACATCACAGTTGGGTTATAAATCAAAACAAAACAAATAATGATAAAACAGAAAACACTAGAATTTCAAAGCAAATAATTTCAAAACAAAGAAAACAAGTAAATCAACAAACACTAGAATTTCACAGCAAATAATTTCAAAGCAAGATAATAACATTCATTCAGCTCGCATATAATAAACCATGCATATTAACTAAATAACGCACACACAGTAGGTAGTAGGACAACGGCGATCCCTCGCATTAAATTCCGATGACAACAGGCAAAGAAAAAGAATGAGCTCAAACTCCTTTAGAAGGGAAACACAATGGTTAATCACCCGCACAAAAACCCAATGCTCTCAACCCAAAAAGGGAGAAACTTACCCGATGATAGAAATCGCGTCAATTTCAGTCACAAACTCCTTTGTGAATTCGTTTTAGTCCTGCCGCGCCGCACTGAACTGGTTTGCCTATGTCTGAAACGAGCTACAAATAACACGCACTCTCCTAATCAATGCCTACAAACACAGTACCCATCTCTTTCCATGATAAACTTACCCGACTATAGACTCAGTCAGTCACTCGGAACAAACTCTTAGATCGCTTGGTTTCGTTTTGATCCTGCAACGCCGCACGCTGATTCACCCTTGCCTGAAACAAGCTAAAATGATACCGGCTCATCAGACTAATACTTAGCAGTTTCAACCTGTTACTGAGGTAACAGCTTACCAGAAGAAAGAGAGCGTCGACTCGTTTCAGAAGCGGGAAAAACTGGCATACAGCCGCAGTCACCATGCAAGTATGCTGGGAGCAAAGGGGAACCCCCGGGTCAATCGGAAATTACGTGTATCAACAAGAGTGATGATAGGCTATTTATGGCAGATCAAAATGATACGTCATTAAAGAAAATTTATAGGCGGCGAGCTCGAGTTAACTTAAACAACATGGGAGGAGAACACCCGGTCACATTTACCTTGAGTTTTTGGCAAACGTTTGCAAAACAGTCTGAGGTAATTATCCGGGGACATACAGTGGAGCTGTAGCCTATGTGAGTTGGACGAAGTGTTACCGTTAGAATTAAGTACTTAAAACTTTACACCAAATCAAATATGTAATCGCATGATGCTAGCTACTGCTAGTTAGCCAGCTGAAACTACCCTACTTAAAAAGACACTAACGAGACGCTTACATCCATTTTAATTCCAAAATCTAAACCAAGCTAATCTCATGCATACGATCGCAAGAGATCGTATGCAGGAGATTAGCTTGGTTTAGATTTTGGAATTAAAATGAAGGATGCATTAATCTACTAGTAATGTTGTAGTTTTGGTTCAGAGCTGTGACCTAACGTTAGACATGCTAGCTACTATGTCAGTTAGCCAGCTGAAACTACCCTACTTAAAACGACACTAACGAGACGCTTACATACGTTTGAACAACACAGTGTACAAAACAAACATTTGTCATAGATATCATCATAGGCAACCGCGTTTGCCTGCATATTTACGGTCGTGCATTATGATTTCGGGGGAAAATGTGCAACAAATGGGAGTGGCAACACTTTTCATATCGTTGAGGATAAAACAACCGTCCCAACTTTACAAATTCAGGTTCTCCCTCCATGGGGATCATTCATTTCGAAAAGTAAAGCAGATACGGGGCCTCGGCCCACCGTCTAGATGGTTTGGACAGAAATTAACCTCTGCCCTCCGGGGATTTTTTATGTTTGCAGCTGGTTTTCCTTGGCCTTTCTGTTTGTTTTTAAGTGAGTTGACTGTGACTTCTGGGTGTCCAGCTCGGCCAAGCTTGGTGCGGAAGTTCATCATCTTTATCTTAATATAGTGCTTCCATCCACAACACCCAGTCTGAGTTCCTTTCTCACGCAAACATGGATGAGTTTGTATCAAGGCCTCAGCAACTTTTTCAAACTGTTTGTCCTTTGGATATGCTGTGTACTTAATTATTTCTTCTGCAGCGCCTTCAAGAATTTCAAATCTGAGTTTAGGCGTAAGAGATAGGAGAGTTCCATTTGCATTGAATTCATCATTTCCCTTCTGGAGCTGCATCTCGGCACAATATGAAAAGCGTGGCACTACAAAAGCTTCAGGCCAAGTGCAAGACCATATGACAATATGACAGTATCATTGCTGCTACAGGAGTCAACAGATGCTGAATCATTTGGTTCTTGTGACGAGGAGCAGGTCGATACATTGGAGGGAGTAACTGGGATTGTGGAGCAGTTATCTTTAGTCGGTGGAGCTGAGGATATTGCAGAGATGGTAGCCTCACAAGGTAAGTAAAACTACTTCCATTAAAAATAAATGGAAGATAGTGCTGGTGGCAAGTTATTAAGAATCCAGTACACGCTATACAATCTGTGTTTTTTTCGCGATGTACCCAGGGGATTACATAGTTCAAAATCATCGATGTACAAAGTTAAACAAATTCGCAACTCATCAGCTGACAGGAAAGTGTTGTCCTTAAAGTACAAACCGTCTCTTATAGAGCGATACTGCTGATTCTCTAACTGGTCTGTAGGGCTGGGCGATAAAACGATAATTATCGCGATATAATTTTTCTCGATAAAACGATGTCAAGAGTTCGATAAATGTTCGATAATGTTTATGCGCCAAAAGCGGAACGAAACTCATTAGAACCGCGCACGCCTCACGGACTGTTTATCCGCTCGGCTCAAAGTCCAAACGGCAGCGCGAGCTCACTAGACGCGTTTACTCTGATCGGCCTCGCTCACGAGATCCAGTGAGAAGCGCTTGAATTCAGCGAAGAACACAAACGTCTCAGTGATTTAAACCAGTTTAAAGGCAGATGAAACAGCGCTGATGAACAGGAGAAACACTGTGATACAGTCAGAATCGGAATTGATACTGAATCCATTTACCATGAATTTACTGTAAAGGTTAGCCTAGTAATATTAACTGCACCATGAAATGTGGGATATACATACTGAATTGTATTATATTATTAATGTAGACAATGTTTTAAATGACTAATGGAATATAATTACAGTATTTAATAATGTATTTAGGCTACTTTTTTCATACAAATACCATAGAAACCATAAAGTTACATTTTGCCATGATAGTGAGGTGCTATAGGCTATGCCTGGCTTTATCTGTGGTTATCATGAAATAAATGCATGATACTGGATGACCAATGGTTCATTTTAATAAAACTCAGAATATTACATTTTACCAAATAAAAATGTGGTAGTTAAAAAAAATTTGACAGATGTTTCTGTTTTTGTTTATGAACATACATTTAAGATAGTAGTATTAGCTTGAGTTAGGATGCAGATTTACTGTCTACTCACTGTCAAATATGCGTTTCGAGACAAAACATGTAATATTAATATTGCAGCCTGCACTGCAAACTGTGCTGAAGATACGTGCCATCAAAGTCAGGCAACACAAACCTGTTTCAAGACTTAACAATATCCCCCATTAGCACATGCAGAAACTAAGAAATATATTTTTCCATTCAGATATTTATTTATTTATAAGAAAAATGACAAATGATGTTTTACCTCAGATTTGTGAAATGTTCACCTGTTTGGCAAGTGTTTGTCATGATATGTTCTGACAATAAAGAATAGTTTAAAACCACAATTAACGCTCTGGTTTCTACAACTTTCAATTAGAAGCAAAAATCTGCATTTAAACTTGAAAGAAATAAAGATTTGACATTTATCGTGATAATTATCGATATCGACTGATATAAAAAAATTATCGTGATCATTTTTTTTGGCCATATCGCCCAGCCCTACTGGTCTGTATTGATTTCCTGTGTTCTGTGGCTACTGATAATGCCGTTTAACACAGCAGTACAATCAAGAAGCTGCTGTAAAGACTGCAATAATGTGATATACTGAAAGGTCCTGCTCTTTTTTTTGGTCCAGAATAAACTCCACTGGCTCAACAATATTTAATTTTTATAAATATTAAATATTTTTATAAATAAATAATTTTAATAATCTTTGATAATTATTTAACAAAGTACTCTTTTCTCTTATAAGGTGTAGTAAGGGGACCATCTTTCCCTATTGCTTTTAACAAAGGGTTAGATTTACACAGAATATCAGCTAGTTCCTTAATAATTAAGCAATCAACTTCAAGGTTTTTGTTTTTGAAAAATTCTGAAAGACTGCTACAATTTACAGGCACAGACACGTAAGAGGAAGTGTAGTTCATCAATCGTTGTAGATGGCACATGGAAAATGTTTTCCAACTTCAGTAAGGCCCCGTTTACACGATGGGAAAACGCAGATATTTCTCTGCGTTTTGCCCTCTCATTTACACGAAAACGCCGTTTTTATCACAGAAAACAATTATTTCTAAAAACTCCGGCCAAAGTGGAGATTTCTGAAAACGCCGGTTATGTGTTGCCGTGTAAACTGGGAGAAACGGGGTTTTAGGTTCTCTCTTGTCGATTCTGAGGATTTTGATTGGCTTGCATGGCTTTATCCTTCTCCCTACACTGCCGCCCATAGGTTTGGCATAGTTATGATGGCGCTCGATGGCGTATTTATGCGGGTGTGTGCACAATGTTATTTTTGAAAACGGAGAGGGGGGAAATATTCGTTTCTCTATGTGTAAACGTAGCCTAAAACTGCAGCTATTTTTTGTTCTACTAATTTTGGCAGGTCCTCTGAAGTATCTACCGGTATATCACTATCTGCATCTGAAGGAGGTACAAAATCTATGTCAGCAGAAGATGAGGGGCTATCATCTACAGTCCTACCAGATTCGTCTGACTGAGCAGCGAGTTTCACAATACCTGCCTTAAAATCGTGTGTAGGGATTATGCTTACGATTTTTATCCGAGTGAAATGTTCCATATATGTTTGTCTCAAACATTCATCCTTCAAACATACAAGTTATGTTTTCATACTGCCTAAGATGTTGATTTACATGAGCGAAGTATTCCTTCTCAGTTAAAATGTCCTTACAGGCACACGTCTGACAAAAGAACGTATTTATATTTTTCATTGTTTATTTTGTTGGATTTTAGTTGGACTTGGTCAGAACTGTTTCTAAAATAGTTATCTGCATGGTGCCTGCTGCCTTTGGGCTCACTGATGTTGAGTTTAAATGACATGTAAAATAAAGATTTTTTTCTGGAAGGGACTAAAGAACAGAATTTTTTATCAGCTGAAAGGCAGAATACAAATGTTTTTATTAAGTTAGATAGACATTATATAACAGTTTCAGGGTATGTTTTAGTGTTGGTAACACAAACTTATAATCGTCCCACATTTGGTTTGTTTGATGGTGGCTATGTGTATGATGTGTATATCTTGTGTAATTTTTGAATGTAGGCTATCAGGTTTTGGGGAAATGCTGGCTATGGAGTCCATTACAAATTTCCCTATCAGGGACAATAAAGTACATTTCATTTAATTGTACAGTAAAATTCAAACATTTGTTTTACCTACTAATATTTATGTTTTACATTTTTCACTTTCAAATCAAGCTGTTATTTTGACATAATACTGGTGAAAGTTTAGTTTACACTTTATTTTAAGGTGTCAGTATTACAGTGTAATTCTACATTTAAGTCCTGAATAATAATAATTCACTACATGTACTTTAGGGTTAGGATGAGGGCTTAGTTTATACTACAGTAACTATAACGTGTAATAATGACACTGTAAAATAAAGTGTTATCAAAGTTTCTATCTACAAAAGTGCTGGAATGAGTGAATAAAGTAATAAAGTGAACACTACTGTCTCTAGCTGAGGAGGAAAGTCTGAACACAGTGTGTGATGTTATTGAGATCTCTTCTGAAACTTTAACGAGACAAATAAGTGTTTATTAGAGCAGAAACAGTGGAAATGTTAAGAGGCATATTGCAGGGGTTTTTTCTTCCAAAATTAATATATAACCTTGTATGAAAATACCATGATTTAAATTGTTTTACAAGACATGAGGACATGTGTATAAATCATAAAACATGTGTAAAAATGAATAATCAATATCTAAATTAAACCCCTCTAACACATTTTTAGCTGGATATATACCAAGTCAAAATTTAAATTTACCTCTTTTACATTATTATTTGAACAGTTTGCTTCAAAAATACACCAAGCTTTATTCTAGTTTATATTTCTAAATACACTGGTCCACAATGAGCTTTTATGAGGAGCTGTTTCACCTGTTAAAATATTCCTAATATGTTTATTAGTAAAACTGTGTTTCAGAATATCAATGTCTCCTAGAAACACGCTGTCTTTAGCATTTATTGCCTCAGAAGAATCACTTTCACAAGTTCTTACACAATGTATAACTTGCTGAGGTATGTTATGTTAGACAAAAACAACAGCTGTGACTGGAAACCCAAATTTATCCACAAATTCACTATAAGATTTAGATAATAAATTACCATTTGAGTTTAAAAGTTGTCTAACTGCTATAATATTATTTTCATACCAACTATTATAGAAGAGAGATCTATTTTTATATTGAATTAATCTATAATTCACAATATTATATTTATTTGGGAAAAATTTGTGCTTAAATACCAGCATCCAGGCCAATAAAGCTTTTCCTTGACCGTTATAAAAAAAAAACGCATTTTTTAAATAATCGCGTCATATTACGTCACGAGGAGGAGCCGTTTGGCGGGCTCTACGTTCGCTCAGTGCAGCCGAGAGTCAGACTCGGTTGGTATTCAGTGAGAGCGGTCGTGATTCAGTGTGTCTTCGGTAGTAATTGTATTTCGATGTATCATCGTCATGGTAAATTATTGTGTTTGTGGAGTTTTCACAAACTCTAGCCTGTCAGGACATCGTCCTTTTTCTTGCTTGGAAAACTGTGGACTCGATGCTATGATAACTTCCGTGTGTGTGTGTGTGTGTGTGTGTGTTTTGTGGGTGAAGAGACGGACTTCACTTCTGCTTCAAACACACGGTGTTGTGTAGCGTTCACTTTATATATGAGGATTATAATCCCGGTGATATGATGCAGTTCAACACGGACACTCAAACCAAACGAGACTCACAGATCCTTCATCGCTCCGTCAGAGATAAAGCTCGACGTGAATGTACACCGTAAAAATAAGTGTGAAATTAAATATTAGGGCTGTTTCGGTGGCAAAAGCGGGACCAACACAATACTAGGAATGTGGTAATAATATGCTTGATCGGTGTATATTTTAACAGTTTGCAATGTTGTGTTTTGAGTTAGTCAAAGGAAAAAAAAATGCAGACACTAGATGTTAACTAGTGGATGCAGGACACTATAGTTAACTTATGTTAGTGAGGATAGCAAAATAAAGTAAAATGTGACAGAAAATTACCAAAAATTATTCAGACACTTTGATCTGACCATGTTTTGCTGACGTGTTTTTTCTTTAATTGACCTTTTTACACCACAGACTGAACAAAATGAAGCATTGATTGGTATTTTGTTAACCTAGATTGATATTATCTAATTGTGTGCTGAAATATAACAGCTATTCAACAGAATTCATTTGTGAGACAGTAACAGAAAGACAGACAAAAGCAGTGACATATCAACTGATCTGATAACTCTGAGATCTTCATATATTGTATTATCATTTTACTAAACTATAGTGAATAAACTGATAATGTTAAAGGCATTAACATTTAATGTACATCTGTTTTACAAAATGTGCCCGTCTTAATTTAATTCATGAACATATCTTACATAAACTTTTAATGTTATACATTTTGTATGTGTTTGTTATTAGTATGCAGCCTTATTATTATTATTAACTTTAAATTGTTGTGTTGCCATTCAAAGCCTTTATAAAATCCCTCTTCCTCTGGAAACGGTCTCCTAATGGCTGACACACATGCAGGCATAGAGAGCCCGAGTCCCTCCGCTTCCGGATCATGGGACCTTATTTCGGGGAAAATATGTATGGTAGTCAATGGCGAGAGACAACTTACCTTTTTATACTGTCTGAACTGTGCCCTGAATTACACATGATGTTTGTCAATTTAAAAGATGATTATGAAAGTCAAGAAAGTCGCAGTTTGTCATAAAACAGAAGAGTAACATTTAGTTATATGTGAAAATCGCTCAATGAACTACATCTCCCGGGAAGAGAAACAACAAGCAAGATCCGCTGTGTGTGTGTGTGTGTGCAGTCTGGTACAAAACACTCAGGCATGACGGCGTAACGTTTCGATTATAACACATGACTATAGAAACAATTACAGACGTTAGCTTCAGTAAAGTTAGCTTCATTCATTGAGAGAAAATTTGCGCCTTTTGGGTTTGTAGTCTTTAGCCCTATTCGCACGGGATAAGTATTACCTGGTGACCTCTAGTCTGAAGAATCGATAATGGAGGATAGGCCTATAAAAAAATTCAATATGTAAGAAATCTAAGGATCAGGAGGATAGCGAAGATATGATGGAATCGATGCAGGATAAAACAAAAAGAAAAATCAAGAAATTATAAGAGAAGAAACTGTACAAAATGATAAGGAGAATGGATTTAAAATGATGCTGGCATTTGAAAAGAGCACAGGAACACATGTGCATCCAATAGGACTGTCCAAGGCGATCGATAAAATCAATGGGTCCGTTTTTTTGGCTAAATGTTTGGGACAATTTTGATCATTGTGAAAGTATTGGGCAAAAAAGCACAATATCAAACTACTCAAGATAAAAGAAATGAACGGGGAAAAGATCACACCCAAAGAGATTAGAGTAGAAAAGGGGAAATAGATGTCCCAACATATATAACCACTGACGAAATGCATGAAAATATAAGAGGAGGTAAGGTTATTAATGTGAGAAGACTGTATAAGACGAAGGAAGGACAACGACAGGAACGTTTGAGTGTCTTGTTGACATTTGAAGGGAAAATGCCTAAAAAGGTACAAATGGGATACATGAGTTACCCAGTAAGAGTGTACGTCCCAATGCCATTGTTAAATGTCAACGAATGGGAGGTGTGTCTGCAGTGTGTCGGGGAAGGTAAGATAGGAGGTGAGCATGATTATGATAAATGCACAGAGGTGAATGGATTAAAACTGTGGAGGTGCTCACAGTGCAGCATATGGAGGATGTGAGGTACAGATTAAAGCAAGAGAAGTCCAAAAATACAAGACGGAGCATAAAGTCAGTTATGTGGTTCAGTGAAGGAGGACAGGAGGGAAGAGAAGAGGGATAATCTCAAACAAGAATCAAGGAACATAAGAATGGGGAAAACTAAGGAACCAGAACAACAGTGTGCTCTAAAAGGAAATGCTTTAATAATGACTAAAGAGAACTTTCTAGCCTTTATTGTTAAGGTAATTAATGTCACTGCTGTTGCCAAGCAGATCGGCCCAGATTAAAACACTTCTAGACGCTGCTAGGGATCTCTGGGATTCCAGTGCGCAATACATGAAATTATAACAGCAACAACAGTACAAGTTTCACACTGAGATTAATGGTGATAAGTGTAATGCAATGGAACGCAAGAAGCCTTGTAGCAAATGGTCAAGAATTTAAAAAATGTGTATTAGATTTGGATCATAAGCCAAGTGTAATTTGTGTTCAAGAGTCTTGGCACTGATCATGAGCATTATGGTCTGCTATGATCTAACCTCTGACTGATGCAACACGACACTAGAGAATCCCTTTCACTCTCCGGCCGGGTTTGATTTCGGCAAATCAGTTTTGGTGAATTCAAAAAACATGATTATTGTTCATGAGTCCAACATCCAGCCATGCAAGAAAACATGAAATATTCCCAAGGGAATAATATGCTGATGATTTGCTGCCCAAAAAACATTTCTGATTATTATTAATGTTTTATTTTTAAAAAGTTAGGATTCCTTGATGATTAGAAGATTCAAAGTAGATTTATCCGAAATAAAAAAAAAGCTTTTGTAACATTATAAATATCTACTGTCACAGTCTTTATATTACATTTTAAAGAAATTGAAGAAAGTAATAGCCAACTTTTATTCAGCAAGGATGCATTAAAGTAGTGTATAATGTTACAAAAGCTTTCTTTTTCAGATAAATGCTATTATTTTGAACTATGGTTTGTGTGTAATGACTTTTTTGTGTGATCTTAAATTGTACATAAATAGGTAAAGCAAAACAAATGTTTATGTCTGAGAAAAATGTAAACGCATACAAACCTGAAATTACATATACTGTGTGATACAGTAGGAATATTTTGAGTGTCCCTATTTTCCTGTAAAGAACAACAATTGTCCCACATGTTTCTTCTCTGAAGTGCATGACTACATTTGAACTAACAAACGTGAGCGCTAAAGACGCGATATGTGAACGGCCCCTAAAAGCAGACATGCGTCTGAAATAAGGCAAACACGATTATTTATTTGGCTTTACTCTGTTACATGAAAATTAAAATGTGACTGCCATAATTATAATGTTTTGAGAGTTTACTTTTAGCATGGGTGTGTTCACTTCTAATTCTAAGCAGTGTGTGTGTGTGTGTGTATATATATATATATATATATAATTAAAAAGCTAGTTGAGTAACTCTTTTGATAAGAAATCGACTAGCAGAAATCATTAACGTTATCGTGCAACCCCATATACACAAGACACACCTGCATAAACCATATTTCCATATTTACCATAGTAAAACGCTATAGTAATAATCAGCATTTAAATGATATCAATTAAAAAAAAAGAAAAGAAAAGCTAGAACTAGAAAATGAAGTATTTCTTGATACCTTTCAGAGCTGGGCTTGCCAGAGCATCTTCCTCCTCGTCAAGAATGACAGCCAGGCCTAGATACAGAAACAAAAAAATAATAAATATATATAAATTGTGCACTCATCAAAACGCATTCAGTGGAGATAATTACTGCCTAAATAATGATTGACTTTATATGCTCAGATGGACAGAATAATAATGCGCTCACCTTGGTATTTTGAGGAACGATACCTCTGGTTTTTTCTGTGTTGTCCCGATCATGTCCTGGTCGGTATCAGGTGGTGAAAGTTTCTTCTTCCCGATCATGTCCTGGTCGGTATCAGGCGGTGAAAGTTTCTTCTTCCGGATCATGTCCTGGTTTCTTCTTCCGCAGCAGAAGCAGAGCAATAGTAATCAACATAGCTGTTCGTTGATCAGACTATCTGTATGCAATCGAGTAAAACGTGAAACGAACCAATCTTGCAAACTGAGTAGTTGCAGTGTGAACATTCCAAGTGTTTGCGCTGTGGTCAGGGTTGCCAGATGGCAGCAAGGTTTTCCAGCCCAAAACCTTGTCAAAAACCGCGAGAATGCACAAAAAAACGCCCAATTTTTTTGGCTTGTTTTCTCGTTTAAACATTGAAATCATGAACAAGCTTTAAAATTACCCATTGGTCGGTGTACTTTTGCGTCTATTCGTTATTCCTTTTTTAACCCGTAATTGAAAAATGAACGGCTGTTGTATTTTTAAAACGCAAAGTTGATCACCAAGATTTGAATTTGAACTGTAGGCCTATAGCTACACCAAATGCTGCGCAAAAAAAAAAAATATATATAAATATACAAAAATAATATATACAAAAATCTGAAAATACGTCAATATATATATACAGTATATATTGACGTATTTTCAGATTTTTGTTTATGACTTTTTGCCCCTTTATTAAACATTTAAAATATTCACAAATTAATATGGACAAAATGTCGATTTTACTGGTTTTCTAAGGCCAAACACTATATTTCTAAGGCTATAGATGATTTAGGCTATTAATAATAAATGTTTCTGAAAAAGTAACGAGGCATTTTAATAGTTTATCAATAAACTAGTAGCCTATTTCTAAATCGGCTGGAAACATAGGCTACCTCTATCTCCGCTGTTAAGCGGCTGTGCCTTTAGATAAGAAATTCATATGGATTACATAATCAGACTGTATTTGTCTGTATATTTGGACATTTCAAATTTCATGTTTCAGTTCATTTTTGAGACACGATCCAGTTCACGGAGACCATAAAAGAGCGCGACTGATTGTTTTCTTTTATTTTACAAAAGCACAACGTTTTCTTGTTATTGTGAGTTTACACAAATAAAAGTAGTTGCGAATGATGTATTTTTTATTTTCTATGACCAGAAATGATAGAGTATTTTAAGTTGTATTTTAAGTTGTTTCCACTGTTGATAGAAAAACACAAGTGTTCGCACCCGCGCCTCGATCCGTGTCATGCAGCAAGCGCGCTCCACACTCCGCTCAAACACTTGCTTGGATATGCGTCAAGACTTGTGTTCATTTGTAATAATCTATCTTAGCCCTGTATTATTATTGTCTAACCAGTAGGATATTATGACTGACATTTGACAAATTGCTTTGTTCCTTTTTTGGATAAAAGCTTCTTCTAGCCAAAATGTAGGCTAATAATAATAATGACAATTATTATTTGCGTTTATAACTATAAATGAGTTCACTTAAGACAGTAATAAGACAGTAATATGTTTATCATAAAATAATTTATTAATGTTTTATTTTTATATAACATAACATTTAAAGTTTTTGAATTGTTTTTGTTTTAGGCTAGAAGTCTTTTATTGCTTATTATATTATAGGCTACTGAGCCTTTTCCTTTAAAAAAAAATTACATTAAAGACACAAGTAAAAATTGTTTTTTTTTTTAAGAAAATTCAAGAAATTATCAATTTTGAAAAATAAAGTTTAAACACAATGATATCCGTGCAGCCGGCCGCACCTAAACAGCTGGCCTGGTTGAATCAGCCGGCACAGACAAATCCTCGAGTATCTACATTTTACAGCCTATACGGTTTATAAACTGAGGAAACGAATTGCAAAACCGTGTTTTTTTGGGGGGGGGCATCAAATAAAATTGAGAAATAAAATTTCGTAAAATGGAAAAAAGTTTTATCTCACTTATTTGATTTTAAATTAAATATCTAAGCATTGTGGAAAATAAGTTTGTATGTGAATATTGTTTCACCAGTCTAAAAACGAATAAAGAAGAAAGCATGTTTTTAGTTAGAAAAGGTTGCAAAAGTACACCAAAGGTAGTGGGAGGGAGTGTCTATTGTGAGTTTAGAGGGCACGTCAGCCAGTGCGTGCTGCGTGAGTGAGTGAGACTGCCTGCTGAACAGAGGGTCGCCGAAAGAAGGATCTGAAGTACCGGTGTTTCGGCTACAAAAACCCGCCGAACTGATCCGAAACCAGCCCAATTTTTATCCACCCGCCCAAACCCATTTTTGCCCACACAATAGATTACAAAACCGCCCAATTGGGCGTCTTGTTTAGACTCCTAAACAACCTCCTGACGAATTCGATGCTCATCTGCGGTGCCTCGATTTGTGGCACGACTCCATCTCCGTGTTTAAGAATCTGAAATTCGGGGACATCATCTTGTACACTCTCATCATCCGGATTGATGTCTTGTCGTTCTGCGACGCACTCTAAACGATCCACTTCAATTTCAGGTGCAAAAGCGGTCCATGCGTTCTCAGATGGCCCTTGCTGTTGCAGCTGATCGAACGCCTTATCCACCTCGTCGCTGTGTTTTTCAAACTTTTCCTTGTTTGCTTGCACCACGGCACAGACAGGGAAAAGCAAACCAGGGTGAGTGGGTAGTTCCACAGATGCACTCTTGTAAAACGTTTCGTATGTTGGAAATCTGGGAGGTTTAAGCTGTTTGTTGGTCCGATGGGGTATATAAAGCTTAAAGCCCCGTTCACACTACACGCGACCAAGCGACGCGATACCATTCATTTCAATTGGGGAGCTGGCGATTTCCGGCGACACACGCGACCGGATCGGGCGTGTCTGTCGACGCGACAAAGTTGAGATCTGTTTAACTTTATGCAAATGAGGAGCGACTTTCGGGAGCGACAACCAATAGGAGCTGAGCGCGTATGATCCTTCTCCACATCATTGGATGTCATTCATAAAGGCAACCAGTAGTGGGAACTCCCACTAGCGACCTCATCGCCAGCCACTGGCGACATGCAGCGACAAAGTCGCTTGTAGTGTGAACGGGGCTTAAGTAATCTACAGTAAAACTTTTCGGGTTGTTTTTCCTCTGAAAAACGTGCAAACCTAATTACTGCAGCCTTCCCAGACGTTCTTTTCTGAAAAAAACCCATGCCGTTGAGCAGCTGGTGACCGTTCTTGCCTTTGGTTTGTTGACCGTACACGATGCGGTACTCCGAAGCAAAATCTGCCAGACAAATCTTCTCAAAGTCACGCGTTTGAGGCCTTGCTCTGTATTTATCGATCATCCCTGACATCCACACATCCTCGGAATCGGGATTTTTATTTTGTAGGACGCTTAAGGGAAGACTCATCTTTAGCGCGTCATTATCCGTCGGTAGAAACACAACACTTCGTGAACGGTAAGCTGCATGTTCGTGCCACAGACTCCTGAGCGCTAACCTGCCTGTGTTTGGAGTAGGCTTGCATTATCTGCTTCATCTCATCTTCCTCGCTAACGTTCATCTCGCGCACACTCTAACGAGAAGATGGATATGTGGGCTTCCTCTAGCTTGAAACTCCACTCGGTAAAAGTAGTCCTCAACTTTACCAATGGATTGGGCAGGCGACAAAAGCAGATTAGTCATTAGCGCATCCACCCTTTTCTCAAACATGCGCATGACAGTGACTGGGTTGCTTCGGAGGATTTCGCACTTTGTCGTCAAGTCAAGCTCGGAAAAGTCGACGTGTTCACCTTGCTGGGCCTTGATTGCTGTTATTACTTCAGGCCATCTCATTTCGGCGGCGCTGAACGTGCAAAAAAACGTAGGGGTTCCTAACTGTCGTATCATAGCCTGTAGATCTCTCAACGTTTTCTCCCAATACGATGGAGAGCCTCTCAGTGGTTGCATGAACCGTGTGGCGTCTCTGTTGTGTACCAATCTTTCAATCTCCCGGTTGTCTTGAAGCAGTCTGTTGGAAATTCTCCTCCCGTCTCTTGTGACAGGTTTGCCTTTTCGCAACTGGATAGACATGCTGTTTCTAGCCAGTTGCGTTTCCGTTACAAACTGTGCAAAGAAAAGATAACTGATCTTTTGCAAAACGCGTGTCCACGCTGAACAATCTGGCGTTGAAGTACATACTGGGAGATATTGAAATTTGTCTTTCCTCGTCAATGGAATTCTGTCCAGTGGGGAACTGAACAGGGAACGCCACGGCTTCCAGCTTTGGGATTTTGAAAAATCCAACAGGCTTATGTCCTTGTGCAGGTGCGATACTAAATATTCCCTCACCGTACGACAAGATCTCCTATCCGATGTCAGGCGGCTGCATGCACGTGTCTAATGTGAGGCCGGGTCGAAGCTCATCCTTTTCCTCGACGCTAACGTGTTTCTCATCCTGCTCGGCAGCATCAGCTTCTGTTTGCATCTCATCCTGCTCGGCAGCATCGGCTTCCGTTTGCATCTCAGAGACATCAGCTTCCTTGTCTAGGGGACTTTCAAATACAGCACTATCTCTTATGGAGATATCCCTGTATTCCGAATGCATAGCTTTCAGCTTTGATAAAGCTGCAAGCACGTTGTGCATATTCACCGTGTGGAACTGCTGGTATCCTTTAAACTTCACGTGTCTCTTCAGCTTCACCTGCAGCAGCTGGTCCTCACTTCTTGGTCTCGGCAGAGAGTTGACAGTGTTTTCCATCTCGGAAGGCACACACACAACAGCACGACGTACTGCTCTCTGCTGTCCTTTGGGTAGCGCAACTATTTTTGCAAATGGTCAAATTTTTGCAATGAGTTGACGTTCAAGGACATTCAAGTCATCCAATTCCGCAGGGATCGGTGGCAACTCCAGTTTGTTGGCGGCTGCAATTGAAGACATCGGTCCTCTCTTGAGGTGGCTGTCACAAGTGTGGCAAATCCACTCCTGTTTTCTCTCTTCTGGTACAACACAGGAACCTGAGCAGGCACTATAACACGCGTGAACATACTTGCCGGTTAGGCAAGACGCTGCAACATGAACCTTTTTGTCATATCTCGCTCTATTAAAGACCCTGACTTGATCAGGAAACAGGGCTCTGTGACAGACCGTGCAGACATGTGTAGGGCCTTTCTGAATCTTACACCGGAATGCATGTATGGCACTTTCCATTGCTTTGTTAACCAAAGGCTGGGGTCTTTCCTGGCTGGAACGGATGTAAGGTTTATATTTATTACCACCCCAAACAACTTAGTGTTAAATGAGTAATATCACACTCGTAGCCGTGCGTTATTGCTGTATATCAGCACGGCTGTTAGGTAATCACAGGATGCTGATATACACTTAAGAGCTCCCTAACCACCCCAAATGACTAACACAGCATAGTTAATCACAGCCGTAGTTAATCACAGCCGTAGGTAATTACAGCGTGCTGATATACAGTGATATCGCACAGCTACAAGTGTGATATTGCGTCTATACAATAGTTTGACGGCACACGTGAGTAAATAAATAAATAAATAAATAAGAAACAACAATGGACACCTAGTTTTAGGGTTTTTTTCTACCTTTTTTATTAATCATTACTTGAATAAAACATTTAAATATAGAGACAATATTATATAGATGCATTTTAAAATTAAATGAAATTATATTAATAAAGTAAATTATATAGGTATATTATTTTTATCATTAAAATATATAATTTAGGCATTAACTTAATTTCATGTGTTTAACTAACAGTCAGGTGTTTTAATAATTTGTGGCATTGTTGTTTACTCATTAAACGGCGCTCAACGACCACGTCATCCGTAAGCGTGAGTTTCTAACAAAAAAAAAAACAGTTTACTAAAAAGAATAAATACATGAAATAATTTACCACTGTTAATTTGTGTTTATTTTTGTTTGTTGTTTTTGTATTTAACCCTTTCACACGTAAGTTTAAAATATTCTAACTGATCCCCCAGCGTGAGTTTTTCTAGGCGTCCGTTATTTAGATCCTGTCACTTTAATGTTTCCATGGTGACGCGTCATTGCTTGTCACGTGACACAGCGCAACCACAACACAGCGCTGAATGAATGATGATCTGCTTTCATGTCATTTTCCCTTTTCTATTCAAAATATTCACAAATGTATTAGCTATAACATGAAACACTGATATTCCGATTGTCAAATATGTGCAAGTGGATGTGTTTTGTTGTTTAAACACCTTCATAACGATCGCGTTAGTCGAGCTGTTTGTGCGATGGGCGGCGCCATGTTAGTTTACAACACGTCAATTCCTCAACTTCTCACGAAATACATGAAAGTGGCCGGTGAACTGGGAGAAGAATAGTGTAAAATGTAAAGCTACTTACACAATGTGTATCTGATATGAATAAAACGTGTCATTTTATTATAATGGATAGGATTATTATTGCCGCTTCCATAGACATTAGTCAGTGTGTGTATTTTACAAACTTAAAATATATATTTTTTTGCTGGTACTTATGTGGATTTAAATGTCTGAAACCTAAAATAAACATTATGTGGTTGAAAACACAGTTGTGATATATGACAGCACTGTTTCGGACAGCTACTTCACTTCATTTCGTTCACTCCTTGCAGATATAGTGCACCCAATTACATATCTCTCACTCGTGGCGCACACACCGCGCTGCCATTTCACGCAAGGCACTATTCACTCATTAACAGCACACAAATAAACTTAATTTAACAAATTAATGACTCGAGCATATAGTCAAATATCACATCTCAATGAATACTCTTTCACAATTGATTATTTAAACCTGACATGAACACTTTTAACTCAATTTAACATCAAGTGCACGGAGCTCATGAAATCGTACCTCTCCTCAAGTGACATTGCAGGAAAGAGGATGAATCTCCGATTGCACTGCTGTTTGAACCTCCCTCGTACGTATGATGTCAGCCGACGTGCATACTGTGATGAATACCTTTGGTAAGAGCACGCAAACGTCTTTCAAAATAAAATGCCCCGAAACAAATAATAAAAACAAAATGATTTATAATCTGGTGTAACAACATATCCCTGCTACACATGACAGCAATAACAAATCCATTACACTTTCATTCTATGGAAATGTCTGAAACTGCAAGTAATGTTGTTCAGCCGCATATATATGAACCGGAATCGGACAGTGAAGGAGAGGCTGTAGAAGAAATGACAACATATAGACTGCAACAGGAAGTTTCAGAATGGTTAGTTGATGTTTTAAAGGAGTCATAATGTAGTATTAACTTTGATACCCACGCTCTATTATAGTCATTTCATGCCCTTCTAAAAAAGAAAAATTGGAAAAAAATAAACACAGAGCTCGTTTGACCCTTATTTCTGAATGCATTATTGTCTCGCGAGATCTGATGCGAGGTTTTGGCTGTCGTGGACGGTCATTTTAATAATGCAAATGAGGGGCGCGTTGATTGGTGGCAGGAAGGAGGGGGCTTGACACCGCAGGTAACTTCAGCATATCATTCCAAAAAGAGATCATGGCGCAAGTTGTTAATGAACCCGACCTGGCCGCGACCTACGGGATTCAACCGTATTTGTTTGAGCCAGACTCTGAACCAGAGCTGGAAACGGAAGAGGAACAACAGTCAATTGAAGGACGTCTACATCAACATGTCTCTGAATGGTAAAGACAATTTTTTTGACTGAGACATACATTAACATCAGTAACGAGCTAAAACGTTTTTTTGCTATTTTCTCCCACATAAGTTTAGCTTTAATTTAATGTAGATTACATTAACGGAGATGTAGTCTACTTTATTTTCAGCTTACAGTGGTTATAGAGATTAACGTTTGCTATAATGTGTTTTTTTTTTTGCCTTTTTTGACGTTGTGTTTTTTTAGATATTTAATACTTTTCATCTGCAGACATGTAACGTTATGTTTTTCTTTATGTTTAGGCAGGGCTGAGTTGAGTGGGGGACGGAGGGGGGTGACTCTGGGACGCCAGAGTCACTGTCGAGCCCTCTTGAGGTGTCGTGGGCTAGTCGACGAAACACTGAGGACGGAAGGTGCCCACTTGAAGACCCTAGAGATGTCCCCTACTCGGTTCAATCCAGACGGTTGTCGTGCTGGTCCTGTAGTTGCAGCCGTCGTGTGTGCTGACGCGCCAAGTACACTGCTGCCGTTAACGCCGGACAGAAGGGGAGTCACACCACCATATGGAAAGAAGCGTAAATGGATGGAGAAGCATAGTTTACTGTAAAGCTACGTCTTAGTTTTGCTTAACTTGGCGAAAGCCGAGTACAAATCAGCATGAAGTTTTAACATCTACTCTCATGTAATGGAAATCTTTAGTCGCCCAGAGGGAAGATATAGTCAATTTAGATTTTCTTACATACACCATATGTCATATCTCTAATGTTGAGATGAATGCATATCGCTCTGTTGTCAGGCTGGAACAGGGCTATGGTTTCTGTTGGAGGACACTGGTCGGGGCTGTGCAATCCCTGTTATGAAATGAAAACATTACAAAAAGATAAAACTAGCATGCTTGTCACCACAAGTCTAGTGATGTTGAGTCTTAGATGTGACTTTGATGTGATTTATTTTGACACACAGATCAAACTAAGCTTACCAGCTCTGATGGCCTCTGTGGTCTTTGGTCTTATGACCAATGGTAAGGGAGGAGGAGCGGTTAAGTTTCTTGGAGTGGGTCGATGAAGTTTTTTTGGTCTTTTGGGTGGGCGAGGTTGTATTTCTGGTAAAGTTACCAGAAGGTCATCTTCCTTTGATGATGTTCATGAGGGTAATGGTGACCTGAGACGTTTTGGTCTATGTAAATTAACCATTATGATACTTTTTGGTTTTCATGCATAATGTTATGCAATACAAGCAAAGGTGACACCATTTCCATCAAGCATAAAGACTTGACACAGTTCCATCACATTTTGTGTGATATAGTTAAAACTCAGACTAAAATAAGAATTATTTCATATTCAACAAAGAAGTATGTGCTTACTTCCTTGGTTGTCGTACAGGTGTAGCGTCTTGTTCTCTGTCTGTGTTGAGGTCTGAGGTTACACATGACCATTCCCACTTTTGTCTTATTTTGTCAATTGAATCTGTAAGCAAGATTTACCCTGTTAACTATTCAACTATAACATAAACGAGGTATAATATAATGTAGTGATAGTATTTGACAATATCAGAACAAATAAATAACAAAGCAACACCAGATGGTGTAGTACTCAATTGCATACTTCATAGAAAACTACCTGATTCGTAGAGCACACGTATAGCAAATGGTTTCCAGCCCTTCGATTGAGCAACTTTTTTTTTAACACTTTTCAAAATCTTGAACTTGTCACTATACGGTGACCAACAAGCAAGACCGTCTGAAAACCACTCCTTTGCCACCGGGCCAGTTTTGCTTTCCTTCTCAAATAGTACTATTAGGTACATATTCACCTATTAAAAAATAAAAAAGTGTACTTAATTAATAATCAGTTGAATAAAGATAAAAATACCACCTGGTACAGGTCATGCTCTTGTGTGATACATAATGTCTTACACCAGAAACATCTCTCAGAACCAGTTTATATCAGGACACTAGGGTTTAAAGTTGGCACCCGCCCATCCACCAAATGCAGTTCAAATTGTTTAGTCAATAAGGTCCATATTTTAAAGCTCTTTCTTGAAATTTTAATTGGGCTTGAGTCCGATAATTGATCTCTTAAGTTAGTCCAGCTATAAAAGCTCAGAACGCGTAATGTATACAATTAATTAATAGCCTGATTCTATGTTTTGGCCTCTAGACGGCGCCTCGTGTTGTTTATTTGAGTGCTGCACGGAGAGCACATGCTGCACGGAGCTTTTACTGTTATAAAAAACTGATTTGTGAGCATTAGTGGAACTGAAAGTGTGAGAATAAACACGAAACACACGTGATCATTGTCATGAGGTGGATCCGGCCAATCGTGGAACAGCTGTGACGTCATCAGAGCTCGTGAATCCGGCCAATCGTGGAACAGCTGTGTCGTCATCAGAGCTTGTGAATCCGGCCAATCGCAGAACAGCTGTGACGTCATCAGAGCTCGTGTGGTCGCTCTGGAGAAGCTGCGCTGGCTGAGTCCTCCGGCTGCTCTCGCTGAGTGATTGAAGCTTCCCTTGGGGGCCGGTGTGGTGAAGTGTTGGGTCCCACTGAAGTGTTGAGTCCCAGCTAAGGACCCCAGCAATCTGATTGGTTCAAAGCACGTTTTATGGGTAAGCACTTTAGTGCCTGGTTACAAATCAGAGAAAATCACTTTATTATAGAAGACGTTTGAACTACGTTATAACGACTAATTAATGTTTTTTAACGTATATGTTTCATATACTAGTATATAACCAAAGCTATACATTGTAAATTTAAACATTTCTTGTACTTAGTGTTTTTTAGTTAGCTTACATAGTAGCATAGCATACAGCAATCCGATGATCATGCTAGCTGAGGGTTACCTGAGCTTATACTGCCTTACCGTATTCACAGCGATTCGAAATGCAATTATATTTATGTTATGTCATTATTTTTATCGTAATAATCAGCGCAATATGTTGTGATAATAATAATAATACATTTTATTTATAATGCGCTTTTCTAAAACCCAAAGCGCTACAAACAATAAAACAAGTAAAATACAGAAGTACAAAAGTAATAATCATTACAGTACACATCATTAAAATACTAATCATAAGTCTATGTAAGCAATTTTAAAAAGATGTGTTTTTAACAACTTCTAGTGCATTCCATAACCTGGGTGCCGCGACAGAGAAAGCTCTCTCCCCCATCGATTTTAATCTACATGGAGGTTGCTGAAGAGTAAGAGAGTCTGTAGACCGGAGGGAACGAGAAGACGCGTATAAATATTAATTGGTTGTCTAGCCTTGATTACAGGACAGTGTAATAAAATTACGGAATCACAAATCTAATCAATCAAACACCTTTAATTTATATAATAATCCTGTATTTTTATCCTGATTAATGAAAGAAATAGCATTTTCAGGTATGTTTTGCGACGTTAAAGAGCATATTGCAGGTAAAAAAAAAAATCTAAATTAATATATAACCTTGTATGAAAATACCATATGAAAAGGTAATGCAGGATTTAAAATGTTTTAAAACGACATAAGGGCACTAATTTAGTAGATAAAGAGAGCATTTCTTGGACTGCTCGTAAAAACGGCTTTTTTTTCAACATCGCGTCATTTTACGTCACGCTAGGAAGCCTCAGCCTCGCCTCAGTGCAGAGCAGGCTGGCATTCAGTGAGAGCGGCCGTGAGACAGTGTGTTTTCGGTAGTTTTTGTATTTCAATCTATCATCGTCATGGTAAATTATTGTGTTTGTGGAGGTTGCAAAAACTCCGGCCTGTCAGGACATCGAGTCCACAGGTTTCCATAACAAGAAAAAGGACGGTGTTGTATATCTTTCGTGCCTGGTGCGGTTTGTGCAGGTGAAGAGACGGATTTCTCTTCCGCATCGGCTTCGAGAAACGCGGTCGTGTGTAGCTTTCACTTCAGATCGTGTGTAGCGTTCACTTCAGATCGGAGGATTATCATCCCGGCGATATGATGGAGTTTAACATGGGATGCCGAAGCAAGAATATTGATCGTCGTATACACTGTACCAATGGCATCAAATAGTGTGATATAGGTAGTCATGCCCTAAATAGAGGCAACTTGTAATTGAAAAACAAAATTACTAGGTTGATTAAATATTCATATCTTTAATTTTCTGTTTATGTTATAACCCAGATGTAAAATATGTTTTAAAAATGTACTTGAGTATGTTTTTAGTAACTTACAATAGAAATATACTCAAGTATAGTTTTTATACATTTAATAGTATACATCTACCCTAAACATACTAATGTCTGCTGGCCTGATATACGATGGTAATAATCTGTACAATATTGTGAGCACAGTGTATCTTTAGTGAACGTGTATCTATAAGCACGTCTCTCACCAAGACACCGGTCCTGTTCTCCACTGGTTCTCCTCACACCACAACTCAATGTGTCTCTGACCGTTATCTAACATTAATCCTGGCCTGTCCTGCTCTCTTGGCAGCATAGCAGGCTCATAATTGTATGGCTGTAGTCCGTCATACGAGTAAGTATTTCCTCAGCGTCCGAAATGTCATTGCGATCCATTGTTTTCCTGTTGTTTGAATCGACCGCTCTCCCGCCCGTTACGTCACGCCCACCACACCCATTTTCAGACGCGGAAGTAAAATTTTCTCACAAAAACGACTCCAGAAGCTTATGTAGCGTATTTATAAGAATATTTTAAAGAAAATCTAGATCCTACATTATTTTTCTATACATTGACTCGTTGGGTCCTCTAACCTGCAATATGCCCTTTAAGTTATTTGTTAACCAGGTTAAGCAATAAGGCATAATATATTTTTTTTAATTACTAATTCATATGATTTATATCCCAATTATGTCTTAAAACAGAACATCATACAATACAATAACATTCAATGCAATAAAATTTGTGAACCAAAACTTACACACTATAAAAAATACAATTTTGATTAAATTACAGAATACAATACAAAATTAATCAAAACTGAATAATGAGATGTATTGGATTTATTTTTTATTAACACAATATTACAAGCAAAATGCACATCATAGTATGGTTTGAGTTGGGACACTGGTTTTCTGGCGGAGAACGTTGCCTCCTTTGTCTGCAAGTGTAGCAACCCCTTTTCCGGTACTGTCTTTGACTAGAAAAGGGCCGGTCCAGTTCCCCTCTAAACGTCCACCTCTGCGTCCCTCTTTTCTTTTGTTTGCTTTGAGTGCCTCCTCTCCTTCGTGGATGTGAAAGGATGTCACATTTTTTCTTTCCTGGGACTCGTACTCCACCTTTTGCCTCCCTGTGCTTTTTCAATGTAATCCCGCACCTTATGAAAATAATGCATAATAAAAAGAATGAATAGAATACATCAAATAATTTGAAATATTACTTATAGTTTACAAACAATCACCTTTGAACTTAGTGCAGTCACCTCTGCCATCCGTGTGTCCATCCCAACCCCCGGATTCTCTGCTTCAAACCAGTCTGTCTCAGATATTACCTTTGCGTTGATAACCTCTGGCGTGACTGGGTGCCGGTTAAACATCAAAAAGAATGGTGTATACTCCGTAGAGCCCTAAAAATAAGTGTACATAAAAATTCAACATGACATAATGACTTTGCGTAAACATACACGCCACTTTCAAGTCAAGTGGCGTGTTATCTATACGCATTTTGAGCTATCCGCGTGTATGTCCACGCCGAAATCTTTTGCGTGTATGTCTACGCCATTAAACGTCCGAGTGATTCCGCGTGTATGTGTACGCCGTTAAATGTCCAAGCGAAACGAAGCATAATCTATATCTACATCTGTGGAGCGATATTTCTTTTCCTAGGATGGTAGGAGAAGACTCATAAATGGTATTAACCCCAGTGACGGGTAGGTTTAGGGACGGGGTTGGGGTAGGTCATATATTTATATATACATAATACAGTAATATAACGTTAAGTCAAAGGCGTTGATAAACACGCTGAAAAGCGATTATGCGTGTTGATAGCACGCCAAAAATGGAAATACGAATTGGCGTGTCATACATATGCCATTTCATGAGATCAGTCTGTAAAAATTACATTTACATAATCAATTGCAAATAAACATTTATTTTTTAAACAGTTGCAATCCCCTGCTTTGAGGTGTTGATGGCATGCACCACATCCTCCAGATTTTCGTCCCAGTCATTCTGCATGTCATTACAGTACTTTGGCAATGCCCTCTTTATAGTCTGATTAGTCCTCTCATCCTGTCCATCTGACTGAGGGTGATAGGCTGTCGTGACACTGCTTCACACCCAAGACCTTAAATATGTCCGCATTTAGCTGTTATCAGAAAGGTATGCAAGGCATGGTAGATGTTTATAACATATAGACAAACATTTTAATGATAAAATCTTCTTAACTAAATAATAATAACCTGGGCCCGTATGTATAAAGCCACTCAGAGTAAAATTTGAGTCTCAAGTCTGTCAAAATTCTAAGAATTACATAATTTTACTCTTATTCCTAAATTTAAGAATAAGTGTGATTCATAAAAGTTCCTAAGTGCTAAGACTTGGTCTCAGCTCCTAAATTATTTTAGAGAGCTGGAGAGGTCTCCTAACCTAGTTAGGAGTAACAAGATGGCAGCAGAGAGGATAGGCCATGCACTTTTCAACGAAAATATGATATATTGTAGTTAAATGAGTTGATCAAACAATAAAAAAAAAGTTTAATCATCAAGGTATTCTTTTTGTAACTTACCTTTAAAAAGTTTAATAGCAATGAAATTAAAGTAATAATTATATTTTTGGCGACTGGAGAAATGCAGCAGTGCACCTGTGATGACTCGGGCCCTTCAGTCCACAGTTATAAGCTCTTGAATAGCACTATTGTGACACTGACCACACCAAATATACAGTGGTGGCCAAAAGTGATGTGCGGAGTTTTAAAAAAAAAAAAAGACCCTACAAGTTTGCTTAAACCATCAAATTATGAGGAAAATATGGCAAAATGACGTGACAAATACATTTATTGACAGCCCAGCAAGCTAGTATTGTGTTATAAAGTTCTGTTGCGTAGGTCCCGTCCGTAGCTCGCATTTAAAGACGAAGGCAGGGGTGCAGCGACCCCCGGGAGGTATGAGGTATGGACAGATGAAGGACCCCCAGGATTGGATAGATGAGAAGGTAATAAGTGACGTGACAATTTAGTCATCCTGGCAGAAATTAAGCAAAAGCTTTTATTTCCATTGTAAAAAATCATTAGTTATCTATTTAGTTAATTTATCTATACAGCCACTCTGGTGAAAACAGTGATGTCATCGTCCAGTTCAGTTCTCATATAATGGTATCAATGCAGGCAGATCAATATTACTTTTTAAATATTAAGTGACAAATAAGAGCAAACTACAGCTACAGGTTTTAGAAAAACAAAACAAAAAGATAGAGGGAAAATTCTTAACTGGTGATACTTATATCTTAACAGGCTTGGGAGGGATTAAATAGATTAATGGGTAGGCCAAATAAAAAGGATGATAACTGTGTAAGTAAAAGTTTTATTAATGATTTAAATAACTTTTATGGTAGATTTGACACTGTGGAAGGCAAGACTGAATGTGATGAGATATGTAATAATCTCCCTGCAGAATCATCAATAGTTATCACTGAGGCCGATGTCATGGCAAGCCTTTGTAAACTAAGGCCTAATAAGACCACTGGCCCAGATGGTTTAAAAGCATGCCTTCTTAAAGAGTGTGCTCCTCAACTAAAAGGAGTCTTTGCAAGGTTGTTCCAATTACTTTTGGACACAGGTAAAGTGCCAAAATTATGGAAGTACTCAATAATTAGGCCTGTGGCAAAAAAGCCAAGGGCGAGCATGCCAAATGACTTCCGGCCCATTGCAATAACTTCTATATTGTGTAAAACTATGAAACGAGTTTTAGCTAATCATCTAACTTCGACTGTCGCCTCTAGGTTAGATTCACTTCAGTTTGCATATAAGAGTAACAGAGGTACATGATGCTGTACTGACACTGCTTAATACAGTTACAAAACATCTCATGCATCCCAAAGCATATGTCAGGGTTTTATTCGTGGATTTTAGCTCGGCTTTTAATTCAATGAAGATTCATATTCTCTTAACAAGATGTTAATACAGGTTTAGTCCGCTGGATTAGAAATTGTCTTTCTTGTCGTACACAGAGGGTCTGTGTTCGAGGGACTGTGTCTGATATGCTAACTTTAAGTACAGGTTGCCCACAAGGCTGTGTCCTTTCCCCTGTGTTCTTCTCTCTTTTTTTTTCTAATAAGTTTACGATTAAAGAAGAACATTTTAGATTGTTCAAATACGCAGATGATATGGCCTTAGTGGGCCTATTGGACAAAACTAATTTGTTATATGACGCTGCCTATCTGGCTCACATTAAGGCCCTGGAGAAGTGGTGTCATTTTAGCCAACTAGAAATTAACGTGGCAAAGACAAAATAATTGGTTATCTGCCCAAAAGCAAATATGTCAATCCAGCCAATTTCACTTGTGGGTCAACAAGTTGAAATTGTGAAGAAGTTTAGTTCAATTCTTGATTCACACATGAATTTTGCTGACAATTCAGACTACCTTTTTAAAAAGTGTTTGCAACGTTTATTTCTTCTTAGACAACTTAGTGGCCTTGGAGTTAGTCAGCATATTTTAGAACTTGTGTACAAATCCATGGCGGAGAGTGTAATAACTTTTCATCTCACAGCCTGGTATGATCATTTAAATTGCAGATCTAAGAACAAACTTGCCAGAATTGTGACAATTGCAAGCAGAATAGTTGGCAGACAACAGAGGCTACTAGTACAGCTCTATGCTGAAAGGGCGAAGAAGGCAAGGATATTCTTGCAGATAGTTCTCATCCTCTCTTCAGTCAATTTGAGCCCATGAAATCGGGAAGACGCTACAGAACCCCTCTAACAAAATAAAAATGTGTTTAAGAGGTCTTTTATTCCAAATGCTGTTAAAATTCTCAACTCGGCAAGTAAATGATAATCCAAATGACTATAGTATGAAATGTGATTATTATGTATTTATTTTTTATGAATTGTGATCTGTCTGTTTTATGTCTTTGTCTTCTATTATGGTCTGTATATTTATTTTAATGGCTGGTGAGCCAAAGACAATTTTCCACCTTGGTGGACAATAAAGATATTACAATTAAAAAGCTCACAGGAGAAAAAAAAAATCATATATTGTCTGCAACATAATCATTTATTAATATTTGATTTTCCTCTCTTGTTTTTTCACCTGTTCATAATTTATTTGTATGACAGCTTGGCTAAAAATTATGTCAATTTGAAATGTTTCATTGTGTTATCACAAATAAACAATTGACTCCAGGCACAACTACACAATACGCTTACAAAATATTGAACACATTTTTAATACTATAATCCTGTCAAAAAGGGGTGGGGAGATCTCATTTATCATCTGCAGAGTTATAAACCAAGCATACATTGGATGACACCAAAAAAATGCTTGCAGTTGCTTGCTGTACCTGAGGGGGCGCAGTGTGCGCAGGACCTTCAGAGCCTTTGGCACTATTAAGAGCTTGTGCCCACCCACCATTGACACCGCAATGATGGGATTTAAAAGGAGCAACAAATCAAGTGCATTCCATCCGATCGAAAGATGTTTTAAAAAACCACTCGATACCACCTACAATAAACAAAGACACAATATTTGAAATGTTCATCATAAAAGACGAAGTAGTCGCGAACTGTTTATTTTGTTTTCATTGGTGTTCTGGTGTGATACTGTATGTTCTTTGATCCATTTTATGTAATTGCCAGTTTTGATCCTCTAATCTGATCCTGAATCTGATTCCAATCCCCACTAGTGTTTCTTTGCTGGAATTGACTGAAACATTTATTAAAGTGGGGAAACAGACTGTTTCTATGTCAATCAGCATGACAGCAGAAAGATCTCCAGCTTTGTCCTCGTCAACACACTCCCCCGTGTTAACAAGAGAATCAATGACATGATGTCAGCTGGTCCTTTTGTGACAGGGCTGAAATGCAGTGGAAATGTGTTTTTTGGGGGGGGGGATTAAATTCATTTTCATGGCAAAGAGGGACTTTTCAATTCATTTATATTCATCTTATCACTCTCCATAACATTCTGGAGTATATGCAAATTGCCATCACAAAAACTAAGGCAGCAGGCTTTGTTAAAATATATGTATCATTCTCAAAACTTTTAGCCACAGCTGTAGTCATAGTATCAGCAACTTCTGTGAAAATAATGATCATATTGACAATTTTGTCTTGATTAGTCACCATAGATCAGAGGTATGGAGGTGCATACAGGGGAAAATTATCTAATTATGGCATTCCTGAAATCAACACAACATATCATACAGTGAATGTAAATATTTATCTTGAGTGTCATCTCCCCTAGAAATATACTAATGCTGATGTAATTGGACAAGGACATGGTAAGTAAAAACCTCTCCTGCAGAAAAAGGAGGACAGAGAAAGAATGAGAAAAAAATGTAAATATGAGGAAAAATAATAAAGGGAAACGATGGAATGTTGTCAATGCTGTGAGAACATCTGCTCGTAGACAAACAGAAATTATAAATAACTACAACAATAGGTTAAACAACTAAATCAAAGGTCTATGGCCTCAGACTTACCAGGCTTTCCTGAACGATAGTGGGCCTTTTCCAGAGCCAGAGTGAAGCAATTCAAGAAAATGAATTATGTTTTGTAATGGAGTGGCAGAACAACCTATATCTGATGAGTAAAAAGATGTTAGGAAAAGAGATGCAGTATTTAGAGACAAACCAACATTGTTTCAAAACAATCTAGGTCAGCTACTCCCTTCATAGACACCAGCCAAACAGTAATTGAACCTTACAAGCAAGCTTATTGAATAGACTTGCAACAGATTTCAATAAAGTTTGATGACTACATGTTATTAAGTTAACAGAACAATACTCTAATAAGCACAAATATAGACAGCACACACTGAAAAAATGGTATTGGTATACAAGCCTTGGTATATTTTATAAATCAATATATTACCCAGTATGCATATTTTTTGCTGCATGGGCACCGTCGCGGTGGGAAACGCATTTCTGCCCTTGACCGCTAATCTGCGCTATAACCATAGATTTTAATATGTCATGTAATGGTGGATCTATCACAGCTCGTTTTTGCAAGTAGCAGTCAACCACCTCATGTGGAGATTACAAAAAAATACCCTTGTGGCGAACAGGACGAGGCCCGTGAGAGAATGGCGCGAGGTCAGTGGCGTGATTACTAATGAGTGACACCTGCGCAACGCACCTGTCTCGTATCTCTCACGGAGGAGCGGAAGCATAAAGGAGGAGCGACGACAGTGAAGGATGAGAGAGGCCAGGCCTGGACTATTTTTATTTTTTTGTTTATGTTTTATTTTGTGCCATTCCTGTATTCATAGATCTTAGGCTGAACGTTAAATGCCTGACTGCCTCTTGTACAAATAATGTTTTGCTCAGCCTGACCATTTAATAAGAACGGCAGATATGATGCTTCATCAGTGTGACTAAGCAGTTTTGACCCAAACAATAAGCGGCCAGAGGATACCAATCACAAAGTGCCTTAAGCTCAACATCCCCACTTGACTGTAAGATCTCAGATGTTAATCATACCAAGCACTGAAAGTCTTGACAATGAAACTAATGCTTTTGTCCAGAATGACAATCTGCATAATTTCAGCAAAGTCAGGTAAGCTCCAGTGCAGTCATAAGGCAGAATCATCCCCACTTTGTATACCGTTCCGCAGTAAGTCACTGAAGTGGTTAAAGGGACACTTGCTTGATTTAAATTTTTTCTTATGGCCTGCTATAAATCTATATGCAGAAGCTCCAATTGCATATTGGAAACTTTACTCCCATACAATGAGGTCTCCTCAGGATTGGCATGTAAGTGGTAACCAATCATTAGTTGGTGCCTTGTAGCAAGGGACAGCAACACATTTTTTAAATTTGAGGTGTTTCTCACTATGTTTCACGCTTGAAAAAGCTATGGTTAGATTCAAAACGTATGGTCCAAAGTCCAACTACTGGACCAAAACACTCAATCAGCTGAGGATAATGCTCCAAGAAGTGGTGTTTTGGAAGCAGTGATTATGATTTCACTTTTCTAACTTTAGTTAGTGTGTAATGTTGCTGTTTGAGCATAAACAACATCTGCAAAGTTACAACGCTCAAAGTTCAAAGCAAAGGGAGATATTTTCTTTTAAAGAAATTGCTTTCTAAGGACTACAACAAACGGCTGGTGAGCTCCCCCCCCCCCCCCCCCCCCCCCCCGAACACGATTTATAGATTTTCAAGACAGAATATG
This sequence comes from Rhinichthys osculus, assembly GCA_029959095.1. Lineage (NCBI taxonomy): Eukaryota > Metazoa > Chordata > Actinopteri > Cypriniformes > Leuciscidae > Rhinichthys > Rhinichthys osculus. Next base: position 10,180,405 of record JARWKJ010000013.1, on the reverse strand, counting down.
CTAATCAATGACTAGAAGATAACTACACAAGCTACCTAAATTCATCAACTAACCATTCATAAATTCCCTGTTGCTTTCTACATGTTGTCACTTCTTCTTTTGTCTCTCATCATTGTCTGACTCCGGTTTGAACATAAAAGGCTAAAAGTTTTTGAAATTTTCAGTGCATGTCTGTGTGAGGTAAAAGGACACAAGCTCTTGAAGCTCCGCCCTCTGTGCCGGGAGCAGCAGCTCATTTACATTTAAAGGGACAGACACAAAAATGGTGCGTTTTTGCTCACCCTCAAAAAGTGACAATTTTAACATGCTATATAAAAATATCTGGGTATTTTGAGCTAAAACTTCACACACACACACTCCGGAGACATCAGAGACTAATTTTACATCTTGTGAAAAGGGCATTATACCACCCCTTTAAATTCGAATCAACAATGTTTCGCACATCTTGGCCTGCTGTCAGAGAAGAAATAAACTGGAGGTCCCCTACCAAATCATCAATACATCTAGCAGAGACATTATAAACACTCTCCAGCTTCAACAGGAACAGGGCTTATTTATTAAGAATTGTTAGTGACACGTTTGGAATCTGGTCATCTGGAAGCTGGTCATCACTTTCTCCAGTGATTCCTTCTGAATCCTGACAGTGTGGATCAGGAGCAAATGAATGCTGCCTGGACTTGCTTATCACAATCACCTCAGCCTTAAAATCATTGGTAGAATGAGGATGGCGTTTTCTGCTTTTGTGCGTCACAAAAGTCCCATAAACGTTCGTCTTAAAATCACACCCAGAAAATAAACATTCTACAGTTTCGTAACTCCTAAGGTGTTGACCTAAATGTTGAAAATAGTCCTTTTCAGAAGAATGTGGTGTATTACAAATGTTACAGTTAAGGAAAACACTGCCCCTGGCTCCAAAGTGTCATCATTTAAATGATTTCTACTTATATGTGTGCGAAGGGCACCATGCGTCTTGAAAGAGCATGGACAATTGTAATGTGGGCAAGGTATAGTATGGCTATGCGTAAATGGCCCATGCTGTAGTCTGTAGTGCCTCAAAAGAGCTCCCTTTGAAGACGCTGTCAATTGGCAAACCTTGCACTGCCACACCATGATTTCAAAAGGCACCACTTGCACTGAAAATGCATAAATGCTTACAAAGACAGCCAGACTTACTGCTAGAAAGGGCGGCGCCCTCTGGCTTTGAGTGTGAATGCAATATTACATCGTGCCATTTGTGTTATTATTATAATTTTGTATTTTTTTTTACTCTTCTCTAGAAGATTTTAATTGACACATTTTTATTTTTCGAAAGACATAATAGGAAGAGTTTTAAAAAGTTACATCTATTAATCTTCCCAATATCAAGCTTACCGATGGCCTATGGAGAATATAGCACATTGACGATTTATTTTAGCAATCAATATTCTTGCCACAGCACAAGCATGTGGTGGTGTTGTACACACTGGAGATAAGACAATCGTTCGCAGTTTCGTAATATAATTTGATTTCGTTGATTTAACCCTCTGGGGTTCTTCGCCAACCAGTCACACTTAGGACCTTCGCGGTCATAAGTGACCGGAGCCCTAAAATCAATTTTATTTTTTTTCCAGTAAAATCAATGAAATGTATTTTTGTTCAATAATATTTTTTCTTTTTTTTTTCTTTGGTGTTTTGAGAGAATTCTATGATAATAATTAATATTTATGCAATAATTATGATCAATTTTTTCCCATTGAATATAATAGAAAATTTATTTATATATATCATTTTTATTATTTTTTAATTAATGCTGTGATTAGTAAGCATGATTGTTGTTGAGGGTGGAGCAAAGTTTTGTTTTGTTTTTTAATAAACTTTGCTTTGATTTACTATCCCAGCCTATTTGATTTTTTTTTTTTTTATCAGAGTGGTCTATAGTCTTTATCACAAACTAAAACTGTTAAGTTAAAAGTATCACTGATGTAAATGGTTACAGCTTGAAGTGGCGGTGAGGTATTAAAAAATATTGAGAAGGTCTTGAAAAAGTCTTGAAAAGGTATTAAAATTAACTTCAAGATTCCTGCATATACCCTGATTTGAATAAAGGGTGAATCTGACAATTTTCCTTCAATACTAATTTGTGATAATTTTGCACAATGCAAAGCCATTTAAAAATACATTTAAATATTAAAGTTTCAGTGTCTTAATTAAATTATTTTATTATAATTACATTAAATAATTGGTGTCATGCTGCTGTGACCTCACCCTTGCAGGCTCACTATTGGCTGATTCAGAGGGTGAGGGCGGCCATTTTGGGTTCACATCATTGTAGTCCTTAGTTTGCAGCACTTAAGTCCCACTTCAGTCAGCACTTAAAAATCAGTCTTATACTTTACTGAAAGTTGCTTTTAGCTGCTTTATAAATGTCTCCTACTCTTAGAAAAGTCCTACTCTTTACTAAGTATTTTTTTACACTTAAGTCAAAGCTTAAGACTATTCTTAAGATCATTTCTTAGAAGTTTTATACATACGGGCCCTGGTTCACAAACTCCCTCCCCTGGTCTGTGGTTATTCTTTCAACCAGTCCATATGCTTTAAATGCTCGTAAGACCCCTTTAGCCACCTCAACTGCGGTCTTTCACTTCAGGGATCTGGTGCAGAGGTCAGTCATTGTAAGGACATAAACGTTCCTCTGAGGACTGGTTAGAAATGGTCCCATCAAGTCCATTCGAGTGGAAGTATGTTCACTGTGTGTTTTGATAATAAGTATTCAATCATTTGGTTAATAAATATTTCTTTATTGAAACCATAAACACAAATAAAAACAGTTTTAAAAAAGTAATAATAATAAATATAAAATCCCTATTCCCTCTATCTACATTCGTCGTGGGGAGAAAAGAGAGAGGTGGGGTGGAAGGCTAGGGTGATGCTTAATGGCACGGAGGGGAGAAAGAGCAATGACTATTGAACAGTGTTATGTCTACCAATGTGATAATGTGTTAAACTAGAGACAAAAGGCACATACACAACCCCAAAATAATTTAACAATCTTTAACTGTTTCATGTTTAAAACATGTTGAGAGGTCTAATCCAGCATCACCCCTACTGGATTAAGACTCTCAAGCCTAAATTATTTAAAAAATATATCATTACCCCTAGTGGATAAATGACCTTCGTCCTTAAGAAACAGTTGAGGCTTGTTAAATACAATTTGGGTATCCAGAAAACGGTGATATGCGAATGGTTTCATGGCAGAAGTTTCAAGAGCCGTTTGCTCCCAATCTGCCACGAAAATGTTTGCATACGATGGGGCAAACTTGGCTGTACCCTTGACCTGTAAATAAAATTTAGAGTCGAACTCAAAATCGTTCCGGGTCAAATTGATCTCTAGGAATTTAAGAATATATTCATCAGGTCTGTGAGAGTCAGGGTATTTTAACATACATTTTTTTATTGCCTGTAGGCCAATTGTGGTGTCAATGTTTGTGTATAAAATATCAATATCGATAGTAAATAGGAATGAGTTTTCTGGAATATGAAGCTTGCTAATCTTAGAGATAAAATGATATGTATCCCTCAGGTAACTGGGGTGTCTGGTGGAAAGAGGATTCAGAAAATGTTCCACATATTCGGCCATGAAATACGTCTCTCTATTGCAATCTGATACAATAGGTCTGCCGGGTGGGACCTCAAAAGGTACACTCCACTTCTCCGGATCCTTGTGGATTGTTGGTTGGAGGTACAATCGTCTGGGACGGGGTGGTCCATCACCAGTGAGGTACTCTTTTTGTTTGGCGTTAATTATTTTTTTGCCTAGTATATCTTCCAGAATAACCTCTATTTCCTTCACCGTTTCCGTGTAGATTGGTCCCTCAAGTGGACGATAATGCTCTGTGACAGACAGCTGTCTCAATCCCTCACCCACATATTGTGCTCTGTCTAAGATGACCGTCGCGTTGCCCTTATCAGCAGGTTTGATGACAATATCAGTGTTGTTATATAACCCTTTCAGAGCTGCTTTTTCATCGAGTGTCAAGTTAGGGGTCTCACCCAAACCCCAGTGTAATTTTTTGAACGCATAGTTGTCTGCTCTAATAATTTTCTCTACTTCTTTTGGTAGAGCAGACAAAATCGGTTCCCAATCAGAGGGGTGAGTGAAGTGCACTTTAGTTTTGTGGTTTTTCTTACCCTCAAAGTAAACCTCTAATTTCAACCTGCGATGATAGGCCTGCATGTCTGCTAATAGCTCTTTTTTCTTACAGCTTGACGGAGTGGGAATATAAGAGAGGCCTTTCTTAAGGACAGAGATTTGTACGTCTGTCAACGTTAGGGACTTTGCTAGATTCACAATAAGTTTGTGGCTACCACATTTTGGGCTGTCTGGGCTAGCTGGTTTAAATGTTTTGCCCAGTGTGTGAGCAGCGCTTTTTAAAATACAATTTGAGGGTGATGCACAATACCCCCCTGCATTCCCAAGACAAAGGTAGCCATGACACTGTTTACCCATTTACGGGACTTGTCAATCTTCCCCGGAAGGCCCGATGACTCCATGTTATTAAGTCCAATACAGATGCTGAATTTTTCATGGACCGTTTTCTTTGCTCTTTTTTCTTTCGATCCTTTTTTATTTGGTCACTCACCAATTTGATAATGGACCATATAATAAAGGGCAGTTTTGTGGTTTTTCTTACCCTCAAAGAAAACCTCTCATTTCTTTTTTTTAAAGAATTTTTATTGTACAGACAAAAGAAGTGTACATTAAATCATTGAAGAGACAAGCATAAAAAAGAAAACATTGTCTGCACTTTTATCTTTTACACATTCCCTACCAACATATAACTAAAAAGAAAGAAAAAAGAAAGAACCACAGCAACAAAGTAACCACCCACCAAAGAGGATTAGAAAATATCGGCAGTCTCTACACGCGATTATACTTTATATATATATAAATTTAAAAAAAATATATATATATATATATATATATATATATATATATATATATATATAATACAATATAAAATAAAAAACCTTGCACACCCATGATATATTTAGTCACAATCTAGTGAGGATACAGAGTCGTAAAGATTTAAAATAGGGTTCCATGTTTTATAAAATTTATCAGTTGAGCCCCGAGTCGAATATTTCAATTTTTCAAGTGAAAGGAATGACATCAGATCCTTTAACCAAGAGGTAGTTGGAGGGGGGGTTGGACACTTCCAATGCAACAAAATGCACCGTCTAGCAATAAGAGAAGCAAAAGCAATAACCTCTGCTTTCTGCCTCGTGATGGATGACGAGTGAGACGCACCAAAAATCGCGACTAGAGGGCATGGAGATAGAGAAACGTGCAGAGCTCTAGACATTAAGTCAAAAAAAGAAGCCCAGTATGAGGCCAGTTTTGGGCAACTGAAGAATGTATGGGTGTGATCGGCAGGAGAATAGGAGCATCTGTTACAGTAGTCCCCTGTTTCTGGAAACAATTTATGAAGTTTAGCTTTGGTAAGATGAATTCGATGAAAGACTTTTAGCTGAATGAGACTCAGCCGAGCACATATAGAAGTAGAATTAACTCTAACAAGGGCAAGAAAACCTCTAATTTCAATCTTGACAAACAGAATTAAGTAATAACATTGTCCATATCAATGTTCAGCCAGTGAGGAGTCCATTACAATAATCCACCCTGCTGGTGATGAAAGCATGCACAAGTTTCTCTAAGTCTTGCCTGGAAACAATCTAATTCTTGCAATATTTTTCAGATGATAGTATGCTGATTTAGTTATTGCTTTGACATGACTACTGAATATGAGGTCTGACTCTAGAGACACATCAAGATTCCTGACTTGATTTTTAGTTGTTAGACCCCAATCGTCAGTGGTGCTAATTTATGGTTTGAGTGGTGCAAGAATTGAGCCTTGAGGGACTCCGCATGTCATGGATGTCCATTCAGACTTATGGTCTCCTATAGTCACATAATAACCTCTCCCTTCTAAATATGACCTGAACAATTTTAAGACTATCCCTAAGAGGTCGAGAAGTACCGGTACTGATAATTTGCCTGTATCAGTATTTAAGCGAATATCGTTTATTATCTTTATGAGCGCTGTCTCTGTTACAGTCCATGCGACGGCACTGCAGCTAACGACATGGAGTCTGATAACACCCAAAAACGACCTGCCTCCAGCACAACACAAACTCCAACACAAACTCCAATATGAATTCAATCTACCATAATAATCTTGTTATCTTATGTGGATAAACTCACAGTAAGAAGATTCACATTAATCTTTCACAGCAACAGGAGCCACTGTAGTCACTCGGACTATTTTAACGATGTCTTTAATAACTTTTCTGGGCCGGCAAGTTTCGATCCCTTAGAAGCCTAATAAACACACAGCGATGTAATTCCCCGGAAGGCCCGATCTCCAGCGACGTCTCTGGGTGATGTCAGACAGAGCGATGATCATCTGAGGGAAACGCCGATGGAGATGTTGCAGATCCTGCGATGAGATCGATGCTCTTCCTGCATCCCAAGTCGTTCCCGCAGGACACCCGGGGCTGCTCTTCCTATAAGGGACCGGTAGAAGAAAGGAAGGAGTCCGTGCCATCGAAGTCCAAACCAGCCAAACCAGTGAACCTGGGCCGCTATGGTCTCTCTGGCCCTCTCTTCCCCACGAGGAATGTAACTGCTCCCCATGATCCAAATCACTGGATCTGTTAATAGCACACAGCAATCACAATCAAAACACTGTTTTGTCAGTATCGGTAAACAGATTTTTACACACACAAGTAAATTGTCTCGGGCAATTGATTTCTTTCTATCCGAACAAAACAGAAAAAAAGTCTATGCAGATATACAATAAAACACAAATTAATTGCTCTTATCTGTTCATTGAAAAAATAATATGACAATATAGGTATTACATAAGGGTAATTTATTATTTTATTTTCTCTCACGGTCAATGTGTTGCTTTCCATATTTTATACTATATTTCTAAATTATACTATGGCTACATGGCTTACCTTTGCTTACCACCAGCCATGGTGTAGCTTAAGTGCAGCTAAAAAGGTTGTATTTGAACATGAGGAAAGAAAAATGAAAAGGGCAACCATTAGTTATAGATGTTATTGGTGACATTTGTTATTGTCCATCTATTATATGTTTTTTAATAGGCCAAAGCAGACGCTTTTGTCCAAAGCGATTTACTGAATAACTTCTTTATATGACTGATTCGTCCATTTCTCTTGCGATGTAGATAACAGTTAAAGCTGCAGTCCGTAGCTTTTTTGGGGTTAAAAATTATCCAAAATACATATTTGAGAAATTACATAACCAGCCAGTGTTCAAAACTATCTGCTTGCCTTAGCTCGATTCAAAGCGGTAAGCTTGTAATAATGTGAGAGTCATAAAGAAGAGTTGCTATATTGAGTCAGTACGTCACATCTGTACACAAAGAAGAGTCTCGGCCAGTAGACTATATTGAGTCATTACGTCACATCTGTACAGATGAAGAAGAGTCTCGGCTAGTAGACTATATTGAGTCATTACGTCACATCTGTACACATAAAGAAGAGTCTCGGCTAGTAGACTATATTGAGTCATTACGTCACATCTGTACACATAAAGAAGAGTCTCGGCTAGTAGACTATATTGAGTCATTACGCCACATCTGTACACATAAAGAAGAGTCTCGGCTAGTAGACTAAATTGAGTCATTACGCCACATCTGTACATATAAAGAAGAGTCTCGGCTAGTAGACTATATTGAGTCATTACGCCACATCTGTACACATAAAGAGTCTCGGCTAGTAGACTATATTGAGTCATTACGTCACATCTGTACATATAAAGAAGAGTCTCGGCTAGTAGACTATATTGAGTCATTACGCCACATCTGTACACATAAAGAGTCTCGGCTAGTAGACTATATTGAGTCATTACGTCACATCTGTACATATAAAGAAGAGTCTCGGCTAGTAGAGTATATTGAGTCATTACGCCACATCTGTACACATAAAGAGTCTCGGCTAGTAGACTATATTGAGTCATTACGTCACATCTGCACACATAAAGAAGAGTCTCGGCTAGTAGACTATATTGAGTCATTACGTCACATCTGTACACATAAAGAGTCTCGGCTAGTAGGCTATATTGAGTCATTACGCCACATCTGTACACATAAAGAGTCTCGGCTAGTAGACTATATTGAGTCATTACGCCACATCTGTACACATAAAGAAGAGTCTCGGCTAGTAGACTATATTGAGTCATTACGCCACATCTGTACACATAAAGAAGAGTTTCGGCTTGTAGACTACACTCACCGGCCACTTTATTAGGTACCCCATGCTAGTAACGGGTTGGACCCCCTTTTGCCTTCAGAACTGCCTCAATTCTTCGTGGCATAGATTCAACAAGGTGCTGGAAGCATTCCTCAGGGAGTTTGGTCCATATTGACATGATGGCATCACACAGTTGCCGCAGATTTGTCGGCTGCACATCCATGATGCGAATCTCCCGTTCCACCACATCCCAAAGATGCTCTATTGGGTTGAGATCTGGTGACTGTGGAGGCCATTTTAGTACAGTGAACTCATTGTCATGTTCAAGAAACCAATTTGAAATGATTAGAGCTTTGTGACATGGTGGAAGTAGCCATCAGAGGATGGGTACATGGTGGCCATAAAGGGATGGACATGGTCAGAAACAATGCTCAGGTAGGCCGTGGCATTTAAACGATGCCCAATTGGCACTAAGGGGCCTAAAGTGTGCCAGGAAAACATCCCCCACACCATTACACCACCACCACCAGCCTGCACAGTGGTAACAAGGCATGATGGTTCCATGTTCTCATTCTGTTTACGCCAAATTCTGACTCTAACATCTGAATGTCTCAACAGAAATCGAGACTCATCAGACCAGGCAACATTTTTCCAGTCTTCAACTGTTCAATTTTGGTGAGCTCTTGCAAATTGTAGCCTCTTTTTCCTATTTGTAGTGGAGATGAGTGGTACCCGGTGGAGTCTTCTGCTGTTGTAGCCCATCCGCCTCAAGGTTGTGCGTGTTGTGGCTTCACAAATGCTTTGCTGCATACCTCGGTTGTAACGAGTGGTTATTTCAGTCACTGTTGCCCTTCTATCAGCTCGAACCAGTCTGGCCATTCTCCTCTGACCTCTGGCATCAACAAGGCATTTCCGCCCACAGAACTGCCGCTCACTGGATGTTTTTTCTTTTTCGGACCATTCTCTGTAAACCCTAGAGATGGTTGTGCGTGAAAATCCCAGTAGATTAGCAGTTTCTGAAATACTCAGACCAGCCCTTCTGGCACCAACAATCATGCCACGTTCAAAGTCACTCAAATCAACTTTCTTCCCCATACTGATGCTCGGTTTGAACTGCAGGAGATTGTCTTGACCATGTCTACATGCCTAAATGCACTGAGTTGCCGCCATGTGATTGGCTGCTTAGAAATTAAGTGTTAACGAGCAGTTGGACAGGTGTACCTAATAAAGTGGCCGGTGAGTGTATATTGAGTCATTGCGTCACATCTGTACACATAAAGAAGAGTCTCGGCTAGTAGGCTATATTGAGTCATTACGTCACATCTGTACACATAAAGAAGGAGTCTCGGCTAGTAGACTATATTGAGTCATTACGCCACATCTGTACACATAAAGAAGAGTCTCGGCTAGTAGGCTATATTGAGTCATTACGCCACATCTGTACACATAAAGAAGAGTCTCGGCTAGTAGGCTATATTGAGTCATTATGTCACATCTGTACATATAAAGAAGAGTCTCGGCTAGTAGGCTATATTGAGTCATTACGTCACATCTGTACACATAAAGAAGAGTCTCGGCTAGTCATTACGTCACATCTGTACACATAAAGAAGAGTCTCGGCTAGTAGACTATGTAGCGACTCTGACAGGGTTATCCGGACAGATGTATCTAAATTAGCGAATCCCGATTTGCAAACAAAGGTCAGTTCTTCGTGAGTAAACAAAGGGGCATTCTGTATTCGACCCCCTTCGGGCATGTTGACCAGATTGGTGCCACTATGGCTAGCACATGACACATTTGGAACAAGCCGGCGTTGTCTTCAACAAATGGTCAACCATTCAAACCTCGCCGTCTCACGGGACACGCATCCCCCCCACAGAAAGAGTCCACAAGCTGCCTGAACGCTTAAGGACAATCACACATTAATGCACACACACACACAAATGTCCTATAATGTGTGTATAAATGTATATAACACAGAAATTGTATCCAACCTTCCTGTACGCATGCATAGCTTATTAGCTTTGCTTTATAATAGAAGTGTGGTTTGCTAGTGTATAGCTCTGAAGTCTAAGAGTTCATCAAAAGAATGTTCCAACACATTAACACACTAACACCAGCCATGGAACTTTTCAGAGAAAAGTACCTCTAAATGTTTTAAATGTATTCATTTTATGCTTAGATGTCATCACATGCCATACAGGAAGTACTGACAATTTTATAGCGTGTTAACCAACTTTAAAATGCTTGTAATTCTGCATATGAATGTAACTATGTTCTTCTACTTTTACCTGCCATGTCTGGTAGCTGTTTGACCGCCTTGTCTTGACTGAACCAGTCATACATAGGATATTACTGTAAAATCTATTGTCCGGTTTGTACAATCTTTCTGGGTAGGAATGACAAAATGTTATACCATCATAAATGATCCTGACAAGACAAAGAGGAATCTTCCGCGGGCACTTTTCTCCCAGCTGATTGGTGCCTTCATGCCAGAAGGGGCGTGAACCTAAGTGTCCTTAAAGAGACGCGCCGAGCTTCCCTAAAGGCTTCTGAAACGCTTCTGAAAGCTTCCTGAAAACTCTCTGCCTAAACTCCCTGGCTCTTCCTGCTCTTCGTGGCTTCATCATGTGACCCCTCGTGCGTCTGGACATCGCCTTAGTGTGATGATCCATCGTTTCTCTTTTTGTTTTCTTCAAGTTTATTTTATCCTTTTCGAAGTCTCCTCTGTTCATGTCTTCTCGCGAAGAAAATGAACACAGCCAGACTGGCAAGCTTCACCTACAAGGACATTCAAACACGCCACGCTCGCTGGACGAACCCGAACGCTCGGCATCCCCATGATAGAGATACACGCACACGCCCTTTTCAGATCAGTCACACCCAAGAGCTGTACCTGTGCAAGTATCCGTTTTACTATGCTTATTTAAGATCTGTTGATTCTTGGTGTCTAAAAAGGTTCTGTGTCTGTGATGAATTTTGCCAAACCAGAAGATCTCTCATCTTCTCACTCACTCTCTCTCTCACTCCCAATCTTGCGCTCTCGCAATCTCTCTCTCTCACTCCTGTTTGTCATTCGTCTGTCTCATTAGTTTTACTGTTTACTGTACATACATGTATCCCATGTTTAAATGTAGAATTCTGTATCCGTAATTTCATTTTATTAAAACCCTTATATTCTTGATTGTTTCTGAATGCTCATACTTTACAAGTCAATGAAATGCGATCCTATAGCTACAAAAGCTTTATTATTGACTACGTTGGGTAGTCTAATTTTATAAACACCTGAAAATTAATGTTCACGGCCGGAACATTGAGATTTCTTGGAGTTTATAAAAAGGGACAACCTTGTTGAGAAGTTGGTTAGTTAATCTTACAGCTGTTTGCTGGACAAACCGATTGTTTGATAAACTAAATTAATTCCCTTAAACTTGTCTCATATAATCGATCTGTAATGAGACCATTGATATATGAATGAGGAATTATAATTCGTTATGATTTACCATTCATACATACAATCGATCTATTTTCAATTTCGATAAGTTAACTGTAATATGCAATATATTAATCATATTCATGATTAATTATTAAAATTCCCTATGCATAATTGAGCTAATTAAGGCACATCTCAATGTGGCTACAACTATATTGAGTCATTACGTCACATCTGTACATATAAAGAAGAGTCTCAGCTAGTAGGCTATATTGAGTCATTATGTCACATCTGTACACATAAAGAGTCTCGGCTAGTAGACTATATTGAGTCATTACGTCACATCTGTACACATAAAGAAGAGTCTCGGCTAGTAGGCTATATTGAGTCATTACGTCACATCTGTACACATAAGGAAGAGTCTCGGCTAGTAGGCTATATTGAGTCATTACGTCACATCTGTACACATAAAGAAGAGTCTCGGCTAGTAGGCTATATTCAGTCATTATGTCACATCTGTACATATAAAGAAGAGTCTCGGCTAGTAGGCTATATTCAGTCATTATTTCACATCTGTACATATAAAGAAGAGTCTCGGCTAGTAGGCTATATTGAGTCATTATGTCACATCTGTACACATAAAGAACAGTCTCGGCTAGTAGGCTATATTGAGTCATTACGTCACATCGGTACACATAAAGAAGAGTCTCGGCTAGTAGGCTATATTGAGTCATTATGTCACATCTGTACACATAAAGAAGAGTCTCGGCTAGTAGGCTATATTGAGTCATTACGTCACATCTGTACACATAAAGAAGAGTCTCGGCTAGTAGGCTATATTGAGTCATTACGCCACATCTGTACACATAAAGAAGAGTCTCGGCTAGTAGGCTATATTGAGTCATTACGTCACATCTGCACACATAAAGAAGAGTCTCGGCTAGTAGGCTATATTCAGTCATTACGTAACATCTGTACATATAAAGAAGAGTCTCGGCTAGTAGGCTATATTGAGTCATTACGTCACATCTGTACACATAAAGAAGAGTCTCGGCTAGTAGGCTATATTGAGTCATTACGTCACATCTGTACACATAAAGAAGAGTCTCGGCTAGTAGGCTATATTGAGTCATTACGTCACATCTGTACACATAAAGAAGAGTCTCGGCTAGTAGACTATATTGAGTCATTATGTCACATCTGCACACATAAAGAAGAGTCTCGGCTAGTAGGCTATAGGCTATATTGAGTCATTACGTCACATCTGTACATATAAAGAAGAGTCTCGGCTAGTAGGCTATATTGAGTCATTACGTCACATCTGTACACATAAAGAAGGAGTCTCGGCTAGTAGACTATATTGAGTCATTACGTCACATCTGTACACATAAAGAAGAGTCTCGGCTAGTAGACTATATTGAGTCATTACGTCACATCTGTACACATAAAGAAGAGTCTCGGCTAGTAGGCTATATTGAGTCATTACGTCACATCTGTACACATAAAGAAGAGTCTCGGCTAGTAGGCTATATTGAGTCATTACGTCACATCTGTACACATAAAGAAGAGTCTCGGCTAGTAGACTATATTCAGTCATTATGTCACATTTGTACATATAAAGAAGAGTCTCGGCTAGTAGGCTATATTGAGTCATTACGTCACATCTGTACACATAGAAGAGTCTCGGCTAGTAGGCTATATTGAGTCATTACGTCACATCTGTACACATAAAGAAGAGTCTCGGCTAGTAGACTATATTGAGTCATTACGTCACATCTGTACACATAAAGAAGAGTCTCGGCTAGTAGGCTATATTGAGTCATTACGTCACATCTGTACACATAAAGAAGAGTCTCGGCTAGTAGGCTATATTGAGTCATTACGTCACATCTGTACACATAAAGAAGAGTCTCGGCTAGTAGACTATATTCAGTCATTATGTCACATCTGTACATATAAAGAAGAGTCTCGGCTAGTAGGCTATATTGAGTCATTACGTCACATCTGTACACATAGAAGAGTCTCGGCTAGTAGGCTATATTGAGTCATTACGTCACATCTGTACACATAAAGAAGAGTCTCGGCTAGTAGACTATATTGAGTCATTACGTCACATCTGTACACATAAAGAAGAGTCTCGGCTAGTAGACTATATTGAGTCATTACGTCACATCTGTACACATAAAGAAGAGTCTCGGCTAGTAGGCTATATTGAGTCATTACGTCACATCTGTACACATAAAGAAGAGTCTCGGCTAGTAGGCTATATTGAGTCATTACGTCACATCTGTACACATAAAGAGTCTCGGCTAGTAGACTATATTGAGTCATTACGCCACATCTGTACACATAGAAGAGTCTCGGCTAGTAGGCTATATTGAGTCATTACGTCACATCTGTACACATAAAGAAGAGTCTCGGCTAGTAGACTATATTGAGTCATTACGTCACATCTGTACACATAAAGAAGAGTCTCGGCTAGTAGGCTATATTCAGTCATTATGTCACATCTGTACATATAAAGAAGAGTCTCGGCTAGTAGGCTATATTGAGTCATTACGTCACATCTGTACATATAAAGAAGAGTCTCGGCTAGTAGACTATATTGAATCATTACGTCACATCTGTACACATAAGGAAAAGTCTCGGCTAGTAGACTATATTGAGTCATTACGTCACATCTGTACACATAAAGAAGAGTCTCGGCTAGTAGGCTATATTCAGTCATTATGTCACATCTGTACATATAAAGAAGAGTCTCGGCTAGTAGGCTATATTGAGTCATTATGTCACATCTGTACACATAAAGAGTCTCGGCTAGTAGACTATATTGAGTCATTACGTCACATCTGTACACATAAAGAAGAGTCTCGGCTAGTAGGCTATATTGAGTCATTACGTCACATCTGTACACATAAGGAAGAGTCTCGGCTAGTAGGCTATATTGAGTCATTACGTCACATCTGTACACATAAAGAAGAGTCTCGGCTAGTAGGCTATATTCAGTCATTATGTCACATCTGTACATATAAAGAAGAGTCTCGGCTAGTAGGCTATATTCAGTCATTATTTCACATCTGTACATATAAAGAAGAGTCTCGGCTAGTAGGCTATATTGAGTCATTACGTCACATCTGTACACATAGAAGAGTCTCGGCTAGTAGGCTATATTGAGTCATTACGTCACATCTGTACACATAAAGAAGAGTCTCGGCTAGTAGACTATATTGAGTCATTACGTCACATCTGTACACATAAAGAAGAGTCTCGGCTAGTAGACTATATTGAGTCATTACGTCACATCTGTACACATAAAGAAGAGTCTCGGCTAGTAGGCTATATTGAGTCATTACGTCACATCTGTACACATAGAAGAGTCTCGGCTAGTAGGCTATATTGAGTCATTACGTCACATCTGTACACATAAAGAAGAGTCTCGGCTAGTAGACTATATTGAGTCATTACGTCACATCTGTACACATAAAGAAGAGTCTCGGCTAGTAGACTATATTGAGTCATTACGTCACATCTGTACACATAAAGAAGAGTCTCGGCTAGTAGGCTATATTGAGTCATTACGTCACATCTGTACACATAAAGAAGAGTCTCGGCTAGTAGGCTATATTGAGTCATTATGTCACATCTGTACACATAAAGAACAGTCTCGGCTAGTAGGCTATATTGAGTCATTACGTCACATCGGTACACATAAAGAAGAGTCTCGGCTAGTAGGCTATATTGAGTCATTATGTCACATCTGTACACATAAAGAAGAGTCTCGGCTAGTAGGCTATATTGAGTCATTACGTCACATCTGTACACATAAAGAAGAGTCTCGGCTAGTAGGCTATATTGAGTCATTACGCCACATCTGTACACATAAAGAAGAGTCTCGGCTAGTAGGCTATATTGAGTCATTACGTCACATCTGCACACATAAAGAAGAGTCTCGGCTAGTAGGCTATATTCAGTCATTACGTCACATCTGTACATATAAAGAAGAGTCTCGGCTAGTAGGCTATATTGAGTCATTACGTCACATCTGTACACATAAAGAAGAGTCTCGGCTAGTAGGCTATATTGAGTCATTACGTCACATCTGTACACATAAAGAAGAGTCTCGGCTAGTAGGCTATATTGAGTCATTACGTCACATCTGTACACATAAAGAAGAGTCTCGGCTAGTAGACTATATTGAGTCATTATGTCACATCTGCACACATAAAGAAGAGTCTCGGCTAGTAGGCTATAGGCTATATTGAGTCATTACGTCACATCTGTACATATAAAGAAGAGTCTCGGCTAGTAGGCTATATTGAGTCATTACGTCACATCTGTACACATAAAGAAGGAGTCTCGGCTAGTAGACTATATTGAGTCATTACGTCACATCTGTACACATAAAGAAGAGTCTCGGCTAGTAGACTATATTGAGTCATTACGTCACATCTGTACACATAAAGAAGAGTCTCGGCTAGTAGGCTATATTGAGTCATTACGTCACATCTGTACACATAAAGAAGAGTCTCGGCTAGTAGGCTATATTGAGTCATTACGTCACATCTGTACACATAAAGAAGAGTCTCGGCTAGTAGACTATATTCAGTCATTATGTCACATCTGTACATATAAAGAAGAGTCTCGGCTAGTAGGCTATATTGAGTCATTACGTCACATCTGTACACATAGAAGAGTCTCGGCTAGTAGGCTATATTGAGTCATTACGTCACATCTGTACACATAAAGAAGAGTCTCGGCTAGTAGACTATATTGAGTCATTACGTCACATCTGTACACATAAAGAAGAGTCTCGGCTAGTAGACTATATTGAGTCATTACGTCACATCTGTACACATAAAGAAGAGTCTCGGCTAGTAGGCTATATTGAGTCATTACGTCACATCTGTACACATAAAGAAGAGTCTCGGCTAGTAGGCTATATTGAGTCATTACGTCACATCTGTACACATAAAGAGTCTCGGCTAGTAGACTATATTGAGTCATTACGCCACATCTGTACACATAGAAGAGTCTCGGCTAGTAGGCTATATTGAGTCATTACGTCACATCTGTACACATAAAGAAGAGTCTCGGCTAGTAGACTATATTGAATCATTACGTCACATCTGTACACATAAGGAAAAGTCTCGGCTAGTAGACTATATTGAGTCATTACGTCACATCTGTACACATAAAGAAGAGTCTCGGCTAGTAGGCTATATTCAGTCATTATGTCACATCTGTACATATAAAGAAGAGTCTCGGCTAGTAGGCTATATTGAGTCATTACGTCACATCTGTACACATAAAGAAGAGTCTCGGCTAGTAGGCTATATTGAGTCATTACGTCACATCTGTAGACATAAAGAAGAGTCTCGGCTAGTAGGCTATATTGAGTCATTACGTCGCTCATTGAGCACAGTAGGCCTAACTGCAGAGTGATTCGTGCTTTCGAGTCTCCAAACACCACAAAAGTCTCCAAAAACACCAGGGAATTGTCTCCTAATTCTTGCTGAGAAGAAGAAATGAACCCTTTTTAATCCTATATATTCTATATATATATATAACCATGTGATAAATGTATTTACATGTATCTAATGTTCCTGTATCTAATGTTTCCTGTATGTTGTTTGTTCTATGTTTCTTGTAAACTCTAATGGGTTAATGTTCCAAACTTTGCATACTATGGTTAACCAGAATCGTATGTGTGGCATATTTGGTCTCTATAACCTGGTACTTTGAAGATCAAAATGACTGTGTACATGATATGTCGATAACAACAACATATTAGTACTACAAGAATCTTCCATAGTTTCTTCATCGGCATTTTTATTCCTTGTAACGTTAGTACCTGTAACGTAGTTTCCAATTATTAAAATACATTATATTCATTTGATTGACTGTCTCTTGCTCATATACAAGTCTGTAAGGAACTTAGCTCTAGGAAATATTAATAATCAATAATAACTTATGATTAATTATGAATATTTGGGTCTGTTAATTGGATTAACTTGACATGGCTCAATTAATATTACAATCAATTAATCAGTTCGTCTAACAAACTCTTTTGATTATTAATTTATTCTAAGAAAAGGGTATCTTCCATGGCCACAGAAGAATAATTATTTCTTAGCATGTACAGCGCTTTGAGCATGTAGCAAGATCAAGATCGTAAAAAAGACTTTGTTTGCAAGCAGTGATCAGAACCAAATACATAAAATGCACAAGTTTTATTAACTAAATCATAAACATGAATAAACTAAACAAACATACATAACTACATGTGTAGGAAAAAGGAGTGAGAGATGGTGTAACGATGGATAAGATCCATCTAACTATGAGAAGAACCAACAGCATTTCATTTTCACATTTCATTGAATTGAATACTTGCATTTGTAGTGGGAACAATTTTTGAAGTTGTGGAAAATTGAAGTCGTTGAGGGTTCCGGCAGTGGCAAGTGGAAGTTGTTTGAAAGTTATCTTTCTCCATGAGCACATGGCTGGTTTGGTCAAGGCCTGGGGCCCTGTTGAGGCCACGCCGAGCACCCCGGTGAAGTAAGGAAGTCGGAAGAGTGGGTGATTGGAGTCGTTGTTGGTTGGAGTCGTGGTTCCAAACTCCTGAGATTGTCCTTGGTTCTTTGTGAGAGTCTTCTCTCTCCTGCATGAGCCCATATCTGGTTGGATCAAGGCCTGCTGGGCCCTGGGGCCCCCGTGGAGGGGGAGGGGGTTCCCCAGTATCACCAGAAACAGTGTTGCGGCTGGATGAGAAAACCCAAGAGAGGGAGGTCACATGTGGACTGTCTAATAAAGCCTGAGAAAGATCCAACCCCTAAGGGTTGACTGGACCAATAAGCAAGGTGAAATGTCCGAGTGGGAAGGTTGCTCTGGTTAATTTACGAGTCTTTGTCCCAAGCGTGGTTATACCTTCATTAATGCTCAGATAGATATAACACATCCACACTGCATTCTAGAAGAAGGTGATGTACATCAAAGTGTGAGTCATTAAAGTCCCTGTAAAGGCAATTTCAAAAAAAAATTCTAAACACATTATAAATGTTAGAAATGTATTGCTAAAACATATTACAAAGACTGT
Source organism: Rhinichthys osculus (assembly GCA_029959095.1). Lineage (NCBI taxonomy): Eukaryota > Metazoa > Chordata > Actinopteri > Cypriniformes > Leuciscidae > Rhinichthys > Rhinichthys osculus. The sequence goes on along the minus strand of JARWKJ010000013.1, from coordinate 10,161,620 downwards.
GAACTGTGAAGTACTGAATTGTGGAGTTAGACCGTTAAACAGTTTTTCACCATTGCTATTTTCCGGATTTTCTGGGCGGGGCTAAAACGGGGCTCGATGACGCACTAGAGCCCTTGAGCTCCTGGACACGCCCCTACTTGATGACGCACGGGAGCCGCTGAGGCTGGCCGCTCCTAACAATTATAGAGCACATTCACATCAGTTTGCGCTCAATCGCGAGTTACTGTCAGTACTATTAGTAACACAGCCTACAGATTGCTAGCTAGCTATGCCTTCGTCGCGGAAATGCGTACTGGATGCGATCACCGGATCACGTACAAAACCGATCGGTGTCCTTATTTAAATTTCCGAAAAACGATTACATCAAGAAGAAGTGGATTAATTTTGTGAAGAGCCACCTTGATGGAGAGCTGAGGATCACCGCCAAAACCCGCCTCTGTAAGTGATAATTTTACATGGGATAGTTTTATAAACTTTCGTCGGAGATAACTGTCTGGGATTCACTGATAATCTGCTGTTACTGGTGAATGGGGCCGAACCGACTCCCGCCTCAGCCTTCATCCTCCCGTCGCGCCGACAACTGGTGCCATCATCGGCAGTGCGTGCCCACCGTGCGAGCATCCATTCCGGCTGTAGAGTTGAGTGTGGACGGCATAGTCTATGGTGGACGGCAGCTTTCCCGCGAGTGGGCGTGGTTTCAGCGCAGCCAGTGGACACGCCCCCAGCGTTTGAGAGCAGAGATTCCTGCTCATTTTTTCAAGATTTTGATAGCTTATTTTATGTACTTGCTGGCTTTTTTTATCATTCAAATTTGGCTTGGTGACTAATAACAAATTTTTCTGTGGTGTGACAAACTCAAAACAAATACTTAATTTTGACTTTACAGGGACTTTAAATGAGGATTAATTAGGTAGGAGGCATGATACAGGTGAGGTTACATTGATCGTTAGTTGGTTGTATACCAAGGTACATACCATAATATATACATAATAGTACACAAGACAGTAAACCATTTACACTGTTTCTTTCACAGTTTTATGCATGTTCATTTATGTATCAGTTAGTCTATGATTGATGCAGCAAAGTCTGTATTAAAGATTTTATTTATTTTATTTATTTATTTATTTCAAGCAAAAATAGTTTGACAACAGAAAAGATACACAATAATAATAACTTATACACTTATGCTTGAAAAAGGAGTGGGAAGAAGTAAAACTTATTAAACCCCACACCAGTCTATCAAAGAATTTATACAAACAAAAAATAGCTGCTTCCTTCATCAATAATCTCAAAGAGAAAATAATAATAATTAAAAATAATAATAATAATAATAGAATAATAATACCTCATTTAGGAACAGTGGTTGCACAAGTCAAAACCACACATTCATACCATACATATTAATAATATACAAATATTTCCACAGGTAACAATGATTATCAAATACCAACAATGGTAGATGGAATACCAAAAGAGTACATAATGATGAACAACTACCAACAATGGTAGACGGAATACCACAAGGGTAACTAAATAATAACTAATCCAACAATCCACACAACATGAATACAATCAAACCTCATTGTCATTGTAATGGAACCAGTTATGTTTGTAAAGACGTTTGAAATTGTGAATGCCTTGACACTGCTTTAATTCAAGCCCCAGATTATTCCACAAAGTAACCCCACAAACAGACATAGAAAAACTCCTCCTGGTGGAACCCGCCATTGGGACCACAAAGTTTCCAAATCCTCTCAAACTGTACGACTGCTCCTTATGAGAAAACATATTTTGAATGTTCACAGGTAATAAATAGTGATACGCTTTGAACATGAACTGTGCATTATATAATTTTACAAGATCCTGCATTTTGAATAGCTTTGATTTGAGAAAGAGAGGATTTGTGTGTTCGAAATAGGCGGCCTTGTGTATAATTCGTATAGCTCTTTTCTGTAGCAAAAGAAGTGACTGTATTACATTTTTGTAATTATTGCCCCATACCTCTACAGCAGGAGTCACCAACCCGTCGATCTTGGAAGCATTTTAAGTCGATCGCGAAGAGTTTTCAAAATCAGAGAAAAAACACCAATATTTGTATTCATTATTATTTATTAATTAAAAATGCACCATGTGTGAGCCTACTGTGTGTAGTAAATGGTGTCTAGTGGATGCGGAGGCGCGCGCCGCCGTTACGTCATTTTTGGCTCTTGCGGACGCGTCGAGTATAAACAAGGCTGTTTACGCTTTAACCATAGACTGTAAAAAATAGCTGGCTTTAACCAGCTCAGCCACTTCAGACTACGCTCACATCAAGCTCTTTAAGCTAACGATATGCAAACTAACGAAACGATGGCACAACGGTGAGGGAGTAGGCTATTGCTAGTTTGAAATCTGCAGGGGTTTTCCTGCATAGACAATTATGAGGCGGCCGCCTCCGTCAAATGTATAGTTAAGAAACAATATAACGTTATAGATGGAATGACTGCAGTGTGGAGGATGAGGTTCCAGCGCTACCAAATTTCCTTCCAAAAAGAAACCCAGGAGCACAGCTTGTAATGGACCGGATCTATTCCCCGTTGGAGCTCTTCCAGCTCTTCTTCACAGGCTCTGTGGTGGAAACCATTGTGATGAATACCAACAGCTTTGCACAAATGAGGTCGGAGGCTGGAAAACGTTTCCTTTGGTTGCCTTTGGATGCACACGAACTGTATTCATACATCGCACTTGTCATCTACATGGGGCTCCTCGGTGCAAAGAACATCATTGATTACTGGTCTGGTAAAGAAATTTACCGCTTACCCTTCCCAAAATCGGTCATGTCCAGGTCCAGATTTCAGGCCATTTCTTGGAACCTGCATCTTTGCGATCCTGAGGATGATCGAGACAACTCTAGAAAAAAGGGGACTGAAACCTACGACCGACTTTTCAAGATCAAGCCCCTGTACAACGACATCGTCTCGGTATGCAAGACGTATTTCCATCCAGACAGACAGCTAGCAGTGGACGAGAGGATGGTGGCTTCAAGGGCGCGAATCGGCATCAAGCAGTACATGAAAGACAAACCGACCAAGTGGGGCTACAAACTATACGTGCTGGCTGATTCTGCCTGTGGTTACACGTGGAACTTCTTCGTCTACGAAGGCAAGTCTTCCCCGGCCACTGGAAAAGGGCTCAGTTATGATTCTGTCATGCAGCTCCTGGATCTGTCACTTCTCGGCAAAGGCTACCAGCTTTTTATGGACAATTTCTACACGAGCCCATGCCTTTTGATGGACTTGCTCTCAAAGAAGACTCTAGCGTGTGGCACTATACGCACCAACCGGCGGGGCTTCCCCAAAACCAAGGTAAATGACATCAGCCGCAGAGACCAAAGGGGAACCATTCGATGGCTCTGAGACGGGAAGCTTCTGTTTGTAAAGTGGATGGACACACAAGAGGTGACAATGTGTTCCACAATGCACAAGGCATATGACGGTGATGAGGTCCTCAGGCGTGTCAAGAATCCCGAAGGTGTATGGGAAAGGCACAGAGTCCCGATTCCAGCGGCAGTGAAAGACTATAACAAACATATGGGAGGTGTGGACCTGTCAGATGCCCTCATTGGGTACTATAATGTCCTGCACAAAACGACGAAATGGTACAAGACTTTTTTTTTTTCATTTTGTTGACATTGCGGTCGTAAACAGTTTCATTCTTTACCAGCACCTCTGCAAATCTCAGAACAAAAGTCCTCTCAGCCAGAAGGAGTTTAGAGAGAGACTTGTGTCTGAGCTGGCCACACAGTCCAGCACTTCAGATGCCCCAGAGCCGCCCGCATCCACATCGCATGCATGCCCCAGAGCCGCCCGCATCCACATCGCATGCCCCAGAGCCGCCCGCATCCACATCGCATGCCCCAGAGCCGCCCGCATCCACATCGCATGCCCCAGAGCCGCCCGCATCCACATCGCATGCCCCAGAGCCGCCCGCATCCACATCGCATGCCCCAGAGCCGCCCGCATCCACATCGCATGCCCCAGAGCCGCCCGCATCCACATCGCATGCCCCAGAGCCGCCCGCATCCACATCGCATGCCCCAGAGCCGCCCGCTTCCTCATCGCATGCCCCAGAGCCGCCCGCTTCCTCATCGCATGCCCCAGAGCCGCCCGCATCCACATCACATGCCCCAGAGCCATCTACATCTGCCACATCAGCAGGTGAGCAATGTTGGCCGGAGTACTTTGGGTCAGATGCCGCAAGTGGGAGGAGAGTTTGTGCTTTGTGCAAACTTTCAGGGCTCAAAGTAAAGACTCCTATGTACTGTACGAAGTGCAATGTACCATTGTGCTTGGTGCCATCAAGAAACTGTTTTAGAAAATGGCACACTGATGGACACTGTAAAATATAATGTCTTGGTGTGCTGTTTCGTCAACAGTTGCAACACTTCAACGGTTGCAATAAAAAAAAAAAACTACAAGTTGGGCTTGTTTCTCTATCTTCTATTGTATATTGTGTTTTTGCACATTTTAGTTTATATTTGTGTATAATAAAATACAAGAACTGCTACTTTCTCATACCTCACTCATTTTTCTAATATATTACATGACATGGGTTAAGTTAGGTGATAAAGTGTTCATTCTCTTGTTAAGTGTGACATGGTAAAAATAGTATTTTATAGATAAGTCTGCTTTTGTAATAAGTGCAATAATTTGGGTTTATGGAGTAAACGTGGAGACTTCAGAGAAGACATTGCCTCCCTTCAATTAAAGCTCAATAACTTTTGTTAAGAAGGTGATAGAAAGACAATTATTTTTTTATATATTCGCTGCCACATAGAGGATTCAAAAGAAACCTTCCACAGGGAAATAGACCAAACAGATCCTAAATTACAGACTCTCAACTTAAAACTTAATTTAAAAATCAATCAAAATCTGACTTTTTTTAGACTTAAAGAGTACACTTGAGACACCAGTGACTCCTTTCAGATAAATCTCAATAACTTTTTTTTAGAATGAGTTATCAAAAAAATTCTTTTTGCCCCTGTTTACAGCCACCTAGTAGAATCAAAAGAAACTTTCTGAAGGGAAATAGACCAAACAGATCCTAAATTACACACTCTCAACTAAAAACTTAATTTAAAAATCAATCAAAATCTGACTTTTTATTCTTATTTATCATAAAATTGTGAATAAATTCAATAACATATATGCAATATTCCACCACTGTGTCAAAATTTAGAGTCTTTTCTGTAAAATGAGACCATTTTTATCCATTTACTCTAATGTATGTGGGTAGGACACCATTTTAAAGTCAGGTATGCACAATTCTTTTAGCAATCAAAAATGGAGACTGTAAAAGTACACTTGTGACTCCTTTCAGATAAATATCAATAACTTTATTTTAGAAGGAGTTATCAAGAAAATTCTTTTTTCCCCTGTTTACTGCCACCTAGTGGAATCAAAAGAAACTTTCAAAAGAGACAGAGACAAAACAGGTCCAAAATGACAGATTTTCAAAAAAAAAAATTTTTTTTTTTAAATATATAAAAATATGAGATTTTATTTGTGTTTATCAAAACATTGTGAATAAATACAATAAAATATATTCAATGTTCCACCACTGTGTTAAAATTTAGAGTGTTTTCTGTCAAATGAGACCATTTTATCTATTTACTCCAATGTATGTGGGCAGGACGCTCTTTTAAATTCACATATGCCTAATTCTCTAAAAAATTCAAAATATGCTGCAGAGCTAAACTATGTTATGTTATTAATAAATAAATAAAAAGGAGCAATTCAAATCTTGAATTTTGAGTGTATTTCCAACTCTGCCGGACGCTATTTTAAGCCAACGCCAGAAGACTAGCTTGCTTGTTGTTAAGCTTAATTGAGGGCTATTGCCTAAAGCCGGGTGCACACTGCGATTTATTATCGTCCTTTACGATTGTTGCTGGTCAGACTGTACGAACATGATCCTCGCTATAAGCCATGTCACACTGTAAGATCTCAGTTGTCATTAATGTCAGACTGTATGACAGTCAAGACATGTTCAAAAAGGACGTAAGCAAAAAAACTCATCCAGAGTTTTATTTCATCAATCAATAACACGTTCAGTGACTTTGAGCTGCATTACATGTGGGATTGAAATGATGGTTACAAGAAATCTCTAACATTAATTTTGGTCATGGCTTGAAAAACGAAGGCAATTTGACGGTCGTCATATATCTCACCCATTTTCTGATGCAAGTTTAAAGGTTTACTTTAACTGTGAAACGCTTTCCACACTGATGACGTATAGTGAGAATCCTAATGTGGGTTTCTTTACATGTTAATCATTTTCTACTCATGAATGTCTTCTCTCCTGTGTGACTTCTCATGTGGGCTGTAAGATTTCCTTTGTGTGAGCAGCGCTTCCCACACAGTTTGCAGGTGTGAGGCTTCTCTCCAGTGTGAACTCTTATGTGGATGGTGAGGGTACTGGTATGTCTGAAACTCTTTCCACACTGATAACATGTGAACGGTTTCTCTCCGGTGTGAATGTTCACATGACACCGAAGGTTTAGTTCTGTTGTGAAGCTCTTTTCACAATGATCACATGTGAAAAGCTTCTTTCCAGTGTGAATTCTCATGTGGTTATCAAGAGTGTTTTTATGTGAAAAACTCTTTCCGCAGTGATTGCAATGGTAAGGCTTCTCTCCAGTGTGAATTCTCTTGTGGTAATTAAAAGTGTTTTTATATGCAAAACTCTTTCCGCACTGATTGCAATGGTAAGGCTTCTCTCCAGTGTGGATTCTCATGTGGACTTCAAGGCTTTGTTTTTGCGTGAAACTTTTTCCACACTGTTTGCAGGTAAAAAAAGATCTCTCTCGAGAATGAATGTTCATGTGGGATTCAAGGGTGATTTTCTGTGTAAAACTCTTTCCACATTGAGTGCAGGTGTAAGGCTTCTCTCCGGTGTGAATTCTCATGTGGACTTTAAGGGTTTGTTTTTGACTGAAACACTTTCCGCACTGACGGCATGTGAAAAGCTTCTTTCCAGTCATTAAATCATGATGTTTCTCAAATTGATTTTCCTCTTCAATTTCATTCAGTTGATGACTCTCCTCTTTCAGCACCATCAGGTCTAAAATAAAAAAAAATACAATTTCACCCCAGTTTAATGGCACAAAGCAACAGTAATCAAAACTCTCATCCTGTGATAGATTGATAATTATATTGGCACGTGGACAATAATTAACATTGTTTAGATCCTATCTGTCAGATTTCTACTACTTGTATATTAAGAGATGTCTCATCAAACACAAGTATGGTGTGCCCCAGGGCTCAGTATTAGGTCCTCTGCTTTTCTCATTGTTTATGCTTCCCCTAAGGGACATTGTCATTCACTGTTATGACAATAATACTCAGTTTTACATACACTGCTAACTAGGGTTGAGTACCGAATAGGGATGAAAATTTCATATCACGATTATAGTGTCCAAAATTATCGTGATTATCAATATTATCACGGTTTTGTTAAAATGAGATGAAAGTGTTCAAAAAGAACTGATGCTCACACTGAAAACATTTCAACAAGTTTTATATTTGAAAATCAACAAACAACAAATAAAACAAGCAGCTCTATGCAGTTTTTTAAACAAGATTAAATTCTGTGGCATTTCCTTCTTTATAATGACCGTCGTCAATAGCAACGCATTATTACACGGCACACATCCATGTATCACAATGGACGCGCGCTCTTGTTTCATTCAAATAGCTGCTACAACTTGCCGTCTTGCGTCTCCCGTTTTATCGGAGCTGATTTATTGTTTACAGAGTTTGATAATATTGTTGTGATCATCTTGTCTGGACGAGTTTTGTACGCTGTACAAAATGGATTTATAAACGGGTACGATTTAAAACAATAATCTCAATTCAATATGTCCCCGTAATTATGTGGTAAAAATAAAATTGGTGTAACAAGTGTACAATGAAACTATACATTACTATCCCTTAAAATGTCACTCTTAATAATAGTCTTGTTTGAAGTTGTTCGTTCGTCTTTGGCTCAAAGCCACTTGCTGCGAAATTTTCTTCGCGGAAGCTTCACGTCTATTTTAAGTGGGTGAGTCAGGGTGACATAAAATATTTCAACTCAAAACAACATTTCGTGCCCAATTAATTCCCATAACTTGCCTTGTGTTCGCTATACAACACTGGGTGATGATGGTCACACGAGACGACTCGGAAGATTTGAAGTGTTCTATTGCAGCAACGTTTTGTTCGGCAGACAGGGTGACCATCCTCGATTAAGTTTCCCTCAGGACTTTTGTAAAAGCCAAAATATGACCACACCTCAGATTTCATCCTCTTAAAAGGCTGAAAAATCTCCCGAACACGAAAAATCTCACTGCCTTCCGCCATTCCTTCTCGAATAATAATATTTTTTTTTTTTAAAAACATTTTTTTAAATGTTTATTTGCGCGCCTGCGTCAGACTGTTGCTGGCTTGACAGGATTTACAGTGAGTTATTAAAATCGCGATAATCAAACACGGTTTTAATGATAATTAAATTTTAAACGATAATACTAATTGTCAGTACATTTTATCGTGGTTTATCGTGAAACCGGTAATCGTCCCATCGCAAGTACCGAAACGCGGTGCCAATAGGGAACCGGTTCCGATGTAAACGGTAGTAACGAGACCGAATAAGAACGAATTTCGGTGCCTGACTTTTTTTTACCGCCCCCTGTAAAACATCTCGCGACACGAATGTTCCAATACATATAAATAAAACATCTCCAGTTAACCAGCACAGCATTAATTTAGTTAGTTAATAAATAAGAGACGATTTAGCGCTTAAATGTGTTTTTTAAATCAAGCGATCAAAGTGCTTGTTGCCGCAGCGATCATTGTCGCGGATACCGTGTTCTCTCTTGCGGCTCGCGCACACCGCACTGTCTTTACTCGGATGCGCAATTCAATCCGTTGCGGAGACTCTCTATTCGTTCGGGTGAAATCACAAAATATAATGCACACAAACGTGTCCCTGCTTGATATACAACCCATGATGAGCATAATCGGTTTTGATGAGAAAAAAAATGGTACGAATGCGGAATAGAAACCAGAACCTCTCACACGCTTGACGAAAGTTCAAGTTCAGCAGGCTGCCAGTGTCTCTATAGAACGCGTGCATTGGCATCACAGATGGTGATAACAGCAGCCGTTCCTCTTCGGGTAAGTCTATTAGGCCTATTTTAATGCCAACTGCAAATCTTGCATATCAAGTACAAGCACAGGGTTTCATTTATTTATGATAAATAAATGTGTATTGCATTCCGCTGCAATAGTTGCTTAGGCTACATCTGTATTCTTTTTACTCTTTTACTTTAATTTTGAGAATGAAACTAACCTGTTTGTTCCTCAGTATCTTCATGTTTGACTCTGAATGTTTCTTCAATCTTCACGTCTTCACTCTCCTCTTTAATAAATGCCATCTTTATAATAGTGTGTCACATGGATCTCAGTCGCTTCACCAGGAGTTTTTCTGTGTGTTTGGACACTCTGTCCTGTTTAAGAGGAGAATAATTAACAGAAAGAAAAACACTCAAAACTAAATCTCTGGGTAAAAAGATGTAATATCAAACAAAATATGAATGCTATAAACACTCAAATGGGCAATTGTGGTTTCTCCCTCAAGAAAAATTCAATTCATTCATTGCTATAGGAGAGGAAGAATTTTCTAAACTCGTTAAATCATCTAAATCGACAACATGTATGTTAGACCTTATTCCAACAAAACAATTGAAAGAGATGCTTCCAGAGGTCATAGATCCTCTTCTTAATAGTGTTGTCACGATACTAGAATTTCTAACTTCGATACGATACCTTGAAAAATATCGATATTCGATACCATTTTCGATACCACGGAGAAAAAACTGCCACAATATTAAGGGGGTATTTTTTATTTAAAGCTAAATATAACAAGTCTAGAACATGACAATGAGGTATATTTTACATGAACAAAAATGTCCTGAGTTCTATTTGTTTATATTTTTTAATTGGACCAGAGCTAACATGATGTACTTTTATTACCTACTGTTATTTAAGATTAAAATATACTGTAACAAAAAAGCACTTAACAGTATCAAATTGGAGGATAGAGAGTCAGTAATGTATAATAATAAGATTAAACATTCAATTTTCAGTTAAAGGCATGTCATTATTGAATTCAGAGATGCCATTGTCTAGCTGTTTAGTTTAATTAATATCTGTGTAATCAAATTGATGATAATCGCTAATGAAGGAAAATTGCAGAATTAAATAATTTTTTTGAATAAAGTTAAATAGGCACCAGTTAATTTACATTTGACCACAACCATATTTACTTGTCTAAGATTCCTCAGTCAGATTATGTTAACTTTAAGAATTAAAACGAGACAACACAGACTCTTATCAACAACAATACTAGGCCATCTTGGTTAATGTTTCAGAAAAGTTCAAATCAGAAGAGTTACAGTGTTTTTTTTTTTTTTAGCAGTGGGGGCAGGTCTGTCCAAACAACAAACACCCCTGATGCTGAGCATTTGCTGCAAAATAGTAGCCTACCCCTGGAGCCTGTTCCTTAAGTCTGTTTTCACCTATACAATAATTTTAAAAAATGAGTGATGTGAGGGATTATTGATAGTCAAACAATCTGTTGGGTGCCCGCAGCCCGCTCGCGTGTAGGCCTACGCGCTATTCTCCGACATGCCTGCTCGCGGTGTGTAGCTCGTGTCCGCGCTATTCTCCGACATGCCCGCTCGCGGTGTGTTTTTTACGCGTGTCCGCACTATTCTCCGACATGCCCGCTCGCGGAATCAACCAAAGCCGGTCGCGGGGGCATTCATTTCACTTTTGCTATTTAACCAGAGCGAATGAGACGAGTGCGTCACGTGTGGTGTTTGTCAACGCGCCTTTTGAGAGAAGTGAAAGTGACTGCTCGGCTAGTATCGATACTTCGGGAAATTAGTATTGGTACCGTTCAGATATTTCAGTATCGATATTTATCGAAATATCGATATTTTTGACAACACTACTTCTTAATATCATTAGTTCGTCTTTGTCTCTAGGATACGTACCAAAAACTTTTAAGCTGGCTATGATTAAACCACTTGTTAAAAAAAACGCAACTTGATCGTACAGAATTAGTCAATTACTGGCCGATCTCGAATCTGCCTTTTCTGTCAAAGATATTAGAAAAGCAGTATCCTCACAACTATGTACCTTTTTTTAGAAAGAAACGATATCTGCGAGGATTTTCAGTCAGGATTCAGACCGTACCATAGTACTGAGACTCCTCTCATTAGAGTCACAAATGATTTGCTCTTATCATCTGATCGTAGTTGTATCTCTCTATTAGTGTTACTCAATCTTAGTGCTGCATTTGATACTATTGACCACAACATTCTTTTGAATAGACTCGAAAATTATGTTGGCATTAGTGGAGTTGCACTAGCATGGTTTAAACAGTACTTATCTGACCGTTATCAGTTTGTAGCAGTAAATGAAGAGATGTCTTATCGATCACAAGTTCAGTATGGCGTACCACAAGGCTCAGTACTAGGACCTTTGCTGTTCACTCTGTACATGCTACCATTAGGAGATATCATTAGGAAACATGGGATTAGCTTTCACTGTTATGCTGATTACTCAGCTGTATATTTCTTCAAAACCTAACGAAACTTGCCAATTCACAAAATTAACGGAATGCATAGCTGATGACTAGTAATTGGATGACTAGTAATTTCCTACTACTAAATTCTGAAAAAACAGAGATTCTAATTATTGGACAAAAAACTTCCACACGTAATAACCTAGAATACTGTTTAACACTTGACGGCTGCTCTGTTAAGTCTTCGTCGTCGGTTAGGAACCTGGGTGTGCTCTTTGATACCAATCTCTCATTTGAAAGTCACGTGTCTTGTATCTGTAAAACCACATTTTTCCATCTTAAAAATATATCTAAATTACGCCATATGCTGTCATTAACAAATGCGGAACAATTAGTTCATGCGTTCATGACCTCAAGGCTAGATTATTGTAATGCTCTACTGGGTGGTTGCCCAGCACGCTTAATAAACAAACTACAGCTGGTCCAAAACGCAGCCGCTAGAGTTCTTACCAGAACCAGAAAGTATGACCATATTAGCCCGGTTCTGTCAACACTGCATTGGCTCCCTATTAAACATCGTATACATTTTTAAATATTGCTGATTACTTACAAAGCACTAAATGGTTTAGCTCCGCAGTACTTGAGCGAGCTCTTAACGCATTATAGTCCTTCACGTCTATTGCGTTCTCGAAATTCCGGCCAGTTGATAATCGAATCAAAATCGACTGCTGGCGGTAGATCCTTTTCCTATTTAGCACCAACACTTTGGAACAGTCTTCCTACCATTGTCCGGGAAGCAGACACACTCTGTCAGTTCAAAGCTAGACTAAAAACACATCTCTTTGACCTAGCATACACATAATACATTATAGACTTCTATAATTCAATGTTAGGCTGCATAGATTAGGTCAGCCGGAACCGGGAACACTTCCCTTAAATCCTGATGTACTCGTTACATCATAAGAAGAATGGCATCTACGCTAATATTAGTCTCTCTGTTTATCCCGAGCTTTACCGCAGTCTGCCGGATCCAGGCCGTATCCAGATCTGATAAAGGACCTGCACCTGGACACCCACACACACACACTTTAGATCTGATGAAGGACCAGCGCTTGGGTGCGACGACAACGCAGTCCTGAAGTGTCAACTAGACCCTCCCCCGTGAAGGCCTCCATCCCCAGGGTTCCCGCGGATCCTTAAAAAGTCTTAAATTAGATTTTTAAAATTTAAGACCATAAAAAGTCTTATAAAGTCTTATTTTTACTTATGAAAGGTCTTAAATTTTAGATGACACTTTGACTTAGACTTATCTAAAAGCTTTCCAAATTAAAACTATCTAATTAGCGTACGTATTTTTATTTATTTATTATTCTATCTTTGTGGATTTGCTAGTTCACGTGACATTTCGCGTCACTCGCGAGTCGCGGCAGCATAACTGTCTCCTGCACGCGAGAGGAGAGAAAGAGAAGAAAGGTCGTAAATGTCAGTTCAGTTGTAAGTTCATTCTTTATGTGCGTATGGTGTGCGATGTGTATTGTCTATTATGATATTGTAATCATTGTTTTAACAATGTACGAGGCACTGCGAGCTGACATCGCATTTGTCTCGTGCTTTCACTGCGTGATGTGTGCAGTGTAACTGTTATGTCCCCAAATTAGTTTTTGTCTTATATTTATATTATGTTCTTATATTAGAATATCACATCAGAAAGAGTGCCGTTTTCCTGTGCACGATTCCAAGTGTGATATTTATGTTATACAACAGTTAAATTAACAATAAGTTAACATTGAAACTACTTTTTAGACACAATATTGTCAATATTGTTTGTTTTCCCTTTATTTCGCCGACTATAATTTTAAAATGAAACCGTAGCAGAGTCTCAATGCAACCGACAGCGATGATTTCTTGATTGAAATCAGCGTTTTGAACGAATCACTTGCTTCTTTCCCGAATGAATCAGCCGCTTGAACGAATCGGTTGAATGAATGACTCCCTCAACTCACTTATTAAGACAGTGATTTGCCGCTGCGGTTTCATATTTAAAGTACCCTTTAAATAAAATGTTAAAATTAGAAATCATTTCATATTTAAATATTGAATATTGATTTAAAAAAATATATATATCATAGCTTTATTTATGCAGTTGTAAATGGAGTGTAAATATATTAATGCCACTTCTGATGCCGCTTCTGTCACCTCTGCACTGCAAAGATGGATTTTGATTGAATGATTTAATTTGACTGGTAACAGTGGTACTGTATGATTATTATATAATTAAGTATTATTGTATAATTACTGTGATAGTGATAGTATTTGACATTAAAGGTGATGCATAACTCTAAATAAGTTTAGAAAAAATGTCCATATATAGGTGAAAATGCCCCTGGAACTCAATTTAAGGTTGCAAATATTGCCCTTTAATAAAAAAATGTTAATTCCTTTCACTGCTGTGAACTGACCACTGCATAGAATATGAAAAATATGAATATCTTCGTGAGTCAGCTGTCAACAACAGACCTAAACCAGCCATGGCACCAGCACAAAAACACAATCAGTAAAATATCATCTAATTATTATCAACAAAACGTTGAAAATATCAAGATATATTTGTCAATACTGCACAGCCCTAATGTACGGTATTAAATTTGATTTCTTAAGGTCTTAAAAAGGTCTTAAAAAGCCTTAAATTTGACTTTCAAAAGTGTGCAGGAACACTGCCTCCCTTTACCTCTGTACAGATAATCGTTGTGGGGATAATTCTGATTCACGTGGCTACGCCGAAGCGATACAATTCAGTATTATGAATTCTAAGGCCAGACAAGTAGTTTGTTGAGGACGTGCTGCACATCTGCTCTGTGATGAGTGTTCGACGATTTTGTAATGTTCACAACCTCAAGCGAGTAGTATCTGATGCACAGCTGGAAATTGCCGTTTCGTCAGCAATTGAAGAGTTAAGGGTTTTTTAAGCCAATTGGATGCCTATAGAATGAACTCTTAATATGCATGTGCACGCCATCAGCGTTCTCACAGGTTCGCATTTTTAAAGTTTGCGCAGAAAAAACGTAAGAGGTTTTTTTTTCTCTAAAACTGTGTCGTGTAAGCGGTTATTAAGTTAATAACTAATGATCGCTGCGACGGAAGTGAATCAATCAAAACTAACTTTAGCTAGAAATTAACTTTAATTTAATTTCCTATTATCACTGTAAAGCCGCTTTGAAACAATCTACATTGTTAAAAGCGCTATATAAATGATGATGACTTGACGAAAGCTACAGTTGCTTTGAACGCCCGGAGAGTGCGATGATGGAGGATAAACTTGTGGTGCTCTCGCGGGTTACCATGAGCTTAACGACTTCACAAACCATAACTAGCACTATGTTAACAGAAATAAATAAAGTTAATAAAAGGCTGATTTGACCTTTACTTGACTGACAGGACAGCTGTTTCGGTGGTTGCCTAGCAACATAAAAAACACAGTGCACTGCTCATTCTGTGTGTTTGGGGCAGTGCTGTGCGCCTTGCGTTTTCGAACCTGAAAAACGCGTAAGGTGTGATCGGGCTCTTAGGCTGCGTATCCACCAAAGCGGGTTTAACCAGCTGAAAACGCCTAGCTGTGGGCGCTTGAGAGTGTTTTGGCAGCACAGCATTTTTTTCAGTTGAGACACTTTGCTTGTTATGATACAGAATATCCGCAAAAGTGTTACAAGCATTTCATTTCACACATATTTTGTTTCTGTGTTGATTCTATATTAAAATGTCGGTACAATGTAACGTATTTTCTCTGTCTCTTGTTTTAAATCATTTTGTTCCGTTATTGTGCTGCTTGTGGTCATCTGTAGATGTTGTACAAGCAGAATGTGGCGGTTGGTCAGTGTGGTATTAGTCCCGCCCTTCCTCCACTCTGATTGGATGGCTGGGTAAAAAGTGACAGTGATGAGCGCTGCGTTTAATCCAAAGTTGGACACACGGCCTTAGGATCCACAACCAGCCGTGTTTGGAGCTCGATTAAAAATGCTTCCTTTATAATAGGGAGGACGTCTTAAGTTATGAAACTTGCAGGAAGTTTTAATGGTACAAAGACCTCTTATATGCCAAAAGATCATGGCAAATTTGGTTTCTCGTGTCATCACCCCTTTAAATGATCTGATTAGACAAAAACAGGTACTACTCAACCATTTGGTAGACCACACAAAGTCACTATATTTTATTGAAAAATGCACCAAGCTTAACTCAACCTGAATGAGCCATCTCTACCGTTTGGTG
This sequence comes from Rhinichthys osculus, assembly GCA_029959095.1. Classification (NCBI taxonomy): domain Eukaryota; kingdom Metazoa; phylum Chordata; class Actinopteri; order Cypriniformes; family Leuciscidae; genus Rhinichthys; species Rhinichthys osculus. The sequence continues at coordinate 10,145,747 of JARWKJ010000013.1, read as the reverse complement.
TAGTTGTGCAATGCTAAGAAAATCCACTAGATGGCACTGTGTCTGTGACCGGCATGGCATTTCAGTGTTTCTTCAAACAGCACATGACAGCGAAAATTTGCTCCTCCTCTGATGACGCATATCAGCGGGACTTTTAAAGGTAAGACTATTTGGTTGACATATTATCGTTTCAGAGGAGTTGTTAAACAGAATTATGTAACTTAAGTCTTATAAGCAGGGTGCGATTTGTGAAAAAAAAAACAGAGGGGGGGGTGTTTTGAAAAAGTTTTATTCATAAAAATAAATCATGAGAACATGAACTTCATCACTGCATTTGCAGGAATTGTAAAATCTTTTTCTTATTAACTCATGAAGTAGCCTAACGCAATATTTTTACTCTAATAGCTTATATGAAATGTGATCACGCACAACGAAAAAACACGCAAGAATTAAATCCCCCTCCCAGTGCCATGGATAGTGCCACTCGGCTTGACATGTCAAAACACTTATTTATGAATGGCAAAATTAAATGGCACAACGTAGTGTCAACTTAAACATAAATATGCTATAGTGTAGGCCTTTGCATCATACTAGGAAAACAGTCTTTTTCTGCTTTCCTGTGGGAAAATCCGCAGCTTTCCAGTGGGTGGTCCATTTCAGATTTTATTGTTCTATCGCACTGACAGTTCACAGCGCTTTACTTAGTTTAGCCTAGGCTACTTCTATCTGAACCAGGGATTGATTGCAAAGTTAAACCATCACAGTAGAAACAGTTGTACTGCTGTTAAAGTAACAACGTTAACGTTACATCGCGATGCTGAGCTACAGTGAAATGATAGAAAAGACAGATGCATTATCTGTGTCAATTCGCGCCGCGCTAAACACCTCCGACACACAGCTCTCGCAAGTGTTGATAGGCTATTACTCGTGAGGAGTAACCAATCAGATAGCGCCGTGGGCGGGACATTGAGCAAGTCTGCAGAGAGGTGATTACAGAGCAGAGGCTGCGGCCGCTATACCAGAGCCAGCCGAATGAGCGCATTTTTAAATAAAATTGACTTTAATCAAAAGTGGACCCGTGATAAGTTTTGTGATCCGTCTCGCCACTAGTGTAGTAGCACTGATCACTTTGAGGGGGGATAAAAATAATTAAGCAGAGGCAGGGATACTTTGACCAGAAAGGGGGAAATCCCACTCGTCCTGCTCGCCACAGCCAACTAACTAGACATTTTGTGTGAAATTAATTTCTAACTCTGGTGGCAGCTAACGTTAGCCTTGTAGACGGAAGAGTGATTTCTCTGTTTGCGCTGTTCTGGATTAGTGGGAGTGGCTTGCGGAGCTGTGCAATGTGGTGCATTGTGGGAGTTGTTGTCTTACAAATGCACCCTAAAGTTATTTTCTGTCTTTTCTCGGTCAAGAGGGCACCAAATTCAAAATTTCTTTTACATTTCGACTACATATATAACCCACTTTCAATAAAGATTAATGTTGAAATGGGTGGAGTGACCCTTTAATAGGGCTGGGCGATAATTCGATCTCGATTGGGGATCGCGATAAAATTTTGAATGATTTCGATAATATGCTTGGGACATATTATTCGATATCACGTGAAAAAGTAAGCGCAACAACAACAGTATCAGAGTCTGCCGTATGCCGGTAGGACACGCCCACTTCTCAGCGAGCAGCCGTGGCTACAGTAAACAGAAGGAGACAGAGAGAGGGAGAAATGTTTGGAAAAAGGAGAAAAAATGAGCGAAACTGAAGTTGAGGACAGCGAAAATAATGCCGAACGTGAAGGCGACATTACTACATCATTCGAGACCGAATACATTTTTGAAAAAAAGGTAACACGACGTCAATTGTGTGGACGTGGTTTGGATATGGCAAAAACGACCAGGAACAATAATAAAAAGGGAGATGTGGACTATGTTAGATAATTGACATCTCTAACAGGGCTCGACATTAACGCTTTACCGGGAGACAAGTGGATTTTTTTAACTAGGGACAAGTAAAAGAGAATTTTACTTGCCCGACCGGACATCAGCCTGATTAGGACATCAATAACAAACAAAAATAACCAGGGAATCACTAAACCGAGAGAATGATTCTGATTTTATTACATTTATTGTAAGTTGCGATCGATTGTGGATAATAAATGTATTTCTGACGCCGGTAAAGTTGCCCTGTTGACGCTCGCGCAGAAATCTAACTTACACACATGACCGCAGCACACACACACTGTTAACAACATACTTCCAATAAAACATCTAAATGTGGAGTTTTTATATTTTTAACATATGTTAAGCAGCCTCAATTATTTTTCCTGAAAACCATCATGATTGAAAATGTGACATTGATTTCCTACAACAGTTCAATAAACAGTTACAATTAAGTCATCTACATTTTAGATGCAATATTGGCTGTTTTTGTTCAGTTTCAGCAGCGAAAATAGTTCTAAACAAAAACAGTAGAACCACTACGCATCTCAGAAGAACACTCAACCTGTTTTCATTACTGAATGATTCAGCATTTTGAACGAATCGGTTGAGTCAAAGATTCAATTACCCATTCATAAATATCTGTCTCATCCTGAATGAATCAACCGTTTGAACGAATCGTTTGATTGAATGAATCAATGACTCACTCATTAAGACGGTCGCCTGCCGCCACCCACTGGCGGATTAGTGTTATGTTTATAAGTAGTATCATTCTTTCCAACGTTTCTTATATGTATATTTAAATCAATTTCATAACGTTATTTTATGCGAATTGTAATTTGTAAGTGTAAATTATTTAATTTGATCAGCCCTATCTAGGGTAACAGCCTATAGTGTCTTATTATTCTAAATAATTGAATTTATTGATCAAATTTAGGAATTTTAAAATGAAAGATGAAGCATACATTTAATAATATTGAGGGAGGGGATGCCCTTTAAAGGTGCAGATATTACAATATGCCGATTTAAATATCAAAGCTGATTGAACACTGATGAGAATATTGCTTTAGAATAAATTAACACACACACAAAAAAATCCGGACAAACAACTTTTTTACTCGGACAAGTGAATGACATTTTCAGGAATACATAGTCATGGAAATGTGCCAAAAAGTCATGGAAAAGTATTGGTTAAAATGTGTATGAACCCTTAATGTGAATCCTTGGTCTGCATGAAGACCTTAACAAAAATGTTTTGTGCTCATTATTGGAAGGTATATTGTTTAATTTTTTATGTTATTAAACTTTATTCGAAAGTTTCAGTGAATCTCTTATTTCTTCAAGCTTCAGGATATCCCTTACACTGGCAACATCTGCAAAAACTACATATCGTGATAAGAATCGAGATCGATCAATATGGAAAAACATATCGTGATAAAACATTTTTCCATATCGCCCAGCCCTACCCTTTAATATGACTTGTTCTGAATGTTGTTCTTTTATTATGAACAGACGTCTCAACCGTTTGGGAGAGGATGTATCTAAAATACTGTAGGGTCTAATTCAATTTTTTTTTTTGATTGTTGTTATTGTTATCATAATTGAATAAAAAATGCAAAGAAATAATTTTTCCTTTGCTTTTTTCATGGTGCGTATCTTAAAGGGTTAAAAATTAATAAAATAACAGATAATACGAAAAATTCATATTTTGTTATGATTTATATTTGGCATTTAATAACTCTTAGATTATATTTAATAGACTGCACCTTCCATTAAAACATTTCTTAGAGACATTAAAGATTGCTTGTGTTTGTTCTCTTTGCACTGTCTCGATAAGCATTTGTTTCAGTTGACTCTGAGTTTACAAAAACTTTCAAAAAACCTCGTTATCATTTTCTCTATCATTATTGACAGAGAGCAAACAGCGTGTTTATGATGAACTGATTCACAATATAAGGAGCAAAATGAGACGCAGCTTTTCTGTTACTCGCGTGTGGATGCGCTTTACTCACACAAACTGTTCATTCATGCTAGTTATGCACTACTCATAAAAAACAATGTTCATTACTGCTATTAGAATGAATATAACATTGTTCATTACTTACAATGTTATATTCATTAACAATTAACTTATTTCACAGTTTTCCATATAATTGTTTGAACAGGTTGTAATGATTTAAACACTTTAGATGATTAAAAACACAAACCTTTCTTCAGCAGAAACACAGATGCTGGAGAGGCGCAGTCTTATGACGTCATGTCCCCACACCAAAATAAAAGTCCCGTTCAAAATATAATATAATAGAAATTCACATACAGAAAACACATTCAAATGATAAGATAATGAATTGATTTAATGTATGAATTACAGATTTCCAAAGCGTTCAACACCAGTGAGATTTTTCAAAAAGCTTCTGGCTTAAATCTAAATGTAAGCAAGTGTAAGTGATCACAATTATAATACAAACTACAGAGCATTTGTGATATTCTCAATCATGAATTAAGTCAAGTACCTTGATCTTCATTTTATAAATGATTTAAAAAACGATATACTTAAATATTTTAATTTAATATTTAAACTAAATATTTATATATAAATTTAAATATTTTAAACAAAATAAGAATTTTTATATCAAAATCAAATTTGTAATAGGAAATAAATCTAACTACTTTTGACCATAATTTATTAACTAAAATAGAGTCCTTATCAGGTCTGTGTACTTTTTCGTTCATTCATTTTTCTATAGAGACACCCATTACAATTTTTTAGGCCGATTACAATTTCCGATCTTCATTGAGTTTGACCTGCCGATAGCGATTTTAGCCAATTCCGATTAAATTTTTTCTAACCACTTTACAGCACACACAAATGTTTATTTTCTATTTGTTCTTTAACCCTTTCACGTGTAAATTTAAAATATTCTAACTGACCCCCCAGAGTGAGTTTTTTCAAGGCGACCGCTATTTTAGAACGTTCCCTTTAATGTTTCCATGGCGACGCGGTACACCGAGGCCACAATAACACTATATGACAGATGTGTCGCTTTTATTTTGTTTTTCCCTTTTTATTCAAAATATTCATATATATATATAATATAAACTTGCTTACCATGTCATCAACTATCTGATATTCTGATTCTCAAATACGTGTGTTTGGGAGTGTGAGTGTGTTTGGTCGTTTAAAAACGGGCGCCGCCATGTTGTCCTGTCAGTCGGATATACAGCACGTGAATTCATCAGTTTCTCCCGAAATACATGTAAGAAAGTGGCCGGTGAACTGTGAGAAGAATAGAGTAAACTTTATAGTTTCTTACACTATGTTCGTTTGATATGAATAACACACGTCGGCAAATTATATTTATATAATATAGATTGATATTGCTGCTTCCACAGACATCAGAGTGTATTTTACAAACTCCAAATGTATTGTTTTACTCGTGCTTATGTGTATTTAAAGGTTGTATCAGCGATTTCAGGCCCAAAAAAGGGAGAAACATAAATTATCACATTAATCGAATTTTTCCTAACGATCCACTAGCTGCCCACTAGGGGTGGCACGGTTCACAAAACCCACGGTTCGGTTTGTATCACGGTTTTAGGGTCACGGTTTTCGGTTCTCTACGGTTCTTGTTGTTATTATTATTTTTAATCTTTAACACTCCAGAAATGTACTTCAGCATATGATATATAGCTTAATTATCCACAATTTAGGATACAGTATTAAAAAATATATATATATCATGCACAAACTGAATTTGACTTGACTTTAACCACATTATTGGGACCATCTCCAAGGAAAGCTAGGTGAGATTTTGATACAGCAAGAGAGAAGATATTGATGACATGCTTTTCGTTTATTTGGCAAAAAAAGGAGAATGTGTATTACTATCTCTACAGGAACTTATGTGCATTTTTAGCACACAAAGATTGAAATTAACTCGCATTTATCAAACTGCCAACTTAAGTGTAGAGAGGAACTCTTAAAACTGTCTTTTAAATAAGTCAAAATACATGAAACATAATTTACTATAATTAGGCTATAGCAATAGCAAAGGCCATAATCATAAAGTGAAACATAAGTTCAACCTCAACACAAAAACAGTATCAATGCTTCTATTCCCTGAGAGTGAGGATACATTTTTTTCAATCCAAAATGTTCCCACACACCGGACTTATACGACGCTGGCGCATCCTCGTTAGCCTTCCTTATCTCTCCCACTTGCCACTTTTCCGCGTGCCGTGTCCTGCAGCACTCCATACTCCACCTGGCTTGTTCGGCTTGTTCGACTTGAACCGGCGCTGCACAGAGTGATCGGTTTATGACATCAAAGAACCGCGAGAGTGATTGAAAAGCATACGGAGCCGTCGCTCTCGCGGTACTTTGATGTTATTCACCGATTGCTCTGTGCAGCGCCGGTTCAACTCGAACAAGCCTCATCTGTACACGTCTTATTTCGCGCGAAAAGGAAACACACGCCTGAGGTCACATACGGGCACGAGGCTACATTGCGCATGCGTCGAACCGTGAGACGCACACACGCTCCGAACCATGACAAGCGAACCGAACGGTTCGGGTGTTTTTTCATGTACCGTGCCACCCCTACTGCCCACCCCATAAGCATGCCGACCAAAAACCGCGTCTCTGTAGGTAGCCTAGGCTCTGAGATCTGTACACAAACACAGTGGCCCTCATTTATCAAAAGTGCGTACACCAAATTTCCAGCGTACACCCAAAACCACGGTGACTTTGGGATTTATCAATATGGACGTTGGCGTACGGCACGCTCAAATCCTACGACAGCTCAGGAGGAGGTGTACATGTAAGCAGGTTTTGAGTTAGTGCGGAAATGCGCCGAAAAACCTAACTCCACAAAACGCACTGACAAACTAAAAGATATGATATATTATGACCCACTGTAAAAAAACAACAACAACAACAAAGTAATTATAAACTTCAGTGTTTATTTTTGTGCAACATGGACTTCAGTGTTTAATTTGTGTGACTTTACCAAAGCATTTGATTTGTAAGCATATGTATTCCTTCAGTTGCGAGCCTGTGCGCTTTACCTGACGTTTCAGGGTTTGGCCCGGCAGGTGCGCACGGACTGGGTTCAGGAATGAAAGGCTTTCAATGACCAAAAAATAATTAAGACTGACAAAATAATAAAAATGACATTCTTCTTCTTTTAAATAATAATAATAATAATAATAATAATACAAATAATAATAACGACATTCTTCTAAATAACAATAAGCATCATTAATTAAAATCATAAGAATAATAATAAGAATATTACAAATTGTCATGAAATTATTAATGTGAATGAATGGTACTCCACATCACATTATCATCACTATTGTAAACCCCAATACATGTGACGTGATACGAAATTAAAGGTTCTCTAAGCGATCCTGGGTGACGTCACTTCTTGTTGACGTTCGAACTATTGTCAAACAAAACGGAGGCTAGCTAGACCCTCCCTCCTCCTCATCCGCGCACTAACCCCCCAAACCACACCCCCAAACCCTTCTTGTTGGTCATTGGCTGGAACAGTTTGTCATGTTTCGTGGAGCGGGTCGCCGCAGTTTGTTTTTGTTGCTGTTTGTGAAGCCTGGGCTGTCTACAGAGATCGCGTTTTTTTACAGTGTGTTCAGGGGACAGGCAGCCAGCGGTTAGTGAGGAGATGTTTGCTGTATGTGACAAAAAATGTTTTGGCCTAAAAAACGCGTGACATCGCTTAGAGCACCTTTAAATGCTAATTGTTTCAAAACACGTGCTGTAAAATAATGCATTGTGAGAGGTCATTTACTCATCCAAACAGCTATTTAAACTGGATTTCCGCCGTACACCAATTCTCAATGAGGGTTGACCTGGCGCTTTTAGAAGACGCATATGTAGTGTTGTTTTTGGCGGCCTGTTTTAATTTTAGTTTTAGTCTAGTCTTTGTGTCAAGCTGTCATTTTAGTTTTTATTAGTTTTAGTCACATTCATACTCTTTTTAGTCTAGTCTAGTTTTAGTCGACGAAAACTGATGACATTTTAGTCTAGTTTTAGTCGAAGAACAACATAGTCTAGTTTTAGTCAATGAAAATTGTATTTTTTTCAATACTCTTTTTAGTATTCTATTTAACCCAGTCAGTCAATATAGCCTATCTATTGTATAGACGAAACCAAAATTTTCTTTTAGCCAAACCCATTTCAAACAATCTTATCTTCTGTTATCTTATTATATTATTGTTTCCTTATAGACTCAAGAATACATCCATTTCAGACACGGAAAATGCTCTGATTTGAATGTACAACATATTTATTTTACCAGCCAAACATGTTAGAAGTAGCCTACACACATGATGAAATGAAAGTTTTTCCAAATGTAATTTCTTCTTTTTCTCCCAAAGACGAATCCCTTTCTCTGTGTCAGACTTAACTTTGTTTGTTGTCGTTTATGCTAATGCCTGTTTCACACATAGGCAACTCCGTATTTTTTCCCGCACCCATGTAGAGCCTATATGGTTAGAGCGCTCACACGCACGCGGATGCGGTCCGTCAATGCGCTCCAGGAGCGTGCGTGCATAACAGCAGAGCAGAGATCTACACACAGTAGGCTATCTACCTCAACAACGCGACATAATGGATGTTGGCTAAAAATATTGATTTGAAATAAAAAATAGAGAATGAATGTTGTGATTGTGGTACAGCCGTAGATCAGTTGCGCACTGCAAACGGAGCACATGTGAAAGCAAAATAGCTCGTGCAGCTCCTGCATACACACCGCGACACGCACTACACACGGAGTAGCCTATGTGTCAAACACTCGCGCAGCTGCATCTTCTAAATAATGCCGCGAGTGGGGCTTGAGGATGTGAAGTCGCCTGCGTCTGCGATCTCATGCAGCCCCTGAAGTGACACACGAAACAGAAATGCTGCATAATAATAATGCAAGTAAACGAGACGAAATAACGTTAAATAACATTTCGTCTCGTCTCGTTTTGGTCAACGAAAATGAAGAGACATTTTAGCATAGTTTTTATTTTGTAAACCACATTTAGTCTCGTTTTTATTCGTCAACGATATTGCATTATACATTTAGTTATAGTCATCGTCACATGACCAGCATTTACGTTGCGTCTCGTCTCGTTTTCGTCACGTGATAAAGGTTCGTTGACGACGATATTTAGTCATAATTTTCGTTGACGAAAGCAACACTACGCATATGCGCCCTTGAGAAGGGATTATTGAGTATTTCAGGATAGGCGAGATCTTCTGAATGAATCAGATGAATGGCTGATGAGCAGATTCCTTTTTTTTAAGGCATCTTCTCCTGGAGCTGTGCAATAACCTGGAGCCCTACCTTCAACGTGAGACCAGGCGGTCAAGGGCCTTACCTGTCCCAGTCCAGGTTCTCTCCACACTGGGGTTCTTGGCCACTGGAACCTTTCAACGGGAGATTGCTGACAGGTCTGGCATATCCCAACCCACCATGAGCCGCATGCTGTCATCCGTGCTGGCTGCCATCAGGACTCTCATCCCACACTACATCCAATTCCCATACGACAATGCCCAGCAAACAATGATTAAAAGGGGGTTTTATGAGATTGCTGGGATTCCAAATTTCATAGGTGCAATTGACTGTACCCACATGCGTCTGAAACCGCCATCGGTTAATGATTACGCAAACATCAACTGCAAAAATTATCATTCAGTCAATGTGCAAATTAATTGTGATGCCAGACTCTGCCTATTAAATGTTGTGGCAAGATGGCCTGGAGGCACCCACGATGCCTTCATTTTTTAGCACAGCAGCGTGCGCAGATGGCTGCAGGAGGGCGCATTGAGGGGTCATGGTTATCTTTTAGGTGAGTACTAAGAGCAAATTTATTTTGCAAAATATATTCGTTTCCTAACCTCCCGTTTCCCCTTTAGGTGACAGGGGTTATCCTCTTTTGGACTTTTTGATCACACCTGTGCCAAACCCTGTGACGCATCAGGAGCGCAACTTCAACCACGCGCACGCACGAACACGAGCCATTGTGGAGCGCTGTGTGGGGCTCCTAAAAGGTAGATGGCTCTGCCCGGCACATGCGGGGGGCACGTTGCTCTATTCGCCAAAGAAGGTGTGCAACATCATTTTGGCATGTGCCGTCTTGCACAGCATGGCTGAGATAAACCGTGTGCATTTGACGCGCTGGCCCCAGACCCAGAAGTGCCAGTGGAGCAGTGGGCAGCACCACCGGCTTTAGGAGCTGTTCAGCTCAGACGGGACCTTGTTCGTCGGTTTTAATGGTAAGTTAAAATAACACAGACTTTGATTTCATTGGTTTATTTTTTAAAGTTTTCATTTATTTGCTTTAATGTCGTATTTATTGACACCAATGATTGGTTAATTTCGACCAGTAGTCTACAAATTTCTGTCTGTCTTTCCAGGACCTCATCCGTCAGGACCCTTGGCCGTGGCGAACGGGAGGCTGGTGGACGGGCCTCGGCTTCCCCCGCTTGCACCTGCTCAGGCTCTGGGTGGGGCGCAAGGATAGGCTCAGGCTCCTGGATGGGCTGAGGGGGAGATGCCTCGAGGGCGCTGGGGCCTGCAGTGCCATCATCTGCAAAACAATAGAGCAAAATTTAAATAAAATGAGTTAACTATGGACTTATGTGTTTTTTTTTATTGGTCTATCAAGTTTAAGTTTACTTACCATGAATGTCGTCGGTATCTCCCCCACCGGTGATACCTTCTAAAGACGTCGTTCCGATGAGGGCTGCCACTAACTCCTCGTTCAGTGTCAGCTGGAGGCTTGGATCCGGTGGGCCTCCCCCAGTCTGACTCTGGCTCCTCTTCAGTGCCGAGACGCACCTCTTTGTGGCGATCTTTATATCTGACCACTTTTTTTTCACCTACAATAAACAAGAAAACTCATGCTTAACTTGATCACTATTGGTCTATATTAAGCAATAAAACATTCTTACCTCTGCTGGAGTGCGCTTCTCAACCCCCACACTATTGACAGAACTCGTAATTTGGGTCCATATTTTGTTTTTGTGGGCACCTTTAATCCCACTCTTTAAACTCCCAAATAAAACTATTTTATTTCTTTCCACTTCCCTGGTGATGTTCTCGATCTCCAAGTCGGAGAAGTTTCTCTTTTTTGCCGTCTTCCGTGTGTCCATGGCGTAAAATGAGGGCGTGGGGGAAGCGGAGACTTGAATATATAGGGGTGTGTTATTCTAATGACGATCGTTTCAGCCGCGGCATTTATCAAGGGCAGGTATTGCGTACACCTGGATTTCAAAGGTACGCACAGCTTCATAAATCAGGCGGTGAGAGGAGTTTATTTTAATAATAAAATAAAAAAGCCATTCTGAACCGCTTAGGGTCTATTTTTGACCTATGTTTTGGTTGACCTGGAAGTAGGCTAATACTCTCTGGATGTTTTTGTTTTGATATTGTCATCTGGATGACATGGCGTCTTTGGAGGCATATTCCGAGACAATTTGTGACATGTTGCGAAGGCATGCGATGCATGCAGATATTGCACAGCACCTTAACATTGGCGGAGGACGTGGCTGCTCTGTGATGAGTGTTCGACGATTTTGTAATGTTCACAACCTCAAGCGAGTAGTATCTGATGCACAGTTGGAAATTGCCGTTTCGTCAGCAATTGAAGAGTTAAGGGTTTTTTAAGCTAAACTCGGATGATGTTCTTTATTTGAACACGTTTCTTAATCATCTTCAACTTTCACAACTTTCACCCAAACTGAATAAAAAGTTTTTACCGGGTAGCCTAAATCTTCTATAAATATTTTAGAGTCTTTATTTTCTTTTATTTGCCTACTCAAGTTCTTGTTAAAACTCACAAGACATGCTTATTCTGTGCATTTTGGGCACTTTTTGTGTGAAATCATATTTATTTTTGTCCATCAAAAGTGTGCTTTCACTTTAGTTGAGCGTGAGCAGTGCAGCAAAAACAGACTCGACGACGAACCCCCCGCTTCACTGCTGCTCACGCGCCGCTCCTGCTCGACGCTCACGCACGGCTCCTGCTCCCGGTGTGAATGCACTCATTGATTAACATGCACGCCTGAAAAAAATACGCGCCGCTCACGCCTGCGGTGTGAAACGGCCGTTAGATACACGCCATCGTGTACACATAAATCTCTGACCTATCGTCTTCTTCCCCTTACTGTGCGTTCACACTGGACGCGAATAGCGCGTCAAATTCGCGTCTGCCGCGTCTAGTTTGACGCTTGACCACTTTGTGTTAATTCGCGCGTCAAGAGTGAAACTGACGCGCGTAAAAACAGAAGTTTGAAGCGAAATTTACGCGCGTCAGAGGCGAAAAGTTTCGAACCCCGTTGGCGGCCATCTTTTTACAAGATGTCTGTTGTTGATCGGTCATTTATCGTGAGAGTCACCGCTCTGTATTTGCACTGGAGAGCAGAACAGCGACGTAGGGATCATCATCGCCGTATTTGGGTCCACCAGACCCTTCGGAGGCGAACCCAGTTCGGCGAGTTTCACCGTTTGCTCCAGGAGCTGCGCCTGGATGACGGCCGCTTTCAGCGGTACTTCCGCCTCTCCCGTTCCCAGTTCGATGACTTGCTGTCCTGCATCGGAGCGAGGATCACCCTCCAGGACACCAACTACAGGCGCTCTATCCCGGCTGCGGAGCGCCTGTCCATCTGTCTTCGGTTAGTAAAATGTTTTTGATATTTTAAATACAGTATATTCAATATGCTAACATATGCTATCAATGTTTTTTTTTTTAGCTGTGTTCGGATACCACTGTTGGCGCTCTTTTTAGTGATAACGTTACTCAGTTAACTGACATAAATATTCTCTTGGCAGACGTGATACTGTACATGTTTCTCTGTATAAACACTGTGATCTTTCTAGTGATTCTGAATTAACTGCTATAACCTAGACATTAAAATATTCTTGGCATACGTGATATTGTCATGTTTCTCTGTATAAACAGTAATCTTTCTAGTGATACTGAACCTAGAAATTAAAATATTCTTGGCATACGTGATACTGTCATGTTTCTCTGTATAAACACAGTAATCTTTCTAGGGATACTGAGTTAACTGCTATAACCTAGACATTAACCTAGAAATTAAATATATCTGTAAGCAATATGTAGTGCTTGATTATTGCCATTTTAATATACCATAAACCATTTAATAGTATACCTATTGATTGTATAGTTTAATATGTAACTACAAGTGTACTTGTAATAATATTTATAACAATGTTTTCTAGGTTTCTTGCCACTGGGGACTCATTCAGGACGATAGCGTCCAGCTACCGGGTTGGTGTCTCCACAGTATGCCAGATCGTCGCCCAGGTAGTGGCTGCCATCTGGGACTGCCTTGTGGAGGACTACATGGCTGTTCCCACCACCGATGACTGGAGGTCCATTGCCGAGGGATTTCAGGAGCGGTGGAACTTCCCTCTGTGCTGTGGAGCGGTGGATGGGAAGCATGTGGTGATCAAGGCACCCCCCAACTCAGGATCCCAGTTCCACAACTACAAGGGAACCTTCTCTATCGTTCTCCTTGCAGTTGTGGATGCGAAGTATCGCTTCCGGGTGATTGATGTTGGGGGATACGGCAGGACCAGCGACGGTGGGATTCTTGCCAACTCCGCCTTTGGACAGGCTCTCCGGGCTGGCACACTTCATCTTCCTCCTGACCACCCTCTACCTGGTGCCGAAGACAGAAGACCCCAGCCCCATGTCTTTGTGGCTGATGAGGCGTTCCCGCTGCGGAGGAACCTCATGAGGCCCTTCCCTGGACGCACCCTTCCTCCAGAGAGGCGTGTCTTTAATTACCGCCTCTCCAGAGCCAGGCTGGTGGTGGAGAACGCCTTTGGCATCCTCTCGTCACAGTGGAGGATGTACCGCCGCCTCATCGAGGTCCACCCTGAAGTTGCGGAGAACTGTGTGAAGGCAACGTGTGTTCTCCACAACTTCATGAGGTATTCGGAAGGGAGAGAGGCGCCTGCTGTGAGGGGCGCGGGACATGCTGGAGAGGAGCCACTGCCAGGTCTGGGTCGGGTTGCGGCCAACAACTCCTCCAGAGAAGCACTCCAGGTGAGGGATGCTTTCATGGCACACTTCTCAGCGGAGGGAGCAGTACCATGGCAGCCGACGGAGTAGCATTTGAAGTCCTCCTCATGACTTCCCCACAACGGCTCTTTTAAGAGCCACCCACAAACCTATAAAGAGCATAACTTTCTAAAAACTGTTTTCTTCCATTATTATATTTAGTATTTTTTTCCAGGTTGTCAGCATCAGTTCCAGGCTGTCAGGTCCACAACATGCACATGTATTAAGTATTTTTTAATAAATAAAATGGAGCCAGCCTCCAAAAGTAATTAACCTGTCATTTTTTTTCCCCTCACTCAACACCATTGAGCCACTTTTATACACTAAAATATGTTGGTTGTCTTTACATTACAATGATGTTTCATATAATCTATATTTAGATTTGGACTAAATAACATTCAATACAAAATTAATACGTCTCGTATATAAATAATGAGTTTATGTGATAAAAGATTTGCTTTGTTATGCATAGAACCACACCAGGCATTTAGTCAAATTGCAAAACAATTTATTAAGGCCAATGAAATAAAATCAATATGAACAGAAAAATAATGTGCAAACTATTTACATGGAGACAGTAATAAAAAGGACCTCGCTTGGAAGGTGGAAAAGCCACAGGGAACAACATGTAGGAGAAGAGGAAGGAGGGCGTTCTGCGTTTCCTGCAGAGCCTGCTGCCTCATTTTTTTTAAACTACTCTGGGGGGTGCTGTTTTCCATTAATAATTTGTAAATTTTAAATTTAATGTTTTCTTTCAGGTGAGGCGGCATGCTCTGTAAAAAAGGCAGAAGGCCGAGGAGGAAGTGTTCGTCTGCGGACAGTGGCGGTGGTGTTGGAGGTCGCGCCGGAGGTTGCGCCGGAGTTTGCGCCAGAACAGCAAGAAGTTGCTGTTCCACCTCCGACGGACCATCCTTTGACTGCTCACGGGGCCGCCGACGGGCTCTCCTCCTCTGTTGGCCTATGAAATAAAAAAATACAACACACGGTGCAATGAGAAGGCAGAAAGATGATACCTGATTTTCAAGTTCACAGTGAAAAAATTAAATTTAAAAACAAAATTGTCTAGATTTTGTTAGAATAATATCTGTGCCTGTGTGAGTGAAATAGACAGTGCTTAAATGCAAGTGTGATATTGTTTTGAACTTGCTTTAACATATGTTAAGTAATTAAAGTTATACTTCAGACATATACATATATAAACATGCAAATGAACAGTAACTAAAAAGTATGTATGCAGATGATTGGTTGCATACATTGCAATGGATTTGTGTCTGCATTTACAAAAACAATGATTATTAGTAAGGGATGTTTTGTGCACGTGACATGTTAAAATATTGTTTGTACTATTGCCTTCACACACCTGTAGGTTCAGCAGCAGGGGCTGAGGGACCAGGGACTGGGGAGACAGGAGAAGAGGAGGGGGTTCTTTGACCACCCTCTCTCTGATCAAATGGCTCTGTCAAGACAATATTAAATGTTAATACATTGGTTACAATGGACGTTGGTAACAATACTCAGAGAGATTACATTTCTTCATCTGTAAACATGACAGCATATATGCCATGTAATTTGGGTTTATTGGAAACACACCTATCACGGTCTCCCCTGATGGTTCTCCTAGGTGTCCCTGGTCCTCGAGGTGGTCGTCCTCACTGATCTGGGCCTCGACCCCCTCCATATTACTTGTTGTCTCCCTTGGGGTGATGAAGGGGTCGAGGAATCCCAAAATCTGAGCGAATTTCCACCTCTTCCCTGACCCTGCTGCTGACCCACTCCTCTTGTCGGTCTCCTTCCTCTTTTCCTTCAGGTATGTGTCCCTGAGGCTTTTCCACTTTTTACGGCAGAAATCCTCTGAATAAACACATTATCTTGTTAGCGAAAATTAGTTGTATATTTTAGCAGGAAAATATTTGTAAAATAGCTGCTAGCTGGTTAGTAGGTCAATAACGTGACTCAAAAGTAAAATTTTGTACATCTTAAACTTACCAGGTTGTAAAATCTCCTCACTAATCCTCTTCCAAGCGAGGTCCTTTTTACTCCTGTCTCGATAAAAGTACGACGTTGAGTCGTAAATCTCCGGGTATCCGCTCACAGCTAAAATTAATTTCTCCTCCATTTCGAATGAGTGAATTCGAGCGGGAGTTTATTATGTCACGTTGCCACGTGAAGCAAGCAGGCTCCTGATTGGTTAACGCGGCGCGAATTGACGCAGAAGTTCAAATTTTTCAACTGGGGCGGCAGACGCGAATTCGCGTCAAACGCGAGAATGCACAAAAAGCACTACATAAAACATTTGCGCTTAACGCGCCAGACGCTCAATTCGCGCCATTCGCGCGAACTTGACGCGCGAATGAGGCGTATTCGCGTCTACCGCGCCGCGCTCTACGCCTCCTTCCCGTTTTTATCAGGGATGGAGATAAACTCTGCAGGACAGTGGCTTCTGGAAAGTACAAATGAATGCATAAAAATATGTAGAACGTTGGATCACTCATGAATGAAATAGAACGGGTTTTTTTAAGTCGCAGACTTCATTCATTTCAACCGTTCTATTTCATTCATGAAATAGAACGGTTGAAATGAATGAAATAGAAACCGTTCTATTTCGCAGAAATTTTTTACGCGCATAACGCGTCTTTGCAATGACTTAACATTGAAATCACTCGCGCCTGACGCGCTATTCGCGTCCGGTGTGAACGCACCATTACCGTCTATGCTTCTTCCTCGTCTAATTTCTGTCGCTCTACATACGTCATCTGGTATAATTGAAACGATTGACTATGAGCTACGTACAGGCGCATTTGATAGACATTCGTAGCAACCAATAAACGGCTCTGGGCATTCGTAAACCACGCCTCAAATACGAGAAAATGAACATGTGGTTCCCAGACCCAAGTCTCAATGAGACTTGGGTCTGACGTTAGCCAGGCTAGATTAGCCTAGTAGCTTAACCAAAATGGTAGAGTGAGTGCGTTGATATGGGAATAGATGTCAAAAAACCAACCACAGAAACCGAAAATTCTCGGGACAGCAGCATGTGTCCAAATTGCAATCTAAACCGTTCTATTTCATCAGAAAAGATCTTAAAACAGGGCTTTAAGTGTAAAATACCGAACTTGTCCTTTAACTGCTAGCTATCAATCTTACATAATGCACCTATAAGACCTCACGTTTATAATATTTAACACTTGTTATTGCTACATGTAATGCTGATTTAAAAATAAATATATATTTTTAACAGATAATTCACCTGCTACTGGTGTCTTGGATGATTTAGATACCACTGTTAACAGGAGTCATACTGATTCATGAGTGATCCAACGTTCTACATATTTTTATGCATTCATTTGTACTTTCCAGAAGCCACTGTCCTGCAGAGTTTATCTCCATCCCTGATAAAAACGGGCTTGCAAGTAGCCTAATAATCCTAATAAAGCCTAATAATCCCCTAGACCTTGATTAGCTTGTTCAGATGGCATTGATTAGAGTTGGAGCAAAACTATGGAGAACAATGGCCCTTCAGGATCGAAGCTGCCCATCCCTGACTTATATAATACAATAAATCATCCAAATGTACAACAGTACATGAAATCTTACATTCCCCATTTTCAAATTTCTCTGGAGCGGACGAATGTAAATGGTAGAATAATTTATTTGAAAAGCTGGGTCTTTCAAGTATCTGACGCTGTAACCCTGATTAGGGCACGGGATGACGGAGAGATGTCGATTCTGTGTTGATTCCCGGAAATTTTCAATAATTCAAATCCACCTCCATCTCTCAGCTTTGGAAAGGAAGATACAATGTACTCCACAACTCCGCTGAACTGTCTTGCTTACCTGTGAGACAAGGACAAAGTCAACTTAGTTTCATGTTTGTTTTACACATTACACTAAGGTAATAATCTATATCTAAGTCACATATTTCAGCAATGAGCAGCTTGAATTATGTTTTGTCAGTTGATATACCTCTAAAGACTAGGCGCCTGACACCCAAACTCAATCTTTGGTCTTTGCCAACCCTGCTTGGGAAAGTAGTTGAATCTTTCCGCCCAAGGCAACAAAATGCGTGCGTACAGTATATGTAGAAACTGAAAGTGTGTTTCTTGCTGGTCGTCTTGTCCTGCTTTGTTCACTGTATGCTGCAAATAACATTGAAACTTCAGCTGGCAAGAGGAAAAAAATAACAGAAGAACAACACAAAACTGTAATGTTTCACAAAGATCTAAAACAACAGATCAGTCTTTATGACTTGTAGATTGTGTGTATTACTGTACCATCGACATTGCCTACTGCACCCCCAGCAGACCGAGACGAAGAAGCGGATGGAGTGGTGGATGAAGAGCCAGAGGAATTTGCTGTTGATACTTGCTTAAGATATCAGGGATATATATCATAGAGCCAAATTAGCGCAAAATCACAAACATTGTTATCAAGAAAAACCGTTGATCACTAGATTTGACCTATACAAGTACCCAGAAAACATTTTACAGATCCTATAAAAAATCTAATAATCACATACATTTACATAAACCAATCCACGATCCATCTTCGTGGTACTATACAGAGATGGAACTAGAACAATAAGTACATAATATAGGATATGATTAATATACACAATTGCAAATGTCTTACAGTGCTCCATTTCTTCAAGTCTATCAGCTGCCTCTCTAAGCAGCTCAGACACACGTCGTCCCACCATGACTTGGATCCTTGAACTTTAGCTACCTTTTTTATAACAATATTATTATATCACACAGAACCGCTGCGCCTGGTGTTTTCTTACTGAACGAATCAGTAGCCTATTTGAACGAATCGTCTGAATTAATGATTGAACTCACTCGTTAAGACGGTGGCTTGGCACCACCTACTGGCTGTTTTAGTTTCATATTTAAACGTATAATTTCATCGATTCTATCATTTCATATTTCAAAATTCAAAATGTTATATTAAAAAATGTATCTCATAACATTATTTATGCTATTGTAATTGCAGTGTAAATACACCCATGGCTCCTCTGCATTAACAGTCTGTGTAAATAATATCTAATGCCATTCAGAGTCAGCGTCTGCACGTCCCACATCTGCAGTGCGAAGATGGATTTTGTTGAAACTGATTTTATTAGCCTGGTAACAGCCCTATAGTAGTGCCTTATTAACTGAATTCACCAGTGAAACTTAAGAACTTATAGGCTACATTGAGGAGGTTGAGGAGGTTCATTGCTGAGTGCAGTAAAATATTTTTTTTATCATGACAGGAATAAAAAAAATAAAAAAAAATAAACTGTCCAAAGCCCCATTCAGTAGATTGCAGTTGGGATTGTGCTCAAACTCAGCTCAAAAAGACTGTAGATAGAGGCTAAAAAAAGTTTTTCTTTGCTCCGCTTTCGGTATGTCGCTCAGGGCGGGCCCAGGGGTCACCGTGCCGAATTCGGGGGCCCTGGGACCTTTCTATGAAAATCCCACTCGCCCATTAAATTAATGGGTTTTAAATAGTGGTTTTCCGGGACTTCGAAATGGCTGATCGACTAGGGGGCGCCATTTCCCCCTAGTCTCGGCCCCCTGGTCCGGGTGGATAAATTTGGTTTTCCTGCGACCTCGTTCAGGGTTCGAACAGTCAAAAAAAGAGTGAAAAGCACACATTTTGTGTTTTACACTGAACAAGGTCCTGGAAGGTCACAGCAGAAATGTTGGCGTTTTACATTTAAAACGATCATATCTTAATCTAAACCTAAAGTAATATTGACAAACTACACTCACCTAAAGGATTTTTAGGAACACCTGTTCATTTTCTCATTAATGCAATTATCTAATCAACCAATCACATGGCAGCTGCTTCAATGCATTTAGGGGTGTGGTCCTGGTCAAGACAATCTCCTGAACTCCAAACTGAATGTCAGAATGGGAAAGAAAGGTGATTTAAGCAATTTTGAGCGTGACATGGTTGTTGGTGCCAGACGGGCCGGTCTGAGTATTTCACAATCTGCTCATTTACAGGGATTTTCACGCACAACCATTTCTAGGGTTTACAAAGAATGGTGTTAAAAGGGAAAAACATCCAGTATGCGGCAGTCCTGTGGGCGAAAATGCCTTGTTGATGCTAGAGGTCAGAGGAGAATGGGCCGACTGATTCAAGCTGATAGAAGAGCAACTTTGACTGAAACAACCACTCGTTACAACCGAGGTATGCAGCAAAGCATTTGTGAAGCCACAACACGCACAACCTTGAGGCGGATGGGCTACAACAGCAGAAGACCCCACCGGGTACCACTCATCTCCACTACAAATAGGAAAAAGAGGCTACAATTTGCAAGAGCTCACCAAAATTGGACAGTTGAAGACTGGAAAAATGTTGCCTGGTCTGATGAGTCTCGATTTCTGTTGAGACATTCAGATGGCAGAGTCAGAATTTGGCGTAAACAGAATGAGAACATGGATCCATCATGCCTTGTTACCACTATGCAGGCTGGTGTTGGTGGTGTAATGGTGTGGGGGAGTGTTTTCTTGGCACACTTTAGGCCCCTTAGTGCCAATTGGGCATCGTTTAAATGCCACGGCCTACCTGAGCATTGTTTCTGACCATGTCCATCCCTTTATGGCCACCATGTGCCCATCCTCTAATGGCTACTTCCAGCAGGATAAAGGCCCTTTCACACTGGACGCGTAACGAAAAAATGAAACGAAAAAACGAATAGTTTGCGTGCGAATAGTTCGCTTCAAAACCATTCACATCAGCCGCGACACGAATTTGCGACGTTTAGAGCTTCAACATTCCAAAACTTTCGCGCCGACAGCTGAGAAAACATGGACACTTCATCGTCATCATCCAGTGAAGACGAGCTTTTCATTTTATTTAAAAGACAAAAAAGAACAGAGAGTCTGAAGGGGAGTACGCTAACCTTGTACAGGAGCTAAAACTTTATCATGGCCGGTTCCGAACTTACTTTCGGATGTCTGTGGGACAATTTGAGGAGCTTCTTCAGACAGTGGCACCGCATCTGACGAGACAAACCACAAACTTCAGGGAACCAATCGACCTGGAGCAGCGTCTGGCGGTCTGCTTAAGGTGAGCTGTCCTCTTAAAATCATCAGGGGCTACGTTTACATGCAATCAAATAACGTTAAACAATCCATTAGTAATCAGATTGAAGTCTCAATTGGACCGAAAAGCCTTCATGTAAACACATCGATTCGGTTGGGCTCTATCCGAATGAAATTTCGATCGGATTGAAAGGGGTTGTTTATTCCCCGATCGAGAGAACATGTAAACACTTGATCAGATTGAAAACCGAAACCGAAAGGACTGCGCATGTGCAATGAAGTCGAAATAGCGTAATGACGTATGTCACGCTGAACAAGCTGTCATATAAATGAGTGTCCCCCAGTCATTCTAAAATTTTCCTCTCATTGTGTTTGTGAAGTGGAGCAGGACAACGTCCCACCAGTCCTTGTTTCAGACTCTCATCCACAGACGACTGGTTTTGGGCATTTAAATATATATATATATATATGTAGCTTGTGACACGCACATCAACCCAATCACATGTTTAGCATTTATGTAAACACTAAGTTCGGATTCATTGATCGGAATGAATCCAGTCCGATTGAAACAAAAGTTGTGCATGTAAACATGGCCTGATTGTCATGTTCAAGTGTTGATATTACGATGTTGTCAGTTGAGTCACAATGTGACGGCAAAACATTCACTTTCCATAGTCACAGACACCGTAGTTTTTTTTTTTTTAAACCATTTTTAGCTCAAAAGGTTGTTATCGTTGGACATTTCGTTTACAGAAAAGAAACCCATTCATATGACCTGTTTCAATATGTGGGAAATGTGAGTTGTCCAGGCTATAAATAGGCTACTGTCTAAGATAAGAAAACCTTTATTTGTCCCACAGTGGGGAAATTGTATGCCTATGGATTTAGACCTATAGTTTAACTAAACATTCAAAAGGTACTGTAGTGTTTAATTGTTTAAGTAGAGCTAAAGAAGGTAACAAATGTAGTATAATAACACACAATGACAGGATATAGCCTAACTGAATAAAAGCATCACAGAAGACCCAGGAACAGTTTTACCTTTTATTGTTAATAATCACATGTCTAAACAACACATTTTTACTATAGATAAAATATGGTTTATTTATACTCTCAAATGTACATTATTCTAATAAATTAATTCTCCTCATTTATATTCCTCAGATTCCTTAGCACGGGGGATTCTTTCACCACCATAGCCGCCAGTTTCCGCCTTGGAATTTCCACTGTGTCCAATATTGTGAAGCAAACATGTGATGTCCTCTGGGAGACCTTAAAAGACACCTACATTCCAGTCCCCAATGAGGAGCTCTGGAAGACAACTGCCCTGAGGTTCTCTGAAAAATGTAACTTCCCCAACTGTATCGGTGCTTTGGATGGGAAGCACATTGTGATTCAGGCACCAGCTAATTCTAGCTCCCAGTTCTTTAATTATAAGGGAACCTTTTCTTTGGTTTTGCTTGCCTTGGTTGATGCCGACTACCGCTTCCTAGTGGTGGATGTAGGGGCATCAGGCAGCAACAGCGATGGTGGAATATTTTCCAATTCTTTATTGGGACAGGCCCTAAATACTGGGAGTTTAAACGTTCCGGAGCCTTCTCATCTCCCATCTGCACCAGAGCTGGGGGCGTTACCATTTGTAATTGTTGCAGATGAGGCATTTCCTTTCAAAACGTTCCTTCTCCGTCCCTACCCTGGAAGACGCCTGCCAGATGACAAGCGCGTGTTCAACTACAGGCTCTCCAGGGCTCGATGTATAGTTGAGAATGCTTTTGGCATTCTCCGCAAGTGCTGGAGAGTCTACCAGCGCCATCTGCAAGTGGCTCCAGAGACAGCCGACAGCATCGTAAAAGCAACTTGCATCCTGCACAACTTCCTGCGAAGGGCCAATGTAAACCATAGTGCAGAGTCTGACAGTTCTGATGGTGCAGAGGGCAGTGAGCTGGGAGACATTAGAGGTCTTCGAGGGAACAGGGCATCAGCTGAGGCACTGAGGGTGCGGGACACATTCAGACGTTATTTTAGCTCACCTGCGGGCCAAGTTTCATGGCAGCTTCCTCATGTGAACCGAGGTCTCCCTCAATGACCTGACTGATTTATTTCTGACCATAGGGGGAAACATTTTTTTTTCCTGAAAAAGCAAACATAACATGATAAAATTGTATTGTTCAAAAAGTAAATAATTTGAGTTTGCCTGTTAAAGGCAAACTCATTACGTCTAGAGTCCAGTGGTATACTGGTTTGGGTTCTTTAATGGGGTCTGTTAGTACGTTGGGCCTTGGTATAGTGTCTTGAGAGTGTGTGGGGGGAGCGTGTGTGGTCGTGCCCTTGGTAAGTGCTGTTGTTTGCCCGGAGTGGCCAGTGGTCGGAAGGACTGTGCGCAGCCAGGTTTGGACCTTAGGTCCAGACTTTGGAGTTTATTTCCCCACCCAGCCACCTCAGCAGCAGGAGAAGCACTCGTTCCCCGACCACGTGCCGGCTCCGAGTGAGTACTTTGTGGCTTCTCCCTCTGCGGCCAGTGTTCCGACCCCAGTGTTTTTGTTCTGACCCCGTTTGTTCTTGTGTGTTTTCTCTCTTTTCACTGATGTCCTCCTCGAGGAGTTCGCGGCCACCAGGAGGGTGCTGACCCCACTCCCAGGCTGGTCAACAATGTGGGGTCCAAGGTGTTCTGCATTAGGAACTTCGTGGCGTTCATGGCGTCGGGGCACACCGACCTGGCCAGCATGGCATTTTTTAACCGGACGGCGAGGATGCGTTCTTGGCACAACTCCCTCAACCAGGCCAAGATCGCAGAGCCGACCATTCAAATGTACCTCAAGAATGTCTCCCAGTTCCTGGCCTACGTGACCGAGACCTCGCCGCCCAACTGCCGCCTCTCCCGCACCGTGATGGTCGGCCTGAACCGGGAGATAAAGAACATGATTCGCTCGGTTTGGGGGAGAGTGGTGGTTCACGAAGTGGCGGTCAAACAGACCAAGGAGGGCCATCTGATCCCCAAGGCTGCTCTCCACCAGGGCGTTGCCTCCACCAAGGTCGCCATTCCTGAAATCCTGGGTAAGTTTTTGCCTCCTCTTACCTTGGCGTACCACACACACACACTTAACTCTTGTCTTTTTTTCCCACACAGCCCGTCTCAAGGTGACTGGCGACAGGAAGGACCAGTGGTCGTTTTATGGGCACCTCACCGCCTACCTCACCTGTATCTATGGGCATCGCGGTGGGGTGTTCTAAAACATGACCATTGGGAGGTGGAGCCTCCCCAATGAAGACCATTTCTTCTTCTCTGCGACAAAAACTCTTTTCACGGCTCTGAGACAACGTGGCTACTCTCACACGTTTCTTAGAAAAACTCTCAAAACCTTTGATAGACCAAAACCTCTGCCCCTTGCAAACATGACACTAAGACACAAGATCATTCCTCTGGTGTCGCACTTTTCGAGTCTCAGTCAGCAACTTAATCAGGCCACTAAATCAAATTTTCTAAAGTTCCTCACTCCCACAAAATACTTGCAACAACACAAAACAATTGCGGCCTACAGGAGAAATGAGAACATCCTCGACATGTTGGTACAGAGTAAACTGCCTACACCCTCACCAAAAGGTCGTGTTGGTAAATGCAAGTATTTTGCTCCATTGAAGTGGTTGAAAAATAGATTTAATGGCCAGATCTTCAAGTTGTCTCGTCCTCTTTCCCATGAGTGTAATAATTGTGTGTATATGATGATCTATTGTCTCAAGTGCCATAAACAGTACGTTGGTCAGACCAAGAATGAGCTGCGGGTTAGAGCCTATCAACACGCACATAACATCGTTCACAACAAGATAGAAAAACGCAGACACTTGGTACGACACTTCCTTGGTACGGCACAGGAAGGACCAGTGGTCGTTTTATGGGGACCTCACCGCCTACCTCGCCTGTATCTATGGGCATCGCGGTGGGGTGTTCCAAAACATGACCATTGGGGAGGTGGAGGCAGCGCGACAGGCCACCATGGATGGTTGCTATGTAATTAATGTGAGTTGTTTTATCTCTCTCTCTCTCTGTGTCTCTCTCCTTCTCTTACGCCACTCGTTTGTTGCTGTTTCCACAGGTTTCTTCCCACAAGACCAACCAGGCCGCTCAGCTGGTCTTGGGCGAGGAGGAGTATGGCTGGATGACGGAGTTCCTGGCCATGAGGAAGGAGTTAGTGGGCTGTAGCGACGAAGCCCTCAAAGTCAAAGCCCAGCTCATGCAAGAACCTGAACCAGTACTTTCAGGAGGCATGGGTTGGGATGGACCTGCCGGGAGCTCCGACCTTCACCGACGTGAGGACCTCCATCGCGTGAGTTTTCCAGCCCGTGTTTCTGCCTCGTGAACTTCTGACGTGCGCGTGTTTGTTTCCAACTGTGCTTTCCTCTCTGTACAGGCTAAGAACACCCACAGCCCCGGGGACAGGCATAAAGTGGCGCGCTTCATGTGCCACGACACCTCCACGGCTGACCGGTTTTACGCTTTGAATTTGGACGCCAAGCAGGCCGCGGAACAGCAGAAGCTGTTTGAGGCAGCCGTGGAGGGTGAGGATGCCCCCCCGGGGAACCCCGGAGCGCCCCACCACCTCCTCCGGGCCAAAGGTGGCCAGGAGGACCCGTAAGCGACCGCCCCCCGCCGCCAGCCCTCCGCAGATGGAGAAGGACCAGGACGAGACGGAGTCCGCTTCGGTGAGTCCAACTTTTGGCAGGTCTGTTTAACCGTTTGTCTGACGAGTGGGCGTGTTTGCTGATTCTTTGCCCTTCTCGCTCTTTGCAGGCGAAGCTCAGCCCAGCGACGCGGCGGCCGAGGCTCCCGAACTACCCCATGGTCCGACTGTCTCCTCTCAAGTCCCTGCACAAGGTGGCCCAGAAGCTCCTCAGGACTGCAATCAAGAGGCAGCAGAAACCAACCAAAAGTTTTTATTAAATTGGCACTTTGTTTTTGTCATGTTTTATGTTTGTGTTCTTGTTCTAATAAATGTTTGAAAAGTTTCACTTGTCTTGTCTTTTTTGATGCCAAAAAAAAAACACATTTAATTAAAACAAATAGTGAAAAAAATCAATATACTTCATTCAAATATTAATAATAATAAAAATAATAATAAATTAATTTTTAAAAAAGCAAATGCTTTTGGAATGGGACGAAACCTTTCCAACAGGGGTCAGCTCGCCGAATTCTTTCTATAAAAATCCCACTTGCCCATCAAATGAATGTGTCATGTTCCTATGTGTTTAAGTTCTCTTTTGTGATCTGGTTTCCCCCTGTATTTGTGATTTTGGTTTAGTCCTGTTATTAGTTCAGTTTTGTGATCTTGTTTCCCCCTGTCTTTGTGATTTTGGTTTAGTCAAAGCCCGTCTACGGAAAGCCTGGCCACTCCTGACTTTTTGGTTGTAGTTCCACCAGAGTTCCACTGGGGGCAATAGTCCGAGTGCAAAATGAATGGGAGTCTATGGGGCTAAACGGCTAAATTTGTCTTTTTCACCCGATTGTCATTGAAAAATCTTAGATTTGAATGCAGGTTTTGCAAGTCCAACATGGGTTATAGGTCTAAAGTTGAATGAACGAGTACTTATGTCCTTTCAATTTCTTACAGGTTGAGTTGTTGTTGCCCATAACACGCTAGCATTCTGCTAATGGACGCTGATTGGTCAGTGAAGGACTGAT
Organism: Rhinichthys osculus; assembly: GCA_029959095.1. NCBI lineage: Eukaryota > Metazoa > Chordata > Actinopteri > Cypriniformes > Leuciscidae > Rhinichthys > Rhinichthys osculus. The sequence goes on along the minus strand of JARWKJ010000013.1, from coordinate 10,119,021 downwards.
TACAACCAGAGATACCGCTTGATGGCATCGTGGCATCCGAAGCGGGACAACACATGTATTTACCTGTGTCAGTTGTGTAGTAGATGCCTCGAGAGAAAAGAAAGTGCAGAACGCAAAAGCATAGACATAATAAATACATAGACGCCCTATTGGCCGCTTTGGAGCGTTGCTGCGATAGTTTTCTTATTGTGGAAAAAGCATTTTCTGTAATTGACCCGATTTTAGCAATAACAAAGATAACTGATGGATCCTTTATCAATGGTAATACGATATGGTACAACTACAGTGCAGTGCAAATAGTAAATATAAGATAAAGTGAGAAGTAATAGTAAATAGTTTAGTCAATAAAATAAACAAACAAACAGTACAGCAAATAAAATAGTAATGAAAAGGCTATATCAAATATAGGCTATATATATAAAAAAAAAAAAGACACAACCCTGTCTATTTTTCAGTTTTATTGATCAGTAAGAGACATTATAACAGTATAAGTAGCCTAAAAGGTATAAGAAGAGTTATACAAGACAATAAATAAAGTAAACGATTCAGACATAGCAGGATACAACGTTAAAATAGCCGCAATATAAAGTTATGAAACTTCACTTTGCCGTCAGCCAAAACGATTTGCCAGGGAACAAGATTAATGAGACCAAAGATCGCCCGTTAGATATACACAAGACGAATTATATGTCATGTTTAACCACAAACGTCAGAAGCATTAACCGAGTAAAGGCTGTTCCAGGCGGGGTGCAGAACGCTGAGACACCAGGTAAAGGCTTGGATATCACAACTCCGAAAACGTCAGATCAAATTTTTAAATAAGCGCTATCTTTATAAATAAACCACAGATTTGAGCTTTCAACAACTACATTGTCGACTGAAAAACTATTAAAACTACATTTCGTGACACAATAACAGTAGTATTTTTAAATTTCGCGGCTTCTCTCGTCTGTCTATGCGCGTAAGCACCAAAGTGACTGAAGGATTGCCGTAAAGCAGGTCTCTGGTCGTACGATGTGTATGACGTCATTGACATTTTAAAAGACTTTTTAAAGCAAATAAGTGACTCTAAAAAATCTAACACCCAGCAATGTGTAATTTCTTTGCATCTTCTTTCGAATACAACATTCGAATTACTAGACAAAAAATTATATCCTGAGAAAAGTGGATTTTTAGGGGTATTGCTCCATAGACCTCCATTCATTCTGCACTCCGCCTGTGAGCGCCCTCATATGGACCCAGAGTGGAACTGCAACAGTTCAGAACCCGGAAGTTTAATGTGAGTGGGAGTTCTCCCCATATTAGACTTTCTCTGGTTTAGTCCTGTTAGTGTTTCCTGGTCTGTTTAATTAGCAATTCCCTTCACCTGTGTTCTGTTAATTATCCCATCAGTCCCCGTTCATTTAAGCCCTGTGTTTTCCCTCAGTGTTTGTTGATCGTCGTCCTTGAATGGTTGTGCTTTCTGAAGTCCTGGAGTTTTGTTCTTTTGTTCCTGTATGTTGCAGAAAGTTAAATTTGTAAATAAATCAACTATACTATATTCTCGTGTCCTCGTCTTCAGCAACCTGCACACAACCTGACAGAATGGGTTTTCCATAGTGGTTTCGTGGATGCCGCTTCGAAATGGCCGATCGACTAGGGGACGCCGTTTTCCGTCTCGCAAACTATACATCATTTGAAAGCTTACAGTATCTAGTTTTGATATTTGGTGTCTGATTATCAAAACAAATGACAAAGGATGAGAAAAGTATTAATTTGTATTCATTTCACTGTTTTTTAGCTTCCAGGTCCTTTTTTTTCTTTCTAAGCACTGAAATCACTCGAAAATTGGTGGATCGTGTCCAGTTGAGTGGGCCGAGTACACCAGATGTGGTCAAATGCACGTTTTCATTATTTAAAACGAATGAAGCCTCCATTCAAGAATGCAGGGCTCTCAAGTGTCACAGTCACTCATTTCGGTCTTTTGTGACGCTCTCCCGCCACACATTGTATTTCTCACGCTGAAAAACTATTTGTAATATATTTAATATGCCGCAGCGCCCAAAACTCTGGCCGCGCCGCTCTCACTGTGGAACCGGCATGAATCAAGCGCGTTTCCTCTGGTGTTGTTCGTCGAGCTACACAATAGCCAATCAGAAAATAGCACTATTGTATCTGGGTAAGATTTAACGCAACAACCAATGACAAAAATGCATCCGTTGTCAGCGAGCGAGGTAGACGAGGTTTTTTTTTTAAGCTTTGCTGTACAGATGTTTTGATGAAACCCATTTATCAGGACTGGAGATTGTTTGTTTTTATCAGTCGTCATGCCGATCACCGAGGGTGGAGATTGGTTAAAAAAAAAAGGGTGTGAGGAGGCCACCATTTTGTTGAAATGTTCACATCTGCTGAAGTTCACACTGAAGGTGAGTTTCTCTAACCCCACGGTTGTCAAACTGGGATACGCGTACCCCCAGGGGTACGTGGACTGATTTCAGGGGGTACGCGAAAAAATATCTAAGGGACTGTTTGTTTTTTATTTAAAGGGCTACCGGAGGAGTTTTGAGATCTGTAGTCAAAAAAGACTTGACCCTCCCTTCGCCAGCAATAATTTTTTTTCTATGACCGTCCAAAATGATTGAAAAAAGGCATGACCCTCCCCGATAATTTATTGATTACTTCTGTACTGGTTTGCGCTTGGCAAAGATGTTCAGATAACCATTGTTTTTTTTTACAACCATGACAAACGACTAAACTCCTGCTTTCTCATCTTACTAGAGCTGTAACGATAGACCAAACCTACAATTCGGTTCGTATCACGATTTTTGATTTTAGATTTGAAAAAAAAAAAATCATGTTTTCTGTGCTGATGCAGTAGTGACGTGTTCATGTAACACACAAGGGTGTCGCTGCCAATAAAGTATCTTAAAGCTGCCACAAAGAACCGGCATAATGATTATGAATATGTCAAATATAGCAAGGAGACATTTTAATTGTTTATTAATAAACAAGTGTTTGTCAGTGTCGGCTGCAAAGATGAAGTTGGCGATGTTGACACGCGATCTTTGCAGTAGTGAACGCGCCAGAGAGAAATGCACATTTCATACGGATTACATAAGCAGAGAGTCTGATTTCTTTCGTTTTGAATTGTTCTGTTAAAAAGTAGACATTTCAAGCTTTTTATATATTTCTCAGATCTGTGAGGCAAGTACTTTATACGCTGTGTTTCGGTTCATTTATTAGAATTAATTTATTCTGTTAATTTATTTTCTGATTGGCTTTTTCTGTTGATGTTCACGCTGCAAAATCTTCATACCTCCACAACAAGATCAACACCGCCCCTAACACACGAACACTTTTCAAGACATTCAACTCTCTCCTCTGTCCACCACCACCACCTCCTCACTAACTGCTGATGACTTTGCTAACTTCTTCACTAACAAAACAACAACTATCAGCAGTCAGTTCTCTAATCCACACACACAGGAACCTAGACCAACCACTCCCACAGCCAATAACCTTCTCTCCTCCTTCACTCCACTAACCGAGGAAGAAGTATCTAAACTTCTCCTCTCCAGTCATCCTACCACCTGCCCTCTGGACCCCATCCCCTCACACCTTCTACAAGCCATCTCTCCCACACTTTTACCAGCACTAACACACATCATCAACTCATCCCTCCACACTGGCATTTTTCCCTACAGCATTTAAGCAGGCTCGGGTAACTCCACTGCTTAAAAAAACAACATTAAACACATCACTCCTAGAGAATTACAGACCTATCTCTCTCCTACCATTCATTGCGAAAACACTTGAACGAGTTGCTTTCAACCAAGTATCATCTTTCCTGTCTCTGAACGACCAGCTGGATGTCAACCAATCTGGCTTCAAGAAAGGGCATTCAACCGAGACCGCATTACTATCAGTCACAGAAGCCCTGCGGATCGCTAAAGCTGCTTCCAAGTCATCAGTTCTCATCCTCCTGGACCTGTCTGCTGCCTTCGACACTGTGAATCATCAGATCCTTCTGTCCACCCTCTCATCACTGGGCATCACTGGAACTGCCCACCACTGGTTTGAGTCCTATCTCACAGGTAGGTCCTTCAAGGTCAGATGGAGAGGTGAGGTATCCAAAGCACATCAACTGACCACAGGGGTTCCCCAGGGTTCAGTGCTTGGACCGCTCCTCTTCTCCATTTACACCACATCACTGGGACCCATCATACAGGCACATGGTTTCACTTACCATTGCTATGCTGATGACACCCAGCTCTACCTCTCATTTCAACCAGATGATCCCACAGTAGCTGCTCGAATCTCAAGCTGTCTGGCGGACATCTCGGCATGGATGAAGGAACATCACCTGCAGCTCAACCTGACAAAAACTGAGCTTCTCGTCCTCCCTGCCAATCTGTCTCCACAGCACGACTTCACTATCCAGCTAGATTCTTCCTCAATCACCCCATCAAAGTCGGTCAGAAATCTTGGTGTAATCTTTGATGACCAGCTGACCTTCACAGACCACATTACAAAGACAGCTCGATCATGCAGGTTTGCACTGCACAACATCAGGAAGATCAGGCCTTTCCTAACTGAGCATGCAACACAACTTCTTGTCCAGGCCCTGGTTATCTCTAGGCTTGATTACTGCAATGCTCTTCTGGCTGGACTTCCATCATGTGCAACTAAACCTCTACAAATGATCCAGAACGCTGCTGCTCGTCTGGTCTTCAACGAGCCCAAAAGGGCCCACGTCACTCCTCTGTTCATCTCCCTGCACTGGCTACCACTCGCTGCTCGCATCAAGTTCAAGGCATTGACACTTGCTTACAGATTGACCACAGGTTCAGCTCCCTCCTACTTTCACTCGCTCCTACGAGTCTACATCCCTACCAGAAGCCTACGATCAGTCAATGAGCGACGGCTCGTGGTACCTTCACAAAGAGCCACAAAATCACTCTCCAGAACATTCTCATTCACGGTTCCATTATTCACGGGTCCGTAATGCAGAATCCCTGACAGCATTTAAAAGACAACTGAAAACTCATCTCTTCCGTGAGCACTTAACTTAAAGTGAACTTAAACTTTAAAAAAAAAAAAAAAAAAAAAAAAAAAAAAAAATTTAAATCCTCACTTGTCTGGTTTATGCTACTCTGAGCAATGTTTGAACTTTGTATTTCGAGCACTTCTTGGGTTGCTATTGTCTCTTCACGATGACTCGTTTGGTTAGTCCTCAGATGTAAGTCGCTTTGGATAAAAGCGTCTGCTAAATGACTAAATGTAAATGTAAATTTATTATCCTCCGTGTCATGATGATCTACTTTCTACTATATTTACTTCTTATTTATTAAATCCAGGCAATTGGTTGATGAAACAGTGATTAAAATTAAGATGCAATTAATAAAAAACGAAATTCACTTTAAAGAAAGGCTTTGTGCTTTTCTGTTTTGTCTCTGTGAAAATGTAATAAAAATAATATTTTATGTTCTGTGGAGGCCGACCCTCATCCGGTGGGTAGTATCACTTTTGTTTTGTGCAGTGTAGTTCATAGAATTACTAAAAAATATTTTGCCACCTAAAAGTTAAAGATTTTTTTATGTCACGTCACGTTATTTCCCTCATATTAAATATAAAACGCATGTGTAGACTGATATTTTTCTGATGTCTGGAGCTTTCTTAAGGGGGTATGGATATATAAACAGACGTTTCAGTATTAAATGCATTTTCTTAGAATTATTATTATTAGCTTCTACTAATAGTAATTTAAAAATGTGGTTTCAGTAGATTTACTCACTAACATTGTTGTGGAAACACAATAAGAATGGAAACTAAAATATGGTAGTATCGTGGTTTACTACAATTTAGTTTACTATTGTTAATGTGTTTTCTTTTTTATTATTATTTTACAGCAGAGAAGTTAAGAAAATATGTTATCAAATGTGAAAAGCAATACTTATCAGTATGTGAAAAGTTAACAATAGCTTTAATGAGGTGTTGGATATGTGTTGTCGGCCTGTTGTGTGTGAGATTGGGTCCATATCTGTTTAAAATCATTATATTCAGCACATTTGTATCATATGTTGACTTTTGATGAGATTTGTATCTTATGTTTATGATTCTATTTACTATTCTCGACAAAATTGATAAAAATAAATATTAATAAATAAATAATTGTTGTTAACAATTGGTGGTGTTGGGGGTACTCCGGAAGATCTATAATGTCTCAGGGGGTACATGTCTGTTAAAAGTTTGGGAACCACTGCCCTACAACATTAACTTGTGGAAACAAACGGCCAAATGATCTGCATTTTTTTTGAGATGTTGTTGTAGCAGAGACCTCAAAGACCTCCTGTCTAGTCGCATTCAATGCAAAGGTAAAAAACACAGTATGAATGTTCTCTGCATTGTCTGCGATGCTCCAGCAAAAGCTTTAGTCCGTGGCACAAAGCTGTGCTCTGGATATTATGGCTGCGATAAATGTGACGAAAGGGTGAATGGTTCGACAAGAGTCACCTTTCAGGACACTGAAAACCTCACTCGAAGAACAGATGCCTCATTCAGAAGAATACATTTAATGAATACAAATAAACGCTGTTCATTTAACTTTCTGACAGGAGCACAGAATCCTGAAAAAGGTATCACCATTTAAAAAAAAAAAAAAAAAAATTATATGAAGCAGCTCAACTGTCCAACATTGATAATCATAAATGTTTCCTGAGCAGCAAATCATCATATTAGAATGATTTCTGAAGGATCATGTGACATTGAAGACTGGAGAAAATTCAGTTTTGATCACAGGAATAAAGTACATTTTAAAATATATTCAAATATACAAACTGTTCTTTTAAATTGTAATAATATTTCACAATATAACGGTTTTGTCACGTTGTGCGTTTTGTTTCATTTCTCTTAGCAACCACTATGGTAGTGTTCTGGTTTAAACCAGTTTTGTAGTAGTGGGAAGTTCGGATCATTTTACTGACTCGGATCTTTGCATCTCGTTCATCAAAATGAACAAATCTTTTTTCGAGTAATTTTGTTCATTTCAGCAGAATGTATTTTTTGTGTTTTTTTGATTGCAGTCTTTTTCTGATGCCATTGTTTTCCTTGGATATGTTTCTCAGTTCCATGAAATGTTCAGCTTTTCTTGGTTCATTACATGTTTTATAGGCGACCTCTGTCATGCTAATTCCGATTAGCACAGTTGGTTCAAATTAATCTGGTTTATTTTAGGTCAGGACTCCATAGTCCAGGTGTAACTAATCTGTACTTAATCTATGTTACAGAAAGACATTTTTTTAAAACAAGATTAAATATTCTAGATTAAGGCCTAATCCTGGTTTAATTTAAACCCTGTCTGGGAAACCGACCCTGTGTATAAAGATTTGTTGATGTAATAATTGCCAGAGTTTGCCAGTTAATTATTTGTACTATTGGTTTTATAGTGCCTTCTGTTTCTAAGCATTTTATTAATGATTTATGATTAGGTGTGTGTGGCGGTCTTGATGTAATTTTAGAAAGGGTTAATATTAGCGCTCTGGGAAAAAAGCAGAACATCGATTAATCGTTTTCTGAAATGTGGTTGAATCTAAAATCAATTCTCAAAACTGAAACGATATTTTTTTTTCTGTATTGTAATTTCATTTAATGAAAACAAGATTCAAAATTAAATGAGAGCTTGCGAATCAGAATCGAATTAGGACATCTGAATCGATACGCTGCTCTAGTTAATATGTCAGGTTTAATATGTCCTGCATAGTTAACATTTGACTTTCTACAGGTGAAGGTCATAAGGATGACTCAGTCGGATATGGGAGAAATCCCAGTCCTGGACCTGAAGTGTGGAAGTACTGTACTAAGCGTCCCACTGTGGCGGGATGAAGCCCTGATTCCAGTGCGTCTGGATGACGAGGTCATTGTGACACATTTAAGACCCAGCACATCAAATGGCCTTAACAAGCTGAATAACTCGGCATACACATCAGTCAAGGTACAAGTAACCCTCTGCGACAATTCAGCTGTAATCAATCACATACTTCAATAAACATATTGAATCCACTGCTGTTAAGGACATACAGTTCATTCTCAACACCTACAGCTGTATCATGTATATTGTCTCGTACATTTCAAAAGCTGAACATGAGATGAGTGATTACCTAAAGAGAGTGATAAAATCCATGTTAACCTGACCGTGAGAGCATGAAGCAGGTCATGAATGCAGATTCAAAGAACAGTCTCGCACATGTAGTCAGAAATTAAAATCATCATCATGTGATGCATATTCATATCTACTGATGACAACGCTGTAAAGATGAGTTTACCGATGAGGTGCTTGGAGACCACAGATGATGACATAGAGAACGTGTGGATGACAGGATTGCCAGACAAGTACAAGGCCAGACCAAACAGACCTGAATGTCAGAACATGTGCATGGCTGAATCTGCAAGTGAATACCGGATTGTTTATGCAGGACAGAAAAAAGATAAAAACGTTTTTTGCCACTTCAAAAAATTTTGGGGACATACAGAAAAGAACGAGGGGAAAACCTGCTGTCATCAGATTTGCCCGTTTCTCACAGCAGAAAAATTATATGGAAACTTTGTAAAACTTGCCATATCGCTCAGATGAGCAGCTGAAGTCCACAAGATTTCAGACATATGAATTTGCGTCAGTAAAACGACCTTTAATACAAATAAAAGAAATGGGTAAGACAATTAACATGACCTTTATGTGGTAAAATAAAGAACAATTATTTAGGATTATTAACATGGCCTTTATAAAGGCAGATAAACCGTCTAAAGTTAAGAACGATAATGAGGGGAAATAAATATAGTACAATAATTTATGGCAATTTCCATGACCTTTATGAAGGCAAATAAACCTTCTGAAATAAACAACAGCCATTTAATGTTTTAAAATAAAGAGTAATTATTTAGGACAATTTCAATGACCAAATACACATTTATAAATAAAAAAGTATCGGCATGGCATTTATGAGGGCAAATAAATGTTCTCAAACTAAGAAAAATATTTAAATGTTCTAAAATAAAGAGTAATTATTTAGGACAGTTTCCATGACCATTATGAATACTGTACATTAGGTATGTGCAATATTGACAAACAAATTAGTTTTGCTGATAATAATGTGTTTTTGTGCTGGTACCGTGGCTGGTTTAGATCTGTGGTTTTGACAGCTGACTCACAAAAATGTTTATTCATATTCTAGGCAGTGGTCAGTGCACGGCAGTGACAGAAATTAACATTTTTAATAAGATCAATATTTTCCACCTTAAATTTTACTTATATAAGGGCTTTTTTTCTAAACGTATTAGATGCATGCATCACCATTTATGTTTTATGTTCTATTAGAATAATAACAGTTTAGGGCTTATACCAGTCAAATGAAATCATTATCAACAAAATCCATCTTTGCAGTGAAGCGGAGACACAGAAGCAGCATTAATATATTTACACTGCATTTACAATTGCATAAATAACGCTGAGTTTTGTTTTAATTCAATATTTAAATATGAAATGGTTTACAATTTGAACTTTAAAATGAAAGGACATTTTAAATATGAAACATTCAATCAACCGATTTGTTCAAACGGCTGATTCATTCAGGAGAGAAGCAAGTGATGAGCCATTGAATCATTCATTAAACTGATTCAGTCAGTTAAACAATTTTAGTGTTTACACATGGAGAAAATGTATGTTGTGTGCTTGTGGGAAATGTATTAATCAATTTCTATTCTATTTGTGAACTCTGTTTTTAATTTTAGAGCATGTTTCTATTTTAGATGATGTGCGAGTTTTCCCAAAGGAGAATACAAATGTTTCAAAACCTCTTCCACCCAAATGTAAGTTGTTGACATGTAACATAATTTAACCATTAACCAACATATGAGATGTCCTTTCCATTTTAAGTTGTATTTACAGATAATCCAATCTCCAATATTCATCCTCTGGACAAGGGTTCATAAAATATACATGTGTTTTTAAGTGTAAAGACACTTAAAAAAAAAAAAAAAAAAAAAAAAAAAAAAAAAAAAAAAGTCTCTCTTTGCCCTCTCACAGGCAACAGAGAAATTGTGAGGTTGTCTTTGTAACGAGGTGCGGTTGAAGCAGAGATGAAGCAGGATCCAAATGCAACACACGCTTTATTTAACAGACTATAAACTAAACTTAGATACAGGACTCGGGACTCAGGAACAGGATAGGAGAACAAGAACAACCAACATCAACGTTAACAGTCAAACATTAAACAAGAACTCACAAAGACAAGGCTGAAACACAGGGCTTAAATAATCAGGGACAAACGAGCTAGACAAGATAATAAGGGTACAGTTCAAAATATAAAACCAAGAACATAATACACAGGCTTTACCCCCCCACCACCAAAAATCAAAATACTTCACAAAATAAAAGGACATTAATACAAGTACATTTTTAAAAGAGACTTAAAAACAGACAAATGCTCTGTAGATCTGATCTATTATTCGATAACGTTGCTGCCTTCACCACAGAAGCTCCATCACCTTTAGTTTTATATCTAGATCTTTAACAGCCAACAATCCTTGATTTAAAGATCTGAGACACCTGACTGTTTCATGAGGTCTAAAAAGTTCTGCTAAATACTTAAGTGACAAACCATGAAGCACTTTATATGTCAAATATTATCTTACAAACGAGCCTAAAAGGAATTGGTAGCCAATGTAGTGAAGCTAAAACTGGAGTGATGTGATTAAAAGATCCAGTTCGAGTCGGTAATCTAGCAGCAGCATTCTATACCAATTGAAGCTGTGATCAAATACTTTGATTTAGAGAAGAAAACAGGGCATTACATTAATCCAGGTGAGATGAAATAAAAGCATGAATAAGCATCTCTGTATTTAAAATTTTAGATATTTCTCAACTTGGAAATATTTAACTGATAAAAACAAGATTGAATAGTCTTCCTAATATGATATTCAAAATAGTATTTTTTACTACCTATTGAATATTGGGAAAGATGCAATTAAGAGCTGACTCAAACTTACTTTTATTAGAGCCCTGACCAAATATCACTTCAGTTTTATTAGTATTTAACTGCAAATAACTACAAGCCAACCAGTCTTGTATGTCTCCTGCTTCACAGATCATTAGATCAGGCTTATAGGAACAACATCTGTACTTTCTGAGATCCTGACTTTTCTTTGAGAATTAAAACTAAAACCAGAAACAGACTAGAATTGACATAAATCAAAGTAATATTACCTGGAAGAAGGAGGATGTCCGTTGAAGAGTCGCTGTTGTACGCGTCCGTTGACTGAGACTGAGTGTGTTTACTCTGATTCTCTTGGAAGAGACGCTTGAAAGCCTCCACACATCCACAATAATACACGGATGTATATGAACAAATTAGGGAATCATTGTGTATTTAAATAACTTTACTGTCACTTGTGTCGGGGCTTTATGTGCTTTTCAAGCAATGTTATTTCCACTCTGCTCTTGCCTCCCCTCTGGACAGGCGTTTCCAACGCGGGATTTCTTCAGGTAAACTCTTGCTGATTTATCTTCGTCTTTCTGGACACGGTCACTAAAAGAAGTTCTTTATTTGCTGTAACAAATACATTAACAGTGTTTAGTAAAATATCATCTGTAAACTGTAGTAAAACAAGTCAGTGGCGTGTTCAAAAAGCAACATGTTCCTGCAATGACCAGTGCGTCTCGAAACTCTCTTCGGCTGCAGGGTGTCTGGGTTTATAAGAACGTTTTTCAAATTCCTTCGATATCGATCAACACCACAAATGTGTCAGCGATGTAGAATAATCTGACCTGGGTGACCTTTGCTGCGATGAATGTACTCTTGCAGAGACAACTGCACGCTGAATATAAATCTATGGCACAAGGTGAGTTAGTTTTGCACTGTCCTCATTGTAGATCAGGGCTATTCAGTCTCCACATGTTCTGTGTTTACAATCACAGTTCAGGTTTAAAATTGCTTAAATGTAATTTTAAATTAAATAGGAATGAATTTAAATGTATTTTCTGAATCTAATTTGAAGTTTAGTGACAATACAGAAAAATCTGTCAACTCTGTTATAGACAAATTGGGTTGACGATAACAGAGTTGACATTTCCACCATTTTGTGCTTTAGCTCAAAATGCAAACCTCAAACCAGATACCACATGGCATGTCTAAAAACAGAATTTTATGGATTTTATATGTTTTTTAAAAAGTGAATGAGAGATTCACTTCAATATCACAATAATAGATGTGACAAATACTTAATCTACTATTGGTGTATCCTAAACCTTTTGTGCAAATTAATGCGAGCAGAATAATGACATACTTCACTGCTTTCCACAGTTTCCCGCCAGAGGAAGTGACATCACTTGGTGCAATCACATGCTTTTTCTGAAAATGCTTTGGAGGGTTTATTTTGTTTTATAACAGAGGTAACAGAGTTGACCAGAACGTAGGGACAGACACAAAATCAATTTTTAAATTGCATAGAATATATATTTTCTGTATTATTTGTAATTGTTTATATGACTTAATAGAGTAAACACACACAAAAAAAATGTTTTAAAATTAGACTTAATTGTTTCATGATAATTAAAGTTGAATGTATGAATCAGGAGGCAGAGACAGTCAATAATAGGTGGAGTGGGAGTCATTTAGTTAATATTTCCAATTAATTTTTTCCCCTAAATATACATAAAGCATTATTTTTAGAGATAGTTTAATATAATTTGTTATTATTCAAAACTGATTCAATTTTTTTTTATAAAGCTAAAAAAGGTCCTTTTAAAAAAGGTAAAAAAGGGTGTATTGTATATGTTTATATAATTTTTTTTCTCTCTCTCCTTTTTGTGTGGTGTATGTCCTGTTGTTGGGCCTAGAGCCTGTAATAAAGTTTATATAATAAAAGAAGGTTTATTAGCCCTACAAGTAGCAGCTTCATATGAAAAAATAATCATTTTCCATTATTATTGTTTTGTGATCTGAAGAGCTGTGTTCAACGTTTAATGCCCAATAAATCTCAGTATCCATGCGTCTTATTATTTTGTGAGCGAGTTCTTATCAAACGTGACAAGATTAGATTCGATAGCACTCCTATTTTCAGAACAATATAGCAACTTGATGGCTACTGTCTACCAGTAACTTACTGTAAAAATACAAGGAAATCATTAACAGTGTTTATTATGTTTATTAGCTTCATATTTCAAGTATAGAAACATGTCTGTGTTTATTATGTTTATTAGCTTCATATTTCATGTGTAGAAACATGTCTGTGTTTATTATGTACGGACACAGAACTAGAAGTGTAATGGAGCTGCGTCACTGGAAGAGACAGAGCGGGTTATGAATATGTAATATGAGTGACGTGAGCAGCGAATGATCATAACAGCGATCGAGTAATATAAGTCAAAACTCTTTATAAATATTTCTTTATAAATATGTATTAAAAGATAAAGAAAAATCGCCTGTTGTGCCAAATCTCACCCACCAAACAGATCCTACTGTTTTGGATTAGTTCAAACTGTGAATATTATTTTAACTTTATTTTAAAATTATCTTTACTGCCTTATATCTATTTAGATTCTCATCTCTGGATGTGAATACCGCAACGGATACTTTATGCTCCACTTTAACTTCTTCTTTAGACACTATCTGCCCTCTCTCCTCCAGGCCAGCACGCGCCACTCCCTCTAACCCGTGGTTATCTGAGGTTCTTCGTGAACACCGGACCAAACTCAGAGCAGCGGAGAGAAAATGGCGCAAATCGAATGATACATCTGACCTGAGTATGTATCAATCTCTGCTCTCTGCTTTTTCTGTTGATGTTCATGCTGCAAAATCTTCATACCTCCACAACAAGATCAACACCGCCCCTAACACACGAACACTTTTCAAGACATTCAACTCTCTCCTCTGTCCACCACCACCACCACCCACCTCCTCACTAACTGCTGATGACTTTGCTAACTTCTTCACTAACAAAACAACAACTATCAGCAGTCAGTTCTCTAATCCACACACACAGGAACCTAGACCAACCACTCCCACAGCCAATAACCTTCTCTCCTCCTTCACTCCACTAACCGAGGAAGTAGTATCTAAACTTCTCCTCTCCAGTCATCCTACCACCTGCCCTCTGGACCCCATCCCCTCACACCTTCTACAAGCCATCTCTCCCACACTTTTACCAGCACTAACACACATCATTTACTCATCCCTCCACACTGGCATTTTCCCTACAGCATTCAAGCAGGCTCGGGTAACTCCACTGCTTAAAAAAACAACATTAAACACATCACTCCTAGAGAATTACAGACCTATCTCTCTCCTACCATTCATTGCGAAAACACTTGAACGAGTTGCTTTCAACCAAGTATCATCTTTCCTGTCTCTGAACGACCAGCTGGATGTCAACCAATCTGGCTTCAAGAAAGGGCATTCAACCGAGACCGCATTACTATCAGTCACAGAAGCCCTGCGGATCGCTAAAGCTGCTTCCAAGTCATCAGTTCTCATCCTCCTGGACCTCTCTGCTGCCTTCGACACTGTGAATCATCAGATCCTCTTGTCGGCCCTCTCATCACTGGGCATCACTGGAACCTCCCTCAACTGGTTTGAGTCCTATCTCACAGGTAGGTCCTTCAGGGTCGCATGGAGAGGCGAGGTATCCAAAGCACATCAACTGACCACAGGGGTTCCCCAGGGTTCAGTGCTTGGACCGCTCCTCTTCTCCATTTACACCACATCACTGGGACCTATCATACAGGCACATGGTTTCTCTTACCATTGCTATGCTGATGACACCCAGCTCTACCTCTCATTTCAACCAGATGATCCCACAGTAGCTGCTCGAATCTCAAGCTGTCTGGCGGACATCTCGGCATGGATGAAGGAACATCACCTGCAGCTCAACCTGACAAAAACTGAGCTTCTCGTCCTCCCTGCCAATCCGTCTCCACAGCACGACTTCACTATCCAGCTAGATTCTTCCTCAATCACCCCATCAAAGTCGGTCAGAAATCTTGGTGTAATCTTTGATGACCAGCTGACCTTCACAGACCACATTACAAAGACAGCTCGATCATGCAGGTTTGCACTGCACAACATCAGGAAGATCAGGCCTTTCCTAACTGAGCATGCAACACAACTTCTTGTCCAGGCCCTGGTTATCTCTAGGCTTGATTACTGCAATGCTCTTCTGGCTGGACTTCCATCATGTGCAACTAAACCTCTACAAATGATCGAGAATGCTGCAGCTCGTCTTGTCTTCAACGAGCCCAAAAGGGCCCACGTCACTCCTCTGCTCATCTACCTGCACTGGCTACCACTCGCTGCTCGCATCAAGTTCAAGGCATTGACACTTGCTTACAGATTGACCACAGGTTCAGCTCCCTCCTACTTCCACTCACTACTACAAGTCTACATCCCTACCAGAAGCCTACGATCGGTCAATGAGCGACGGCTCGTGGTACCATCACAGCGGGGCACAAAATCACTCTCCAGAACATTCTCATTCACGGTTCCATGCTGGTGGAATGATCTCCCCACCCTCATCCGGAATGCAGAATCCCTGACAGCATTTAAAAGACAACTGAAAACTCATCTCTTCCGTGAGCACTTAACTTAAAGTGAACTTAAACTAAAAAAAAAAAAAAAAAAAAAACCTTTAAAGGAGCACTTCACCCATTTCAACATTAATCTTTATTGAAAGTGGGTCATATATGTAGTCGAAATGTAAAAGAAATTTTGAATTTGGTGCCCTCTTGACGGAGAAAAGACAGAAAATAACTTTAGGGCGCATTTGTGTGTAAGACCACAACTCCCAGAATGCACCACGTTGCACAGCTCCGCAAGCCACTCCCACTAATCCAAAACAGCGCAAAGTCGCAAACATCAGAGAAATCACTCTTTCGTCTACTCTACAGGGCTAACGTTAGCTGCCACCAGAGTTAGAAATTCATTTCACACAAAATGTATAGTTAGTTGGCTGTGGCGAGCAGGACGAGGGACGTGAGAGCGGCGCGAGGCCGGTGGTGTGAGTGATAATGAACGACACCTGTGAGACGCACTGGTCTCTCTCGCGTCTCTCACCGAGGAGCGGACGCATAAAACGAGGAGCGACAGGGCAGATCGAGAGAGGAACAGGCCTGATTTTATGGTGTGTTTTGTTTCTGTTGTGTGTGGCCAGCAGTGAGGGGCTGCTGGCTTATACTTTTGTTTTGTATTTGTTTATTTTACTATTAAAATGTTTAAATGTTCGCCGATTCCCGTCTCATTCTTCCCACAACAACGAACCCCGTTACATTGGCAAACTCATTAGCGAATTAGCAGCTACTCCTCGTTTGTATTTCTTTCTATATGGTGAATTATTGCATGATACCTGGTTCAGTCAGAACATATGGGGTGCGACACTAGGATGGTTCACATCACAACACAAACGTCCGTGTGCACAAAACTCCATGTCCGTGTCTGCCTCTGACATTTCTTCTAGAAGGAATTGGCATTTTAGAGATTATTTGCAGCAGACAGACTCTAGCTCGGTGTCCATAGGCGCACAGTTACAGCACGAGCACCACCAATTCGCTACAGCGCGAGCAAGCCCGGGCTTCTCGTCTGCGCCGGGCTGGTCTCCTGCTGCGGCCGCTGCCGCCTCTTGTTCCTCCATCAGCCTCAGCTGCTCTTCGCTATATTGTGGCTCGTATAAATAGCCACGAACATCAGTTTCGAGCAAAAGATTTTCAAAATCCTCGTCTTCCATATCGTGTGTCGTAAATTCAGGCATTATGGTAAATCTAACTGCTTGAGCGCTTGTTAGCTTAGCTTGCTGTCTTCCAAGCAAGATGGCGGATTAATAGTTTAGTTTCTTCAGGTTTAGTCCCACCCACTGATCTGTAATAGGCCGGTGGGGTGAGTGGGTCCCACGCCCTTGAATAATAATGAGCTAAAGGCTGTAGTTTTCTTAATATGCAATGAAATTTATCTTCCGTCCTATCGTGACGCAAAATGACGATATTTACGTCACGATAGGACGGAAGTAAAACACTTAAATCCTTTTTTCTCCCATTTCAGAAATAAAACAAGCAAAATTCCACCATCATTATAATATATGACTGGGTTTCTAACAATACAAACCTTAATGCAAATGGGTGAAGTGACCCTTTAAATCCTCACTTGTCTGGTTTATGCTACTCTGAGCAATGTTTGAACTTTGTATTTTGAGCACTTCTTGGGTTGCTATTGTCTCTTCACGATGACTCGTTTGGTTAGTCCTCAGATGTAAGTCGCTTTGGATAAAAGCGTCTGCTAAATGACTAAATGTAAATGTAGATTAAAAACTTAAAACAGAAATGAAATACTGTTGCAGTAATACAATTGTACTGTCAAATTAAAACATATTTGTTTTAACTACTAATATTTGTTTAACATTTTTAATTTCCAAATCTTCAGACCTTTGTGCCTCAAGCTTTTATTTTGACAGAATACTGGAGAAATGGTAAAAGTTTAGTTTACACTTTATTTTAAGGCGTCAGTATTACAGTGTAATTCTACATTTAAGTCCTGAGTAATAATTATTAACTACATGTACTTACTTTAGGGGAAATCGATCCAAGATCCAAACCTGAGGTCTGAATCTGGTTATGCATTGTCCATCGTGCTTCTGGCCGCTTCAAATACAGACACCAAAATGAACCCAAATATTGTCTAGAGAGATGTATAAAATTATAAAAGGGCTAATTTGCCACGGGGTACTCCAATAAGGGCTGAATCACAGAAAACACGAAGGGTAGGTGTTAGAAAAGATGTGGAAAGGGCATTCCACGAGCTCAAAACATTAAACAGACTAACTCAACGCCTGTTTGGGCGATGAGAAAAATATCTGTGGCTCAACAACATCACCCCACCACAAGTGATGGTGGCCATTTTATTTTTTATAGTCTGTGTCATTCAGAAACATTAACAAGACCAACTCTTAGCCTGTTTGGGCTGCGAGAAAAATTATTTTTTGGTTCAGCAACATCATCACACACATATGATGGCGACCATTAAAGATTTTACGGTCTGTTTCATTCAGGAACTGTCTCGCGACGCGTTTCGGCCATCCTACGATTAGGATTAGGGTTTATTTTAGGGTTTAATTACATGTAATTATGCATAATTTATAATTATTACTACAGTAACTATATATAACATGTAATAATGACACTGTAAAATAAAGTGTTATCAAAGTTTCTATCCACAAAAGTGCTGTAATGAGTGAATAAAGTAATAAAGTGAACACTACTGTCTCTAGCTGAGGAGGAAAGTCTGAACACAGTGTGTGATATGAAACAGTGGAAATGTTAAAGGGCAGTTTTTCCCCCCCAAAAAATATAACCTTGTATGAAAATACCCTATAAAAAAAGTTAATGCAGGATTGAAATTGTTTTACAAGACATGAGGGCACAAATTTACCAGAAAACGTGTCAGTTTCCTTGACCGGTTTTAAAAACAGCTTCTTTAAAAAAAAAAAAAAAAAAAAAAATCACGTTATATTACGTCACGAGAAGGCCGTTCGCGCCGACTCAGACTCGGTTGGTATTCAGTGAGAGCGGTCGTGATTCAATGTGTTTTCGGTCATTTTTGTATTTCAATTTATCATCGTCATGGTAAATGATTGTATGTGTGGAGGCTGCATAGACATCGAGTCCACAGTTTTCAAAACAAGAAAAAAAAAAAAACGGTATTATTCCGTGTGTGTGTGTTTTGTGCAAGCGGCAACCTCCCTGTCTCTCTCTTGAAACCAACACGGAAGTGAATTAAACTGCAATTCATCCACTGACCGCTTGAGGCAGGCTGCAGAAGTGAGTCAAATCTGCATCTCCCCCATGTTAAAATGCCCAACTTTACAGCAGAAAAAAACATGATTACAGCCTGGAGCAAAAAGTGGTTTTGGTCTTTATAGCTTATTTTGCCCTTCATGACAACTGTGAGGGGGGTGAATTTTTTTACAACACATCCGTTTAAATTATGTTAAGCCTGCATAATTAAGGGCGTGGCCACTTGAGTGACAGGTGGATTGCGGCCGTTTGTCTGTCACTCTCAGCTAATTCCAGCAGCTGCTGTACTCGCCATCTCTGCCGTGTTTGTGCTTTTTTCGGGATTATTTCATACAATACACGCATTATACCTTCGCCCACGCCGTTGGATTCCGTTGTTGTCGTCGAGTATGGAGCATAGACTGGTATGGAGAGAACAACCAGCGCTGTATTTCCAGTTGTTTTCCTCGCATGCACTACGTTAATGAATGTCTGACAATTTCCTTGCTAAAAGTCTATAGATAGAGAGACCACACTCGTTATGCGGTACTGTTGCTCTCACGGAACAGATGCTTATTTTACTTTTAAAATGCTGTTAAATAAAAAGTACCGTCAGATGAAATCCTGCAGGTGTCAGTGCTTTCTCTCCGTCCATGCAGTAGATGCACATGCACACCCTTGAATGAGCGCGGATTTCTAGTGCATTTACTTGAATTTCTGAGGTAATATCTTTGGTGTAACCCATTTGAGAAAATGAGAGGCGGCCAAAATCAGATTTTAAAATGGACTGAATAAAGCTCTTTTCGGACTTGACGTGCGATGCCATTCTGACTGACATGTATGTGCATGAATCACTGTCACACGCACAAGCTCAGAGCAATATTGTAAGTTACTGCATGATAATACATTTTTATAGCAGAATAATAATACATCACGATACACAGTCTCACTTTTAGTTATGTCTTTTAACTATTATAATAATATTTCAAAGGGCAAAAACATGAACTTTCACTATTGGCTTTAATTCTTCAAACAGCTATCACTTCAGCGCGAGGCCAGTAGCATATAGCATTAGCACCTCAGCTCCACCCACGGCCCGCCTCTTTGCCCATTTTTTGTTATCCGGTAGTGACGAGAGGTGACGCGCTGCCAAGATGGCGACGGCTGGCCCCGCCCACTTTAGGCTTCAAAAACGCTCTTCAGAAACCCACGGGTGACGTCACGGACACTACGTCCATATTTTTTTACAGTCTATGGTTTTGTGGGGGCAGAGACGGACTTCACTTCTGCTTCAAACACACGGTGTTGTGTACTAGCGTTCACTATATCTGAGGATTATAATCCCGGTGATATGATGCAGTTCAACACGGACAGTCAAACCAAGCGAGACTCACAGATCCTTCATCGCTCCGTCAGAGATAAAGCTCGACGTGAATGTGCACCGTAAAAATGTGAAATTAAATATTAGGGCTGTTTCGGCAGCAAAAGCGGGACCAACACAATACTAGGAATATGAAGGCAAATGAGTAACAAAACTCGAGAGTAATAAGATGTGAATTTGAGAACTTGTACAATAAATATTCATACTTGTACGTGAACATTTACACTCACAGCTCCAATGTGAAAACCTGTAAAAAATAAAAATCTGAAGTTGAATGTCGAGATTTGCACTCACAGACAATAGGCACACTCACAAATTTGAATTTGAAGCTGCAGACAAGTAGTCACATCAATGTTAATGCATCAACCAAATTATCATTGAATCAATGTTGAAATTTAACATTGATTTTTCATCCGGTTTACACCCTAAAATAATGTTTATTTTAACAACGAAAAAAATCAAGATGGTCTTAAAATCTATATATTTTAACAAATTAAATAACTTATTCAACACTGAATCAACATAGAAACAATTTAAAATCAATCTTGCTTTATGTACATCTATGCTTGAATGTTTAAATGATTCCTTTCAGACAGACCATGTAGGGTTGCAATTGAATGACATTTTGATTCAAAACCATATTAAAGTAAACAAAATCATTCAGTTTACAAGCAAATGTATTTATTAATGCCCCCAAACTGAACAGGAAATATCACATTCAGAAGAAAATGGCATTTCGTGGTGACAGACAAAAACAGCGCAGTACTTCAGTAAGAAAGAATGAAACATTACTCTGATAAATAGTTCAAGTTCAATTTCATTTATATAGCACATTTACAACAAACCAAAGTGCTTTACAGAAGAACAACATTAAAAGGAGATGTAATGCATTAAAAAATAAAACAAGATATAACATGCATTATAAAATAAAACAATAAATAAGAGCAATATAGCTAAGAGTAACCATTAAACGGGAGAACCAAAACAAAAATAAGAACTCAGATATAAATTAATAAAACCAACCAAAGATAATAATATACAGTATCAATATAATATATAAAATAAAACAGGTAGGTTTTTTTAAAGACTTTAAAGTAGGTAGAGAAGGGGCTGTTCGAACAGGCAAAAATATTTGGAAATGTGACTAATTATGAACTACAAATGTAGTACAAAATAAAGTGAAACTTGAAATTTTATATAATGTTTACGTAAAAACAATCTGAATTCAAATTCAAAGACTATTTAATGAATTTTAGTATAGAGATTCAGCTTTAAAGCACCTGCAGACACACAGGAGGAATAAATGGAAAGGCAAGTTGAAAAGATTGAAACAGTTTGTGAAAAAAGTAGAGGAAGATAATTAGCTAAAATTAACAGAGTTTAACAGTGTGAGCATTTTACTCGCATCTCTGACAAAAAAGAAAAGAAAAGATTTGTGCCAACTGTAAAATGTATTTTTAGGAGTATTTGTAAGTAAGGATAAGTAGGTCCTCTTTTGCAAATTATAAAGTCTAAAATATCTTAAAATGGTATAACAAAAGCTTTAACATTTTAAGAGGTCTTAAATTTTAGGCCTTAAAACATAATTAGCTGAATTCAATAGCCAATTTGATTTGATAAAACTGAAATTAAGACTTGTACGGACCCACTGGGGCCCTGACTTACCAAACATGCACATCTTGAGCCTAGTCTCTTTAAAAGCGGTTTTCCTTTTTTGCTCATTTTTTATTTTCTTCCCAGCCCAGTTCAAGGACAGCTCATTAGTTAGACTACAGGCCAGCGTCCTCCTGATGCGTGCATCCACTGATGCTCCTCCCACTACAGCAAAACAGACAACCTAGTAAGGTGTCAGGAAAATATTTGCATAGAACATGGATAGGTTTTTTTTTATTATTATTGATGTGTGTCTTGTCGATATACTTAACGGTATTCTCTTTGGTGTTTTCTGTGATTGTGTTGTGTGTAATGTGTTAAATTGTGAATAAAAAAAATAGAACATGGATAGGTTACAAAGACTACATCGTCCCAACATCGTTACAAAAGTCCCCTGGTTATTTAAATACGTTGCAAAATACGTTTAATATAGCAACTAAAACACTTATACAAAGTCATACAGGAATGACAACTTTACACTTTGGAACATTATTTATCCAATATTTTGACATTTTATTTTCACAAATGTTATTTGAAATATTAAAGTAACGTTAGACAGTTTAACGTCACTTTACGTTACTTGCATTTGACATGTTCTGTATGTATATAAAATTACATTTGTAAATTGTATTTGACCAAAATAGTGACGTCTTGTCTTTGACCATATTATTTCTCTATATTTGTACCCCTTTTTGGAAGTCGTGGAAACACTGTCATGGATATAAAAAAAAAAAAAAAATTTATTGGAATACAAAAATTATACCTGCCGTCGTCTCCCATTCACGTGCCCAACTATGAACTTCTTTGCGCCTTTTTGGGTTAGTAGGCCCTTAAAATGAAAATTAACCGTTTACCCACTGTTGGTTTTACCCACGATAAGGTTTGGTGAAAGACAAATTGAAATTCAATGTATTGTTATGGAAAATGCCGGCCATTGGTTTGTGCACGGTGCACGTTCATGTGACTAATAATTTTAACATCACAGTTCATTACGACTCACCCAGGAGAAGTTGTAAGAAATATAGATAAATAAAAATGAGAAATGAAATTGAGATTTAAGATTAACTTACTCCTAAAAACCACTCTGTCGTTGCCCGAATGCCTCTTCTGTTTCGCGCTTGAAGTCTGTAATGCCGCGCTTTGATCTGATTGGCGGTTGTCAACCAGCTTGAGGTGCATTACCGCCACCTACTGCGTTGGATTGTTGCGCATTCGATATATAGAAAATATTCTAATATCTCTCAACCCTGTATTCTTTAGATAAATAATCAAACTGTATGTACATTCTACATTAGTTTTGAATTAATAATAATGCATTTTTAAAAATTAAAAGAGATATGAATTATATAACTGGATGACCACAAGAATTTAGGACTCAGTGACATTCATTACCTTTGGCTGAATTTGCTCCTGTAGCTATCCGAAACACTGTGTAGAAGGTTCGAAACGTTTCCATGATGGTGGAGATTGGAAAACATTAGTATGAACACTCAATTGGCAGGTCTTTTCTTTTGGGTGGTGGTGTGCTGGGGTCAGAGGGAAGGAGCAGAGGATTCGCTTACAATATATAAAACAAATAGATACAGACGGGCAGAAGGTTCACACACACTAGGCATAACGTGGAATGGACAAAGACTGGCTGAACTGAAGGGAACTAAATACAAACACTGATGAACACAGATTAACAGAAACCAGGTGACACAGATGATGAAGATCTAACACTGGTGACACAGATGATGAAGATCTAACACTGGTGACACAGATGATGAAGATCTAACACAGGTGACACAGATGATGAAGATCTAACACTGGTGACACAGATGTTGAAGATCTAACACAGGTGACACAGATGATGAAGATCTAACACTGGTGACACAGATGATGAAGATCTAACACTGGTGACACAGATGATGAAGATCTAACACTGGTGACACAGATGATGAAGATCTAACACTGGTGACACAGATGATGAAGATCTAACACTGGTGACACAGATGATGAAGATCTAACACAGGTGACACAGATGATGAAGATCTAACACTGGTGACACAGATGTTGAAGATCTAACACAGGTGACACAGATGATGAAGATCTAACACTGGTGACACAGATGATGAAGATCTAACACTGGTGACACAGATGATGAAGATCTAACACTGGTGACACAGATGATGAAGATCTAACACTGGTGACACAGATGTTGAAGATCTAACACAGGTGACACAGATGATGAAGATCTAACACTGGTGACACAGATGATGAAGATCTAACACTGGTGACACAGATGATGAAGATCTAACACTGGTGACACAGATGATGAAGATCTAACACTGGTGACACAGATGATGAAGATCTAACACTGGTGACACAGATGTTGAAGATCTAACACAGGTGACACAGATGATGAAGATCTAACACTGGTGACACAGATGATGAAGATCTAACACTGGTGACACAGATGATGAAGATCTAACACTGGTGACACAGATGATGAAGATCTAACACTGGTGACACAGATGTTGAAGATCTAACACTGGTGACACAGATGATGAAGATCTAACACAGGTGACACAGATGTTGAAGATCTAACACTGGTGACACAGATGATGAAGATCTAACACTGGTGACACAGATGTTGAAGATCTAACACAGGTGACACAGATGATGAAGATCTAACACTGGTGACACAGATGATGAAGATCTAACACTGGTGACACAGATGTTGAAGATCTAACACTGGTGACACAGATGTTGAAGATCTAACACTGGTGACACAGATGTTGAAGATTTAACACTGGTGACACAGATGATGAAGATCTAACACAGGTGACACAGATGTTGAAGATCTAACACTGGTGACACAGATGATGAAGATCTAACACTGGTGACACAGATGATGAAGATCTAACACTGGTGACACAGATGATGAAGATCTAACACTGGTGACACAGATGATGAAGATCTAACACTGGTGACACAGATGATGAAGATCTAACACTGGTGACACAGATCATGAAAATCTAACACTGGTGACACAGATGATGAAGATCTAACACTGGTGACACAGATGATGAAGATCTAACACTGGTGACACAGATGATGAAGATCTAACACTGGTGACACAGATGATGAAGATCTAACACTGGTGACACAGATGATGAAGATCTAACACTGGTGACACAGATGTTGAAGATCTAACACTGGTGACACAGATGATGAAGATCTAACACTGGTGACACAGATGATGAAGATCTAACACTGGTGACACAGATGATGAAGATCTAACACTGGTGACACAGATGATGAAGATCTAACACTGGTGACACAGATGATGAAGATCTAACACTGGTGACACAGATGTTGAAGATCTAACACAGGTGACACAGATGATGAAGATCTAACACTGGTGACACAGATGATGAAGATCTAACACTGGTGACACAGATGATGAAGATCTAACACTGGTGACACAGATGATGAAGATCTAACACTGGTGACACAGATGTTGAAGATCTAACACAGATGATGAAGATCTAACACTGGTGACACAGATGATGAAGATCTAACACTGGTGACACAGATGATGAAGATCTAACACTGGTGACACAGATGATGAAGATCTAACACTGGTGACACAGATGTTGAAGATCTAACACTGGTGACACAGATGTTGAAGATCTAACACTGGTGACACAGATGTTGAAGATCTAACACTGGTGACACAGATGATTAAGATCTAACACTGGTGACACAGATGATGAAGATCTAACACTGGTGACACAGATGATGAAGATCTAACACTGGTGACACAGATGATGAAGATCTAACACTGGTGACACAGATGATGAAGATCTAACACTGGTGACACAGATGTTGAAGATCTAACACTGGTGACACAGATGATGAAGATCTAACACTGGTGACACAGATGATGAAGATCTAACACTGGTGACACAGATGATGAAGATCTAACACTGGTGACACAGATGATGAAGATCTAACACTGGTGACACAGATGTTGAAGATCTAACACTGGTGACACAGATGATGAAGATCTAACACTGGTGACACAGATGATGAAGATCTAACACTGGTGACACAGATGTTGAAGATCTAACACTGGTGACAAAGATGTTGAAGATCTAACACTGGTGACACAGATGTTGAAGATCTAACACTGGTGACACAGATGATGAAGATCTAACACTGGTGACACAGATGTTGAAGATCTAACACTGGTGACACAGATGATGAAGATCTAACACTGGTGACACAGATGTTGAAGATCTAACACTGGTGACACAGATGTTGAAGATCTAACACTGGTGACACAGATGTTGAAGATCTAACACTGGTGACACAGATGATGAAGATCTAACACTGGTGACACAGATGATGAAGATCTAACACTGGTGACACAGATGTTGAAGATCTAACACTGGTGACACAGATGATGAAGATCTAACACTGGTGACACAGATGATGAAGATCTAACACTGGTGACACAGATGTTGAAGATCTAACACTGGTGACACAGATGATGAAGATCTAACACTGGTGACACAGATGTTGAAGATCTAACACAGGTGACACAGATGTTGAAGATCTAACACTGGTGACACAGATGATGAAGATCTAACACTGGTGACACAGATGTTGAAGATCTAACACTGGTGACACAGATGATGAAGATCTAACACTGGTGACACAGATGATGAAGATCTAACACTGGTGACACAGATGTTGAAGATCTAACACTGGTGACACAGATGTTGAAGATCTAACACTGGTGACACAGATGATGAAGATCTAACACTGGTGACACAGATGTTGAAGATCTAACACTGGTGACACAGATGATGAAGATCTAACACTGGTGACACAGATGATGAAGATCTAACACTGGTGACACAGATGTTGAAGATCTAACACTGGTGACACAGATGATGAAGATCTAACACTGGTGACACAGATGTTGAAGATCTAACACTGGTGACACAGATGATGAAGATCTAACACTGGTGACACAGATGATGAAGATCTAACACTGGTGACACAGATGATGAAGATCTAACACTGGTGACACAGATGTTGAAGATCTAACACTGGTGACACAGATGATGAAGATCTAACACTGGTGACACAGATGTTGAAGATCTAACACTGGTGACACAGATGTTGAAGATCTAACACTGGTGACACAGATGTTGAAGATCTAACACTGGTGACACAGATGATGAAGATCTAACACTGGTGACACAGATGTTGAAGATCTAACACTGGTGACACAGATGTTGAAGATCTAACACTGGTGACACAGATGTTGAAGATTTAACACTGGTGACACAGATGATGAAGATCTAACACTGGTGACACAGATGATGAAGATCTAACACTGGTGACACAGATGATGAAGATCTAACACTGGTGACACAGATGTTGAAGATCTAACACTGGTGACACAGATGATGAAGATCTAACACTGGTGACACAGATGATGAAGATCTAACACTGGTGACACAGATGATGAAGATCTAACACTGGTGACACAGATGTTGAAGATCTAACACTGGTGACACAGATGATGAGTAACTAGACACAGGTGGAACAGATGATGAACTAAATGACAGTAACCATAGAAACCAATGAGTGGCGGAAAATAGAACATAAGAAGACATGTGACTAGGGGTGACTGTGACACCAATATTATTTTAACATTGATTTTTCAATATTAGTCCAATATTTTTTAGCATTGAATTTTCAACCTCAACCAAAATGATGATTCTGATGAAATTTCAACATTTAATCAATGTCACCTTGCTATCTGGGAAGATAGGCTTTTTTTCTTCTTCTTTTTTTTTACTAGTGGGTGAAGGACATAGTTAATTTATGTTAGTGAGGAAAGCAAAAGAGAGTAAACTGTGACATTATACCCAAAAAGTCTTCATACAGTGGACTGGCAGAAAATGTATAAAAATTTGGGACACTTTAACCTGACCATGTTTTGCTTAAGTGTTTTTTTTTTTTTTTTTTGCTAATGTGATGTTTTTACACCACAGACTGAACAAAATGAAGCATTGCTTGGTATTTTATTGACCTAGATTGGTATTATCTAATTGTGTGCTTAAATGTAACAGCTATTCAACCTAATTCATTTGTGAGACAGTCTAACAGAAGGACAGACAAAACCAGTGAAATATCAACTGATCTGATAACTCTAGAGATCTTGTCTTATTTTACTACCATTTTCCTAAACTATAAACTAAACTATACAATAGGAGGACAAGAGGCCCCACACTTTCAACACTATGCTTTGGCCAACCAGCTCTACTTCATCCACAAATGGCTTCACCCCTCCCCCTCAGACAACACCTGGTTAGACCTAGAACAAACAATCTGTAAAGAAATTAAAATCTCAGATATCCCTTTCTGCAGTCAGTCGGTCAAAAAACATCCATCCTTCAAAGCCCCAACAATTTCAGCTACTCTGACAGCCTGGTGGAGATTCTACTACATCACTGATTCACCTATAGCACCAACAACTCGCACCCCGATTTGGAATAACCCAGATTTCACTGTCAATAAAAGAACACTTAACTTTCACACATGGATGGGAAAGGGCATCACTCACCTCAAACACATTCTTCTAGACAGGAAACTGATATCATTTTCCTGTTTGGTCCAGAAGCACCGCATCGAGAGTAAACATTTCTTACAATACCTGCAAATTAAATCATCTATCCTAGGAAAAATTAACATCCAGACAGCTAACCTTGATATTCCCCCACCAATCTTAGAGCTACTTAATATTCCCTCTTCCAGAAAAATACTTTCCCAAATTTACAAAATTATATATCGTTCAGAAAAAACAATTGGTCTGCCTTATCACAAATGGGAATCAGACTTATCATTTACTCCCGGTGCCGACTTCTGGACCAAAATGTGCAAAAACATCTACCTCATGACAAAGAATAGTAACCTACAACTAATACAATACAAGGTTCTTCACAGATTTCACTTCACTGCACATAAATTAGCTAAAATGGGGTTTGGCTCGGATCTATGCACTCACTGCACACAAAATAACCCAGATACATACATTAATGCGGTTTGGCATTGCACCCCAATCAACCTCAATCTCTCTCTTCCATCTTTGGCTGTCACATCCCAACATCCCCTTCCCTTTGCATACTTGGTGATACATCCACAGTCAATTTAAGCAACTCCTGCAATAAAAAACTGCTGGTAGCGCTGACTATCGCCAAGAAAACAATCCTCTTGAACTGGAAATCTTAGAACAAAGTGCACAGCACTCATTGGAAAAACTTGTTAACAGACTATAAATCATTAGAAAACCTATCAACTACAAATTTAATCAATACTCAGGATACAACCTCTCCCTGGTACCCTTTTATCACATACCTACAGTCCTGACCCTCTTTGCCTGAGTTCCATCTCCACACCATCATAAAACACTTCATCAACAGACACACATATCATCGAACACTGGACAGGGGAGGGTAGCTGGAACTATTATTGCTATTATTATTATTTTTTTTTATTATTATTATTATTATAAATAACATCCCCTTCGTTCCCTCCCCCTTCTATTTTTATCTTTGATAACTTCATTGATTTTACACTCTCTCTCTGCCTCTCCCATCGTTATTCTGACCGGGCCCCATTGGATGGCTTGGGTGACTCGGTCCTGGCAGGTTGCTGTGTGGTTTTGGCACTGGGGGGGTTCGGTGGGGTATCTGTTGGCCCTGGGCCCCTGGTGTGCGCCCTCCTCATACGCTCATGCACACGCCTTGTCCTTAAGCACACAGCACGCTTCACTCTCTTTTATTTGTACTACATGTTAGCACTACATGCACTACATTAATTGCACCTCAAACATAAACAAAAACTACAAACAGACTAGGGTTAAAAGTGGAGTGCGGGTAGATGCCTCAACAGGTGTCTATCTGCATGCCTTACTTATTTTAATGCACACATTACAGAGGAGGCATACATCTTACAAAGGGTAAGTGTGGTGTGCATGGGGAAATCCTGACAGATACTCACCATGCATGCCCACTTCTTTTAATGCTACACACTACATAGATCCCTTAACCTAGCCATTCACATACATACCTAGGTCAAGAGTGGCGTGTTGGGAGGAGGTCTGGTGCCGGGGTGTGGTTGGTCGTGGTAGTGGGGGATGTGTGCGTGCGCTGGGGCCCTGGGGGTGATGGGTGGCCCGCGGGTCCTCCCCTCTTTCGGCTCGTCGCAGTTTTACTGCGGGGGCTGGGTGGAACGGTGACCATCAATGGGTGCCCAGGTTGGCAATTAGTCAGGCAATCAGCTATTCCTATTATTACACTTATCTTTAATAGAATAATTACAACTCCTCTCCTCTGAATCACTCCCTCTCAGCTCTCCGTCCGGCCCAACAGCAAGCCAGCTTTACTCATATGCACACACATACACACACACATCCTCACATACTCACCACCCCTCACCCCTCACCCCAACACCACCTCATTCAAATCATCCTTAGCCTTTCTGAGATCTATGTTGTGTTATGTGTGTCGAAGCCACGTCATTGTGATATCTTGTTAAGTTACAGTATGTGTTTGTGTAATGTACATCTGTCTGTTATATGTAGTATTCTTGTGCATGCCGTAGGGTTGCATTTTCTGTAATGTCAATAGTGTTTAATAAAAAAAAAAAAAAAATAAAAACTATACAGTACCTAAACTGTGATATGTGAGAAATGTTGAAGGTGTCTGAATAATAGGGTTGGGTATCGGTTGGGTTTTATCCGATACCAGTACCTACTCGGTATTTTTTAAACGGTTCCGGTGCTTAAACGGTTCTTGAAACGGTACTTAAGAAAACGAAACCGCACACACTTTATCAAAAAATAATACCCTTTTATTTACAGGGCCAAACTGGACACAATATTAACTTAAATCTTTAAACAATATAAATACAAGTAACATATGGTAATAATAAAACCAATATAAAATACAAATTTTTACATTACATTTTACACATTTACATAATATCAAATAAAACAATATTGTATCAAACAATGTAATAATACTGGAGATTAATAGAAATTACTAGCAGGCAGAGCTGCCAACTCTCACGCAATTGACCCTTTTCACACGCTCTCACGCCACACATCCATTTTCTCACGCAGAGAAAAATCGCGGACAAAGAGGACACTGACAGACAAGACAGAGAAGGTTACTTTTGACATGGAACAAATCCACAGCTGTCAGATTCTGTCAATATTTTTACGAGATTCACACAATAAATAACGTTTTAGCTCTTTGAAATGTGACAGATCGCTGTAGCGCGTCAGTTCAAACGGCACGTGATACAGCAGCCTACAAATCCACTGCTTCTTAGCTACGCAGCGTTGAGTGAACCTATGAAAGAGAACATCTCTGGTTACTGGTGTAACATATCCCTCAATAGGGAACGAGACGCTGCCAAGCTCCTCGCGCTGCCGACCAGCTTCCTTTTTCGGCAGAGAAATCTGAGGAGCAGATGGCGCGCGCGCGCCAAGTGTGCGTGTGTGTGCCTAATTAAGTCAGGCACCGAAATTGTCGTTCTTATTCGGTCTGGTTACTACCGTTTACGTTGGAACCGGTTCCCTATTGGCACCGAGTTTCGGTACCCAACCCTACTGAATAAAGTTTGGTTTGACTAGGTATTTACAAATTGTCACCTGTTCAGTACAAAGCAGACTGACAATTTGTTTATACATTGTTTATGCGGCCAAAAAAGACAAGAACACAATGAACACAAACACCCAACATCACATTTATAACTTTTTATTTAAAAACGCATAAAAACACAGTAAAACATTCATTAAAACAATAACTCCCAGGTGTAAAAATCCACCGTTACAAACTCCTCCTGATAGTTGGGAAAGAGGTCATCTGAAAAATAAACCATCAATTTAGTTGATCAGGGTCATCGGTAAGTCCCACATATGCCGCCACTGTGGGCAACCACCTGAGCCGGCAATGCCCACACCTGAGCCGGTCGGTCTCCTGCCTGAGGCTCCAGGGACCCTGCCTCATCCCACGAGTTCGGGTCACATTTCCGTGACCCGAACTCCTGACAACCACCAGTGAAAATGTGTACACTGGTCTGCCCAAAAGCCATATAGTAAAGAAGGGTTGAAATTAAATTTTAATCGAGGTCTGGTGCGCATTCAAGTGCTCTGGGAAAGCGATGAAATCCTCCATCGAGTAAGTCCAGACACCCCAGATATCATCTAGAAACCTATAGTACGCAAATGGGTTTTTTTCGTACCTTTGATTTGCACATTTAGAGTGGAATTCAAAATCGTTTTTCGTCAGGTTGATCTCTAATAATTTTAGGATGTGTTCATCTGGCCTTTTTGGGTCAGGAAATTCTGTCGTCTCAATATTAGTGTACAAACTGTCAATGTCTATTGTGAAGAGGACGGCGCTTGAGGGAATTTTTAATTTACAAATTTTTTAATTATGAAAATATGAAATCGTACGTGTTTTTCAAATACCTCGTGTGTCTGCTGGTGGAGAGAGGATTGAGAAAGTGTTACAAGAATTCTGCAATGAAGTACGTTTAACTGTTGGAATTAGATACAATAGGCCATCCTGGAGGCACTTGAAACAGAATGCTCCAACTCTTGGGCTCCTTGTGGATTTTTGGGAGCAAGTAAAATCTTCTGGGCCTGGGTGGGCCGTCACCTGTTAAATACTTTTTTGTGCTGATAATTTTTTAGATTTCCTTGGGGAGACTGGACAAAGCTGGTGTCCAGTCTGATGCATGGGTGAATTGGGTTATTGGGTTGACACTGGAAGTGAGTTTAAAGCCGCCATCCAGTGTTCCAACATAGCCTTCACCGTCGCTGGTCTCCAGTGAAGTCCATCCTGCTCGACATGAAATTGTTCTGATGGAAGTGAAGGGGAAAAATTCAGGTGATTCGTGATGTGTGTGTTTAAGTGCTCCAACATCCCCTGCTCTCCCAATGGGAGAGTTCTGGAGACATTAATAACACGGAAGAGGATTTCTGTCCCATGGAGTGTCGTCTTTGCCACTCTGTACGTGTTCTGAAGCGCTGTAATCGCCGTCATACGGTATCTTTGTTTTCTGTTATTCAGACCAAATGCCAGAATAGTTTTTTCTGGTTCGACCCGAGCGTGGCCTTCTCGACTAAGTTACCAGGGTGATGGCGTTTTTCACCTGGGTAACTGTCAATCTGGAGGTCGGGGCAGTTGGCTCCCCTGAGGCTCCAGGGACCCTGCCTCATCCCACGGGGCATCAGGGTGGGGCCTCGGCCTGAGAGAAGTCGAGGACCATGGCTCCGACTGCCACAAAAGCCGCAGCTTCCCCACAGTCACCGACTTCTCCAGCGTCCGAACTGCTCTTAACCTCGAGCGGGTCTAAAACATCATAAAAAACATGATTGTATTCGTTAAATCAACAATAAACAGCTGTTTCATACACTGATTTAAAACAACGGGTCAAACACGATCATGTCAGTTTTAACACCGACTTACCATCAAGTCCCGGTGCCCTTTGACCAGGTGTGTTTCCGGGTGCTTGACGACCTTTCCACAGAGTGGGCAAGCCAGATGATCTCTCCATCTGCTGCTGCTCCTGCCCGGGTTTTGATTTGACTGACCGCAGTTTATGGTCAACATGACCGCCATGGCCATTCTAGGTAGAAATAGTCAGAACTGTTTTGTGATTTTAATAAAATAAAATAATAATTATTCTGTTTCCACATATTTAGGAAAAGTCAGAGTCCTACAGCCACATTGATTTTATTTTAACAAAGTTATTACACTGTAAAATTAAAAAACGTTCAACAGTGTTAAAGATGTAAAAGATGAGTCAGCTTCTGACAATTTTCAATGGGGCCTCATTCATGCAAAATATAAAAGAGAAAAGAGAAACAATCCAACCGTCTCCATTGACTTTGCATTGCAAGAGGCTGCCTACTTGTCATTTATGAATGAGAACAAAAAACAAAACAATGTCTAAAAGCTGCTATGTGACAAGGTGTACAGCAAACAACCTAAATAACCCAGAAATACATTTTTATAAACTGTCGACCCCAAAAAATGTTTGTTTCGGGACATCAAAAGTGGATCAATTGAGACAGAGTGCAACTAGTTCTCGAATTATGAGAACTACGCCCACTGGAACGCGACATAATATTTTAAAAATATTGGAATGCTGTATTCTTTGTATAATCTTTTTCCAAGATTCTCTAGTGTAGACGAAAATGTCAATTTCTAAATTAATAAATTATTTATGGACAAAAAATAGAGCCAGATATAAAGGGAAGTTGGGGTGCAGTTGATATCGATAACTAAAATAAGTTAGCAAGCTAGTGTTAGCAAGCAACTCTAGCTTGGCACTTGCAAACAAGCAAACCTAACAATTACTGTATAGCTTTCTGCTTTATCCACATTCTAAAAGTTGCATACTGTCAAAATGCTACAGGTTAGCTTACATAAATATAATATATAAAACTGACATTTGGATATTTGACTTACCAGTGAGAAAATGTTTACAGCACACGTAGACATACTGAGTGTCAGGATCCCACGAATTACCCATTCCTCCTGCTGATGCTTCACGTCTCATTAACTGTATCCACTTTTGTCTCCTTAAAGGCTGTTTTTTATGGTTTTGGAAGCTTATAAATATGTATTTCTGTTTTTTTTTAACTTGTTTGTCGTAAGTTTTCTTGTAAAAATATAGGATATCAACATAATGATGTAGTTGTTTATATTTTAGCTCATTGCAAGTGTATGACATTTGGTATAGAAATAAACAATGGTAATTAAGTGCTTTTCCTAAAAATGAGACAGAAAATACAGGGTATTAAAACAGTATGAACTACAAATAAAGTCAGTATGTGAGGCTGAATAGATGTGCTTTAGTCTGAATTAGGTAAGATGTGTGCTTCCATTTCAGTTTCCACAAATCCCTTCACTCGATTGGGATGTTATCTTGTGTTCTGGGTGGCAACTGTAACATCGGGCATATTTTGTAGTATTAAACACATATTTATACCGACTTCATCAGGTTCCGTAAATTCTTCACTAAGAACACAAAGATTGGCCTTTCTCAGCTGCCATCGTTGCAACTCATCAGAACAGTGCGTTTAACGCATCACCGTTTCTGTTTAAAAAACGTTGTGCAACGTTTTGTCGGGGCTGAATGCAGCCCTGGTGCCACAGTCTAATCGGCTAATTAACTCAAAACACCTGCAAAGGCCTTTAAATGGTCTCTCAGGCCCTGTCCACACGGACACGGGTATTTTTATAACCGTGACTTTTTTTACGCGGTTCGGCCGTTCGTCCACACGAAAACGCACTGAAACCGAACATTTTTGAAAACCCCTGCCAGGGTGAGGATTTTCAGAAACGCCGGTTACAGGGTTGTCGTGTAGACAGTGAAACCGGGGTTTTTGCCTTGCGACGTCAGAGTGTGCGCCTTTATCAGCTGTGTTTGACGTCAGATTTGCGCTTCTGATTGGCCAACGTGGCTTTACGGTTAATGTTTATATCACCTCCTGCTGGCATGGCATGCTCTTGACCGCGCTTGATAGCGTGTTTTTTACGTTTTCATGTAGACGGAGACCGAGCATGTGTGGACGGGATTTTTTTTTAAAACGCTGTAGGAAAAACTCCGGTTATAAAAATACCCGTGTCCGTGTGGACAAGGCCTCAGTCTAGTTCTGTAGGCTACACAATCATGGGGAAGACTGCTGTCAGTGATGGTTTGGGGTGCCATGTCATCTGCTGGTGTTGGTCCATTGTGTTTTCTGAGGTCCAAGGTCAATGCAGCCGTCTACCAAGAAGTTTTAGAGCACTTCATGGTTCCTGCTGCTGACCAACTTTATGGAGATGCAGATTTCATTTTCCAACAGGACTTGGCACCTGCACACAGTGCTAAAGCTACCAGTACCTGGTTTAAGGACCATGGTATCCCTGTTCTTAATTGGCCAGCAAACTCGCCTGACCTTAACCTTATAGAAAATCTATGGGGTATTGTGAAGAGGAAGATGGGATACGCCAGACCCAACAATGCAGAAGAGCTGAAGGCCACTGTCAGAGCAACCTGGGCTCTCATAACACCTGAGCAGTGCCACAGACTGATCGACTCCATGCCACGCCGCATTGCAGAAGTAATTCAGGCAAAAGCCCCAACTAAGTATTGAGTGCTGTACATGCTCATACTTTTCATGTTCATACTTTTTTTGTATTGGTCTTAAGTAATATTCTAATTTTCTGAAATACTGAATTTGGGATTTTCATTATTTGTCAGTTATAATCATCCGTTATACTGTGCCGGTAACCTTTTTATGTGCCATTTTAAAAGTAAAAAAAAAAGCTATGCAAATTGGGAGATTTATGCTCACATCCCGTACTATTAGCTGGATTTTACTGTTGATGATTTGACATGATCCTGGAGTTGTTATCATAACAACATGTCCGTAAACTCAAACATGATCATGAGCAATGATCATGTAAACTGGATTGCATCTTTTTAAGTGATGCTTAAAATCTGTCCCAGCCACAGCAAACTTGAATTAATGCTGTCACGTAAATTTGCTTCAGAGGAAAAATTTAATGGATTGTTACAACATTAAAATACAACTGCAAAGTCTGTTTAAATACTAGAAATCGTGAGATAATGGAAATAATTGGGAATCATGTAACAAACAGTATTATACAGTATGGATTATAACTTTTATGTTGTTTTGGTCGCTTTTTATTCCCCAAACTTTACATATTGTTCCTCATACCTACATGTACATATTTTATATGTACACTATAATTACTAACTATGTCAAACATGCAGACATTATGGTCTTCTCAGTCAGGTAGACTCCCAGGATCATTCACTGCCAGAAGGAAATAGGCAGGTTGGTGTAGGCTAACGGAAATCAAAAATATAAGGGACAAATTAGCTTGCGTCTCAGCTAAGCACCATTGTTAATATGACACAGGGAGGCTGATGTACTATAATGTAGGTCAATGATATGAAATAAAGCAATTCTTCCAGAAATGTTTTCCTCTGTAAGGTCCACCTAATTGGCCCGACGACGGTTTTCTGCGCGTTCTGTCTTTTCAGTGCGCAAGGTAATTTTATTCCAAT
Source organism: Rhinichthys osculus (assembly GCA_029959095.1). NCBI lineage: Eukaryota > Metazoa > Chordata > Actinopteri > Cypriniformes > Leuciscidae > Rhinichthys > Rhinichthys osculus. The sequence goes on along the minus strand of JARWKJ010000013.1, from coordinate 10,082,035 downwards.
TAAACTTTTACATCTTTTTCATAACAACCTGGAAATTTAGGTTAGAATGCCAATTGACTATTCATATAATCATTTATATAGACACTTGATTTTTCTATTTAACGCTTTCCTCCTATTGTACTCGTGTATTCGGATACCTATGACGATCAGGGTCGAGGAAGAGGAGACAGCACACACACACAGTACACAGTGTGAGTCCAGCCCTCAGGGACAGGCAGGTGTAAGCCAGAGCCAGCCCAGCATTCAGGGCCTTCAGCCCTCCGCAGTGAGGAGAAAGAGAGCACACCACAGCCCAAATTTTGATGGACGCATGCTAACAGCTTTGGAGGCTGTTAGTAGAAGAGCTAGCACTAAAGACAGTGAAAGCTTATTCTTCCAAAGCCTCCTGGAAGACTTCAGGACGCTGTCTGTGAGGAACAGACAGGACTTAAAGTTCCAAATACATAGGCTTGTGTATGAGGCTAGATGTCTGGAGACTGAACACAATGAACACTGGGGAGAGAGTAACGGGGGGCAGATGACAAGTCTGTGAGGGGTGTTAGTAAGATTATTTCCCTTGCAGTCTTGTCAGCTGGACCTTGTGCTTTCTCCCTTGTTCTAACAGTGTTCAAAACTGTTTCTGTAATTAAATATATTTGTTCTATCTCGCTTGTTAAAAACTTAAAATTATGGCAGCAGAGCATCCTGTGGCAGGGCAAGGGTCCCATCTCGAAGTGCCTGGCCGAAGGTGGAGTTAGACAGCACACTGCCATCACTTGTCCTCCCGTAGCTGCCGACATCCACTACCCAGAAGCAGTACTGTGCATCTACCACTGCCAGGAGCACAACCGAGTAAGTCCCCTTGTAGTTGAAGAAGAAAAGGGACCCTGAGTTGTCAGGGGCCCTGACTACAACATGTTTTCCATCGATGGACCCTAGGCAGTTTGGAAAGTTCCACCGATGGAGGAAGTCAGTGGCGATGCTTTGCCAGTCTTCAGTGGTGGGGACTGGCATGACCTCCTGAACCAAGGCGTACCATATTGCCCTGGCGACCTCTCCAACAATCCCTGCCACGGTGCTCACTCCCACAAGATAGCTAAATCTTAATACTTCGTCCACAACTGGTAAATAGCAATTAACAACCATGAAAACAATATCCAACCCATCAAAAATACAAAATTATATACTTAAAACTTAAAAAATGAAAACATAAAGAACAAAAATCACGAACTCACCGTAGACAAATAGCGAGGCGCTCAGCCGCATTAATAGCGCGCCGATAGTTGGTGTCCTGCCTCGCAATTCGTGGCCCCACTTTTGACAGCAGGTTGTCAAACTGGTCTCTGCCCAGCCTGAAGTATCGCTGGAACCTGCTGTCATCCAGCCACAGCTCCTGCACCAGCCGGTGATATTCCCCAAGCTGCTGACGGCCTTGGAAAATATCACGCAACCACACCGATCTCCGACGTCTTCTCCGCAGGTTGAGCAATGCCACACCAAACGCAACAACTTGTTCATCCATAGTGTTGTGAGTTTGATAAGAAAAAGCCGCGCAACACTATTTACAGGCAACATTTTCGCGCAAGAACACTTTTTTCAGCGGGAATGCAATTAATTTGCTTAACACCGAATGCAATTCATTTGCTTAACACCGATTTGACAAATTGCATTAAGGCTACAACCACGACAGTTATTGTAATGTAGACTGCACACAAATCAATGTTAATGTTAATTATAGACCAAGTCTAGTAAAGGTCCTATAAACTGCATGTTGAAATTAGACTCGCAGTTGACAATGAACACAAAAGCCACACCACACAAATGAAATTTATTTCGTTAGCAAAGTAACTATAATTGTTCAGTTCTTTCCATCGGTCATTTTCTTACTTTCACATTTAAAAGATTTCATTAGGTTAACTTATACCCTATGTGTGGCCAGTCTGCACAAATACTGATCGACATGCTTACTTGCTTTTGCGGCCCCTTTAAATAAAGTAAAAAAAAAAAAAACACATTCGATCAATGTCAGAGCGTCCACGAATCTTTCCCAGGCGTCGTTGGCAGGGCGGTGAGAGCGAATTTTGCCACTCTCACCAGCGGCGGTGTGAACGCAAAAAGGCGCGTCCTCGTGCCTTACTACATCAATAGGGGTGGGAGGCTGGGCGCCCTGGAGGCTGACGAGGGAGTGGCCTACCCGGAGTAGGAAGCCTCCAGGGCGGAGCTAGTAGTTCAGGGGACCAGGGCGGAGCTGACCCTTTGGGAGGCCACGGCGGAGATTATCCTTTAGGAGGCCCGGTGGAGACGACCCTTTGGGAGGCGACGGTGGAGACGACCCTTTGGGAGCCCACGGTGGAGACGACCCCTTTGGGAGGCCACGGTGGAGACGACCCTTTGGGAGCCCACGGTGGAGACGACCCCTTTGGGAGGCCACGGTGGAGACGACCCCTTTGGGAGGCCATGGTGGAGACACCGACTATCGTAGCAAGCCTAGTGGCCACCAGATTTGCCTTGTCCTCACTAAAATACCGAATTACGATCCCAAGGTACTTTGAGACACTTACATCGGTGCTTTTATCAAAAAGGAGGCTGTATTTGCTGTCACCAACATCAGCCACCAGTCTTTTAATGAAATATGGTGCCAACACCCCCATTGAACATTTCGTTACACTTGGTATGGTGCATTCGAAAATGTTTGGCTGCACTGGAACCTGAAAGCTCTGCAATCGACATTGCCATTGTTACCTCTGCCTGTTTGGAAGAGTCTGTTTTTTGGAGTAAATGTCGATGTTGATTGCTTGGCTTGATTGAAGGGCTTGGACTTTTCATTGTGCTTCTGAGTTGATGCATGCTTTTTGACATCAGACAACTTGGCACAAAATTCTGTCTTGCAGTACATAAATTAAGCCCTTGTGTCACTTCAACCACCCCTTACATTCAGGGATTAACTCCCATTCTTTCCTGTACTTTTGTGAATATATTTAAGAGTGTGACATGTTTGCTATTTAAGCATTGAGCAATTTAAGCTATTTAATAAATGTGTGTAATGTTCTAGCTGTGTGTATTTGTATTTATATTTGTATTGTGTATATATGCATTTTTTATATTTATATTATGGGTATGCTTAATAAAGTTGAATTTATATTTGTATTATGTGTGTATACTGGGCTTAACCAATCACTTTTTAACCATCTTCAGATGATTCAAAACGCAGCAGCGCGTCTACTTACCAATACCCATAAACGCTCACACATCACCCCCGTTGTTTGCTCACTTCACTGGCTCCCGGTACGGTCTAGGGTGGAGTATAAGGTTTTGATGTTTGTTTTTAAGGCCATCAATGGTCTGGCCCCGGCATACCTTTCCGAGCTGGTCACTGTATACCAACCTGCCAGAACCCTCCGCTCCTCTCAGAACATCCCTTTGATTATCCCGAAGTTTATATGTAAAAAGTTTGGAGGTTGATCTTTTGCCATCCAGGGACCTACTTTGTGGAATGCCTTACCTACTCCCCTTCGTAACATAACTGTGTTGAGTGTTTTTAAATCGCAGTTGAAAACGTTTCTTTTCAGGAAGGCTTTCAACATGTAAGCTGTAGTTGTTGTGTTAGCTATTTTGTTTTAACTGCTTAAATTAGTTTTAATTTGCAACTTTTATGTACTGCTGTCTTTTTTGTATGTTTTATGGAAAGCGCTTTGTGCTCCTTTCTGGTTGTTGAAATGGCGCTATATCAGTAAAAATTTAATTGAATTGAATTATGTCCCAGGCATAATTTTTTTATTATTATTATTATTATTATATGAGCAATGTTTTGGTGTCTTTTTTGTTCTCTCGGTTTCTCTCTCTCCTTGGTGCAAATGGAGGCCAGCTGACACTAGTTACCATCATCTCCTGGTTTCCACTGATTTTCTGCCGGATGGAAGAGCTTGTGGATAACGCTGGAGAGGAAACTCAGTTTGGAGAGGCCTTTTTGTCTCCAGGTTGCCAAGACTGTCTTCTCCTGCCTCAGACCTTAGCCTAAGCAGACTTGGCTAGTTGTTGAACCTAGAGTCAGCGTCTGCACGTCCCACATCTGCAGTGCGAAGATTTTGTTGAAACTAATTTTATTTGCCTGGTAACAGCCCTATAGTAGAGCCTTATTAACTAAATTGACCAGTTAAACTTAACAACTTATAGGCTACATTATGAAGCATTTAGCCTACTATTTAATAAGGTTTTTAAAAATGCCCCAGGGAATCAGTTTATAGCAGAAATGTCACCTCTTTATGGAAAAGTTTGTTGCTGTCAACATTGTTTTTGGATGATACATTAAAAATGCAGTTAGCTTCTGTAAACGGATCTACAATGCATGGCATCAAATGTGGATAATACTGGATAATTTGACGCACTTCCGTGTAAAAGTGTCTGTTATCAGCGGATTCTGTTCATGTGTGCCCAGACATTTTAGAAATCCCGACCAGCTGATGTTTTACGGCCATGTCTGGAATAAAGAGTAGACCTATCAATGTATGGTAGGCCTAAATAGCTAAGTACACACGAACGCCCCCGGTACCGGGGGCAACAGGGCTTAGCGGCTTTTTTGTCCTTTCACTTCACAGAGTGTGAGCGCAACCTAACTATGCAGCACACCCCCGTAACCGAACAAAACTCAGCTAAAAAGTCATGCTATCCATTTTCGCCATAACAAAACACACATCAAACGCAAAGCAACTGACTAACCTCATTGTAAAACACACTGTCTGTCTGAACAAAGTCCATGCCAGTAGTCACAGCACTCCTAATCTCTCTAATGTTTCCCTATGAATACAAACGACCACTCAAATGATTCAGGAGGCTCCACAGAATTCAACAGTCTAACTCACATCACTGTACGATCAAAATTCACGGAGTAAACAGTCAGTGAACAACAGGAAAAAAAACTACCGTTTACACATGTACCACTATGAATTGTGTCTTACCTTGCTGTCTTGTGATAAAAAGTTATGTACAATGCCATATCAACGGTGTTTGCGGTTACTCCAATGCCTCTGTGTCACTTTGAAATGATTCCGGACAGTCTGCAGCTATTTCCTGCTTTGGTAACAGGCTGTGAATGAGGAGTGGGGTTGAGACTGCTAGTCCTACGCAATGCATTTGTCGGCTTCTGGTTGGCTTGTGGTGTTGTTTACACGGATTTGTAAAAGCCCCTCGATTCTATTGGTTCTGACGGTTTGATAGAGGTGTCAATCATCCAAATTGACCAATCGGTTGCCGAGAAATGGCTGTGCGTAATCCCACTGGCTCCTTCGCCTTCAAAATGCAGGGCGCACAGCGAAGACAGCAGAGCGCACAGCAGCAATAACAACTGAACGCACAGCAGCAATAACAACTGAACGCACAGCATCAATAACAACTGAACGCACACCAGAGCCGTAGCCTTATTTTATTGATTATCGAGCCATTCTTTTGTATTTCTTGAAGAAATAATGGCCAACAGGAAAAGGCAGAAGATGATGTCGACCTTCGAAGCACTGGAAATGATCCAGGCAGACGGCGGATTTACGGTCATTGCCGTTGACTCTTGTTCGGACGATGAAGATCTCTTTGTTGCTGAGGGCATATCGGACGGCAGTGACCCTGATTATAGAATTCCATCATCGGAAAGGTATGTAAAATAAATTTTGTTATCATTTACTTATCATGTTGGTATCAAATTACGGAGCTGTCCCACTGTTATTACTGTCAAATTACCGATTTTCTAGCTAGCCTATTCCCTACAATGAATGGATGAATAACGTTACACAAACTCAAACTGGATTGTTTGCTTACTTTCCCAGTACAAGCATGTTTACCACAACAAAATTTACTAGTGTTTACAGTTACAGTGGGTTATTTCTCTTATAATATGTTATAAACCTCTATAAAATGTTACTAGCGTTTTCAGTTATAGTGAGTTATTTCTCTTACAATGTGTTATAAACCACAATAAAACGTTTCTAGAGTTTTCAGTTACAGTGAATAATTTCTGTTCAAAATCAGTGCCAGTCCATGAATATATCTTTATAGTTTTTCTTCCTTCTTTGTTTCACAGTGATGATGAAGATTATGAGGGGCCTTCATCGTCTGCTGCCTCTGCACCAGCCCAACCCCCACAGCCCCAGCCAGGGCCATCAACACCTCTGCCCCAGCTATCAGGACCACGCCGCACCACCCGACGAGCTTCTGCACCTCAGCTACAGGCAAGGCCATCAACACCTCAACCACAGCCATCAAGCACAACCCCCACCTCATCTGATTTTGATGTGCCTCAAGAAAGCCTTCCTAAAAGAAAGGGGAAAGCACTGCAGAAGTCTGCAAGACCTAAGCGCGGTCGGAGTAGGTGTGCCAGTTCTTCACGAGACCAAGACCAATCATGGCACAATAGAGAGGAGAAGGACAAAAAACCTGACCCACCCAGGTTCATACCAGCCAGGACCCCAGGCCCCACCTTTGATACAACAGCATCATGGTCTCCCCTCAACCTGTTCCAGGTGTTTTTCAGTGTGTCTGTGGTCAGGACAATTATTGAAAATACAAATTCCAATGCTGCTAAGCGAGTACAGGCTGGGATGAAGTTCATATGGAAGGTGCTAACAGCAAAGGAGTTTTACATTTTCATGGCCATCATAGTTTATACAGGCCTCGTTCAGGTACATCACAGATCAGACTACTGGCGGAGGGTATGGCCATACAACTTCCACTTCCCATGTGAAAAGATGACGCGGAGCCGCTTTGAAGCCATCTTGTGGTCCCTGCATTTGAGTAACCCAGAAGAAGACGAGGACAATGAGCGGAAGAGGTACACTGATCAGTATGACAGACTTTTCAAGATCAAGCCTCTCTACACTGAGATAGTGACTGCCTGCCAAGCCAACTTCCATCCCTATAAAAACATTTGCATAGATGAGAGGATGGTCGCATCCAAGGCCCGCAGCAGCATGAAGCAATACAAGAAGGACAAACCCACAAAGTGGGGCTATAAACTCTTTGTGCTGGGTGATGCATCAACTACATACACTTGGAATTTTTTTGTGTACACCGGCAAGAGTGTGGTCACCACAGGCCAAGGTCTCAGCTACACTTCAGTTATGGACCTTTAGCCATTTCAACTGCTTGGCGGGGGCTACATTTTGTTTGTAGATAATTTTTATAGTAGTCCTGCCCTGTTTCTGGACTTGTATAGGAAACAGATTGGTTGTTGTGGGACCATCAGACGAAATCGTATTGGTTTTCCACAAACCACACAAAACGACCTCCACAAAAAGGCTGCCCCGGGAGATATGCGGTGGATAAGAGAGGACAAGCTTCTTTTTGTAAAGTGGATGGACACCCGGGAGGTGACCATGTGCTCCACTGTGCATGAAGCTTTTAGTGGACATACTGTCAAGAGGAAGGTGAAAGAGGCTGGTGTGGGGCAAACAAAGGCCATACCTATTCAAGACACTGTTGTGGACTACAACAAAAGCATGGGTGGTGTCGATGTATCTGACGCCCTGATAGGCTATTACACTGTTCACCATAAGACAATGAAGTGGTACAAGACTTTCTTTTACCATTTTATGGACACTAACAAAGCCTCTCAGACAGAAAACATTTAGGGAGGGGTTGGCTGCAGAAATGTTGAGCTTTGCTGAGGCCTCAGCAGCAGCACCACCACCACCACCGCCCACCTGCATGCCTGTATATTATGGGGGTGATGCCACACAAGGATGGCGGTACTGCAGGAGATGCCAGGAGGCTGGCATCCAAAGAGTAAAAAACCCCATTTATTGCCGGAAGTGTCAGGTCCCTCTGTGCATCACTTCTAAGAAAAACTGTTTTCAGGAGTGGCATGACAGCCGGTATTAGCGGTGACAGGAACAAATATAGCTATTGCTAGTGTTTTTTCTTGTAAATAGTTTTACTGTGTTTTATATTGGGTTCTGCTGTATTTTTACAGTTTGTTTTTTATATTGGGTTCTACTGTGTTTTTACAGTTGTACTGTTTTTTATATTGGGTTCTACTGTGTTTTTACAGTTTGTTATTTATACTGAGTTTTACTGTGTTTTCACAGTTTGTTGTGAATAAATCTGCTCCATTTGGAGTCAAACTTTATTCCTTTTGTATGTTTTTTTTTTTTGCATGGGAAACTATATAGAGTCTAAAAAACTATTGTTTTTAGATGGAATAAATACCTTTAGTGACATGTAAGTGAAATCAAATGAGTTTTACAGTTTGGTACCTGAGAATTTCAAATGGCACAGATGGTGCCAAAATGGCCAATTTGGAGAGTTCGCCTAGATATGCCTCTAATAAATCATGTATAACCCTGCTATGCTAGACGCTTATAGCATCAATCTTTGAACAGGTGATGTTAAGATGTTGTTTTATTGTTTTCTACAGTTTTTGGGCTTCAAACAGCATTATACCTAGGGGATATTCCCTATAAAATGTGTTATTTTTTCAGGTGAGAATTGAATCTTTAATTTATGCTGTTTTCCATCTGAGTTTACTCTTGAATAGTAATAGATAGACCTTTACTTACAATGTATTTATATCCCATAGCTTCTGATCTAAAAGGATACCAGAATTATGTATGTAGGGATTATGGTTGATGAGTTATACTTGTTTGATTTTGGGTATGCTATTTTAGCTGTTTTTTCCTTTTTTGGGGTCGGTTTTTAGGTTAATGGACATAAATCGTGATATAAGATTTTGTCCATATTGCCCATCTCTAAGTCATTTATTTCCTGTGACACCTGTAAAGTCACGTCCACAAACCTCTTGCGTAGTGTTTGGTCTCACCACAAGGTGTCACTGTGGCCTCAAAGCTTCAGCACTGCCACTCTGAGCTCGATTGCTATGTCTGAGGTAAAACACGCCCCCCTCATTAGCATACAGAGCAATAAATGAATAAATATATAAATGTATAAATTAATAAATAAATACATTTATAAATAAATAAATGTAGACGTAAATGCATATATACATAAATAAAAGTGAAAATAAATAAATTAATAAATAAATAAATGTGGGGAAATATATAATTATACATAAATAGGGAAATAAAAGTATAAATAGTCATTTATTTTTGTTTTGTTTTAATTTATTCGCGTATTTATTTATTTTTAGTTTTTATAGGTTTGGGCCACCCTACATCTCTCTCTTTTCATATAGATTACATAAACAGAGAATATTTGTTTTTGTTATGAATTAGACCATTTAAAAGTACACGCTTACATGATTATAAAGATATATAGCTCATGCCTGGGTGAATAGTATTCGCTGAGTTTTGTGTACGTTTAGAGACGTGCTCCAGAAAAAAAGTTCACGGAGACGGAGAGGCAGAAATCACACCCTGTTTATTTTCTTTATTTTACAAAAGCACAATGTTTTGTTTTCGATTGTAAGTGGACACATAAAAAGAAGAAATTCAACTGTTTATTTTTTCATATTTCTTAAGTCTCTATGACCAAAAATGACGGAGTATTTTAAGTCTATTTTGCTGCTATGTGACAAAAATCGAGCAAAACGAGCCGGCGCGTTTGCCGACCCCAGAGGGTTAAAAGAGCCGTTGTGGGGAAGTCATGAGGAGGACTTCAAATGCTACTCTGTCGGCTGCCATGGTACTGCTCCCTCCGCCGAGAAGTGTGCCATAAAAGCATCCCTCACCTGGAGTGCCTCTCTGGAGGAGTTGTTGGCGGCATCCCTACCCAGACCTGTCAGTGGCTCCTCTCCAGCATGTGCCGCGCCCCTCCCCTCTGAATACCTCATAAAGTTGTGGAGAACACACGTCGCCTTCACACACTTCTCCGCAACTGGACCTCGATGAGGCGGCAGCACATCCTCCACTGTGTGGAGAGGATGCCAAAGGCGTTCTCCACCACCAGCCGGGCTCTGGAGAGGCGGTAATTAAAGACACGCCACTCTGGAGGAAGGGTGCGTTCAGGGAAGGGAGAGAGGGGCACCTGCATAAGGTTCCTCCGCAGCGGGAACGCATCATCAGCCACGAAGACATGGGGCTAGGATCCTCTTTCTTCAGCACCAGGTAGAGGGTGGTCAGGAGGCAGATGAAGTGTACCAGCACGGAGAGCCTGTCCAAAGCCGGAGTTCGCAAGAATCCCCACCATCGCTGGTCCTGTCGTATCCCCCAACATTGATCACCCGGAAGCGATACTTCGCATCCACAACTGCAAGGAGAACGATGGAGAAGGTTCCCTTGAAGTTGTGGAACTGGGATCCTGAGTTGGGGGGTGCTTTGATCACCACATGCTTCCCATCCACCGCTCCAACGCACAGAGGGGAAGTTCCACCGCTCCTGAAATCCCTCTGCAATGGACCTCCAGTCATCGGTGGTGGGCACAGCCATGTAGTCCTCCACAAGGCAGTCCCAGATGGCAGTCACTACCTGGGCTACGATCTGGCACACTGTGGAGACACCAACCCGGTAGCTGGACGCTATGGTCCTGAATGAGTCCCCAGTGGCACGAAACCTAGAAAACATTGTTATAAATATTATTACAAGTACACTTGTAGTTACATTTTCAACTATACAATCAACAGTCTATTTTACTGAAATGTTATATTTATTTGTTTGTTTGTTTGCTTACACTTTTATTAAGTTTTGAATCTCCAAAAACAAAATGGTATATTAAAATGCCAATAATCAAGCACTACATATTGACAATAATCAAGCACGACATATTATCTACATATTACAGGTCATCAAACTGGGCGCGGGACAGGCGGAAGTACCGCTGAAAGCGGCCGTCATCCAGGCGCAGCTCCTGGAGCAAATGGTGAAACTTGCTGAACTGGGTTCGCCTCCGGAGGGTCTGGTGGACCCAAATACGGCGACGACGATCCCTACGCCGCTTTTGTATGGAAGGAATGGGGGAAGGGAAAGGGGAAAGGAGTTTGTTTAGGTTTAAATTAGTGCTGGGCAACGATTAAAAAATTTAATCGCGATTAATCGCATGATTTTCTTGCGATTAATCGCGATTAATCGCATTGTTACGCGCAATATTGAATAATGAATTCTAAAGTAGTGTATTGCGCACTTTTGATTTAAATGTACTGTTACAAAAGTGCAATAACATGTGGTTTGCAAAAACTTTAAACAAATAAGGTGCTTTTACACCAGCAGTATTCCCTTTACATAGTATCAATAAAATATTTCTTGTAAATCTCAACTTAAACATTAACGTAATCAAATCAAATATTTAAACAAAGCTATTTGCCACTGCCAGGGCATTACCTTTTATCTAGCTTGTTAAAAAGAGTCCAGTTTTCTTGTTTTTTTTTTTTTCTGAACAGGTATCTTGTATCAGGGAGCAGCAGAAACGGTCTAGTCAAAGGGTCATAATCACTACTACAGATATAAGTCGACCAACGTTACTTCTCTGATAGCAGCTTAGGTTTGGTCATGGCATGCCATGGTTTCCCACGTAAGATTACATTAAACAGAGGTAAAGCCCAATTTATACTTCTGCGTCGAACTCACGCCGTAGCTGTGTAGCGCGCGTACCCTGACGTGCATCTCTCCAAAAATGTAACGTCAATTCTACGCGTACAGCAAGCGCTGTGATTGCTAGAACCGCTCCCCGGGTTTCACACTCTCCCTCTGCATGTGTAATTGCGCGTCAACGCGGACAACGACGCAGATATATAAATGAAAACCAACGCGTAGTCTATAGCATAGAGGCTCCGGCTTAGGTCCGACGCAGAAGTATAAATCAGCCTAGAGTGAGGTGAAGTGGTCGAGCAGGTGCAGCGACAAGCGGGTGCGTTTCTGTGAAACTGTTGCGGTCATGCTCGCCTCACGCACGCGCCCGCGCGTTGCCGAAGTTGAATTGTCTAACTTTTTGTACACGACGCGCAGCACAAATCATTGGAAGAGAGACTGATCCTTGGCTCGCTGTTTGTGAGTTTCCAGAATCTAAATAGTTATCAGGACATCAACAGGAGGGAATTCACATGGCAGAGCATCCCCGCTAAACTAAACGCAGGCCTATCAGGTAAAGTTATGTATAATTTTAATTTAAGTTAAAAAGGCTACAGCTGCGTAGCGCACAGAAGCCGTTGCATGGTTACTATCCATAGAGCGCCTGTCATTCACTCGCGGGGCGCTGTCTCCCTTTCTGTTCACCTGAGAGAACCTGCCAAAGGCTCTCCACTGCTTGTTTGGGTGGGTTATTTGCTGGCTGACCAACATCCCACCCCTCCTGTGATCATGGTTTGACTGTAGGCCTATGTGTATTCAGAGCCAGTGAGCAACGGACTTTCAAAATAATAATAATAAAAAAAACTGCGTTAATGCGCGATAAAAAAATTGTCGGCATTAATTAATAAATGCGTTAACGCGTTAACTTGCCCAGCACTAGTTTAAATTGAATAGGATTAACCTAAGCCGGATTTGACTGGGTATATAAATCATAGCTATACTATGGGTAGGTTCCACGAGAAAGTTCGTATAGGTCACTGTCCTAATGGCTTAAGCCAAAACGGACTCTGCTAAAAATAAAAACCGCCGGGTGCTTACGGGTAGGGTTTCGGGAAGAAGCCGGTGTAGGCATAAATTGAGTAAGGTTAAGTGAACTCGGATTAAGCATATAATCCACATGTTCCTACGGGTAGGATTAGGCAAGAAGTCGATATAGCCTTGGGTTGAAATTTCCTAAGCCTATCTGGACCCTACTTGGTGTAAAAACTATAGGACTATTATGGGTAGGATTAGAGAAGGTAGGTAGGTAGGGCTTAGGTCTAGATTAATTAAAGGTGACCTATAATTCAAAATTGAATTTACCTTGGTATAGTCAAATAACAAGAGTTCAGTGCATGGACATGACATAGAGTGAATCTCAAACTGGACTGTTTTCACATTCTCATTTAATTCACGTTTATGAAAAACACCCCTGAAAAACGGTCGGTTCTCCACACAATACCGACTGTGACGCAATAGTCGGGATCATTAATATGTACACCTCCAAATATTTGCAAAATGCCAGCCCTCAATGCCAGGCGGAACTGCGCAGCCGAAGCATGGCAGTTGCTCAGTGTGGATGTACACATGAACACAAAAGTATTTTTTAGTTCCTTCATCTGAGCCTCTGAAGAAACAATGGGTTAATTTTATTTTCTCTGGAAATTTCCAAACATTTCACCGACTGTTCGAGCTACCAAGCAACACTTTCTGATGTGTAATTGTTCAAGTTCAGACAGGTAATCTTTCTCTCAAAATCGTTCAATACTGTTTATGCATCAGTAAGTCAAGCCAGTGACTAAAATATCAGCTTCACATCGTTTCTTTTAGTAGGATGAAAATAATCGTATTTAAATTGTGAACAAATTATATACAGAAAGCGATCAAAGAACAATCTTTCCACACAGCGCAAGTTTATCTGGACACTTGCCAAACTCGTTATGAAATCAATGACGCACGTTACACTGCACAACGAAGCTCTTACTGTATTTGTTACCGGCCTCAGACCTAGGGGAAATCTGGGCTGGCAGCAAGGGTACACAGGCAGTGAGGCACTGTGCACCTGTGAAACACTGTGAAATAGTAAAGAGACAGACAGGATAAGCGTCTTTCCCTTGGCGCGTCAGCTTTACTTCTGAGATCGCACCCGGGACAAATCTAGTCTCAATAGTATACTACACAGGAGCGCTCAAGCGCCCTCCGCTGGTGCGGCGGCGAACTGATTCTTTACTGTTAGTGTTCTTATTCAAAAAATAAAGTGGGGGGGGGTGGCGTTTTCCATGAATTATCTGGTAACATCTTTTATTACAGTGGCGTTTTCCATGAATTATCTGGTAACATCTTTTATTACATCCATTACACTCTCCCCTGCTTTAAGGGATGCCTTCAGGTATCCAGAATTAATCCAACAAGATAGAATAAAGTTGTTCTGCAGCGACAAGAACTATCCGTCTGATGCAGAGACAGGCAAGTATTTGAATTTAAACATTCCTGTATTGCTTGTTCTGTTTTGATCTAATTCTAATATGTCCACACAGGTTGTGAAGGATAGTGGCGATGATCAGGTACGACAGGGTAAGTATGAATAGGATACAGTACGCAGGTATGCATTGCATTCACTCCTGGTCCCCAAGGTTGGTATGAGGGTTGTCCCATTCGATTATATGTGAACACTTCCTTTGGCTTTACTGCACGTGCAGATCTCCGCAGGGTACTGTCCTCTCCATTAATTAACTGAGCAACCTGTTCCACTTCCACATCCGAATCTCCATAACTACTTCTAGCTATGCAGTCATAAACTTGTTCCTGAGGTTCCAGAGATGGCAACAGGTCAGCGAGCGCTTGCATTGGTTCAGGTGTCACAACTCGAGGTTGTTGCTCAGGAGGTGGATGATTAGTTTGCACAGCTCTGTGGTGTTCTGGGTGAAACTCTGGTGCAGCAACTCGAAGATCACTGTCTAGCTCATGATGGTACTGTTCTCGAATGACTTTTTCCCTTCCATATACTGGGACTGACCTGGGGTTACACGCATATTCTTCTTCGTCCCCCGAATCACTGGAGTCATGCTCTAAGATATTAGACCGGTGATGCCGGCTGTTCTTGTGGAGTTGTGTCTGTGTCCGATTATCCTGTCCATTACATTCAAGCGGCAAATCATTCACCGGCAACAGAAGATTACGGTGTAGAACACGAAGAGTGCGATCACCAGCTTCTGCTTGAATTTGATATACTGGACCCTCTCCCATTCTCTCGACAACACGGTGAACCTTGTTCTCCCAGTAAGCACGGAGTTTGCCGGGCCCACCTCTCTCGGATAGGTTACGAACAAGCACACGATCACCGGGCTGGAGCACAATCCCTCTGACACCACGATCATAGTTTCTTTTTCCTTTTGCAGAACTCTTTTTACTGTTTTCAGAAGCAATTCTGTACGCTTCCTGCATCCGAGAAGCCCACTTCTGCGCATACACCTGCCGGGTTTCAGTCTGTGACTCAGGTTCTAGGCCAAAGAGTAAGTCGATAGGCAATTGCGGGGCCCTTCCAAAGAGGAGAAAGTATGGTGAATACCCCGTGGCTTCATGCCTCGAACAATTGTATGCGTGCACTATGTGTGGTAAGTGGTCTTTCCATGCAGATTTCTTGTCCTCTGACAAAGTTCGTAGCATCTGGAGAAGTGTTCTATTCAAGCGCTCAACGGGATTTCCCTGTGGATGATAAGGAGTCGTTCGAGAATGAGCAATGCCAGCCAGTTGCTGAAGCCGTTGGAATAAGTTATTCTCGAATTCGCGGCCCTGATCATGGTGTAACTTCTGTGGGTACCCAAAGCGTGGTATAAAGTCATAGAAAATCTTCTCCGCAGCTGTTTTTCCAGATTTGTTCCGTGTTGGGTAAGCTTGAGCGAATCGAGTAAAATGATCTACTAGAACCAAGATATACTCATAGCCACCCTTACTCTGTTCAAGATGCAGATAGTCTACGGACAGTAGTTCAAATGGTGCACTGGTTGTAATGGAGCCCATTGGTGCCTTCTCAGGGACGGTAGGTCGCTTCTGCTTAATACATGGACACTGGCGGATGACATAATTTTCTATGTCACGCTGCATGAAAGGCCAATAAAATCTCTGCCTCGCTAGGTGAGTAACTTTGTCCGCTCCGACATGTCCCATGTCGTCGTGAAGGTGTTTGAGCACCAGAGACTTTAAGGAATCAGGTAGGACCAGTTGTCTATGTTGTCCTGTCTGTCTGTATAGAATTCCTTGGTCAAGTCGAAGTTTGTTCCATTCGTGAATTAACCGTCGTGTAGTGAGTCCCATCTGTCTCTTGTCTTTGTCATTGGGGTTCCATCCTCTCTCTTTCAATGCAATGACCTCACGGATGGAAGTGTCTCCTTTTTGAGCAGTACGGATATCTTCTGGAGGAAACAAAGGTGTACTGACTGGAAGCAAACTATTATCACTGGAGCCCAGCTGAAGAGCCGCAACCCATGGTACTTCCCCTTCTCTCTTGGCTTTGTCTCCCTGCCATATGGCAGCCACCACATCTGGAGGTAAAACCTCAGAGTACTCTCGGATGTGGTCCAGAAGCTTCACTGGAAACCGTGATAGGGTGTCAGCGTCAGTGTTTGTCTTGCCTGGTCTATATTTTATGGTGAAATGAAAGTCGGCCAGTTCACCCACCCACCGGTGCCCAACTGCACTCAACTTGGCGGTACTCAAAATATAGGTGAGGGGATTATTATCGGTGAATACAGTGAACGTGGGTGCATAGTAAAGGTAGTCTCGAAATTTATCACAGATGGCCCACTTCAAGGCAAGGAACTCCAGCTTGTTAGAATGGAGGTGGTAATTCTTCTCAGCGGGTGTGAGTGTCCTTGAACCATAAGCGATAACACGTAGCTTACCCCCTTGTTCTTGATAGAGTACAGCCCCCAGACCTTCATTGGATGCGTCGGTGTGAAGGACAAACGGTAAATTAAAGTCTGGGTAGGCCAAGATAGGAAAGGTGGTCAACATATCGACAAGGCAAGCAACCACATCACGGTGTTCAGAAGTCCACTTAACTGGTGTCTTTGACGGCAGCTGACCCTTTTTCATACTTTGCTTAGTCGTTCTAGTTTTTACAGGTTTCTCTCCAGACTCATCAGGACTCTCTTGAAGCTTAAACAGTGGCCGGGCTATTCTGGAAAAGTCCTGAATGAAGGACCGATAATAGCCCAAGAATCCCAAAAGAGCTCTTACTTCCCCCACATTCTTTGGTTCCCGCTTCTTCCACTGCATCACTGCTTCCAAGTCTTTGGGATCGACTTGAATGCCCTCACTTGTCACTAAGCGTCCGACATACCTCACTTGGCGCTTAAATAGTTCACACTTCTTTGGTCTTAATTTCACACCATGCTCCCGCAAACGGCAAAACACTCTCTTCAAATCTTTGACGTGATCTTGGAATGTTTTGGAGAAACAGAGAACATCGTCTAAGTAAGGAAAACAGCATTCATCCCTCAGACCACTCAACACATTTTCCATACATCTCTGGAAAGCCGCCGGTGCGTTGGAAAGGCCAAAAGGAAGACGGATCCACTCGTACAATCCCCACGGCGTACTGAAAGCTGTCAGGTGCCTAGAGTTCTCTTCAACAAAACCCTGGTGATATGCACTGCCCTGATCAAGGATAGAAAACCATGAGTAACCTCCCAGGCTATCTAATAAGTCCTGAATACGTGGAAGGGGATGACGGTCGGGAATGGTTTTGCTGTTTAGTCCACGAAAGTCCACACAAAGACGCAAACTCATATCCTTTTTCCTTACACAGACCACAGGGGAGGAATAAGGTGATACAGACTTCCTAATCCATCCATGGTCTAGCAGCTTTTGAACGTATTCCTTAACCTCTCTATACAAGGGCTTTGGAACAGTGTTGTAGGACTTTTAGACTGGGGTGTCATCTTTTAAGTAGATTTTGAGTTGTAAGTCAGAAATGCAACCAATATCGGTGTCATCTTCAGCAAAGACATCAGACTGGTCATATAATACACTCTTCGCAATCTCCTGCTCTTCCTCAGCTAAATGAGACAGATCGACAGGAGGATGCCATTTGTCTTTGGTCTGGTGGGTAGTTTTATGCGTTTCCCTACTGGTTCTCAAAGTCTGCTCACAAGAACACAATTGAGCTGAACACAAGTGTGCTGTTTTCTGAGGAGTGGGCTCACAGTTTATGGATGAAGGTTTGATTGGTGTTAAATCAAGTATATCTTCAAGAGTACCAAGAATGGTTTTCTTTGCAAGATAGATTGCATGTTTTGTCGAGTTCTGAATCGGGACTTTGATGCGCTTCGATGATCCAACAGGGACATCAACTAAAGCTGGGAACACTTCCAGACCCTCCAGGCAATGATTCTCAGGGCGAGGCTGAAACATCATCGTACCTCCACGGTGCCATCCTCGAACTCTACACAGCACTTCACGAATCTTGCCTGCGGGAATATTTATACCTTTCTTGCCGAAGCGTACAATACACTCTGGAATTTCTGCGGGTCTAATAGTCTGAAGTGTAGAGACTAATGCTTCCACGGTGCTATCACTGACACTCAAAGCTTCTTTTAGTATTTTAGTTACGTCAACGTTATCATGCTGATCGAGATTTGCTTTGATCATTTCCGAAATGACATTACTACCTAAGAGAGGGTAGTTGCAGTCGCGACTGATAAGTAGTGGTACTCGGATTGTCACACGCCCATGTTGCTGGCTACATATTTGAAGATCGATCTCTGCCCATCCATCAAGCGGAACCTGAGTATTGTTGGCAGCAGAAATTTCAAGAGAGTGATTAACGAACAACAATCCAAGCGGCTGTATTTTCAGAGAGGGTAGTGCTTGTTCAATCCACGATTTGCTCACCATGGTCACTTGTGCCCCTGAATCAAGCAGCATCTGAAGAGGTACTCCATTAATGGAACATGAGACCATGCATCGCTTACCAATGAGTTGAGCTACTCTTTTCTTTGCATTTGACTGGTACGGTGGATATAACTGCAAGCGTTTTGGTATTTTTACTTCTTCTCGGGGCTCATCACTGCTTAGGATCGCTGACTGCCCCTCTCCAGCGACCTCTTCCCGTTTCCCGACAACCTTCGTTGGAGACAGCCAATGGCGCGGTGTCCTGCCTGGCCACAAACAAAGCAGTGAACACAGTTCGTTTGTTTTTTCTGTAAACAGTCATTACATTTACCTCTGGTCTCAGATAATGGTGATTGGGTGCGATCAGTAGGTGAACGACAGTCTTTCAGCTTCACAATCTCAGTGGGGGTGGACATCTGAGCTAGATGCTTGGTTAGAGAAGAAACTTGAGCAGTTAGTTCTTTGATAGCATCACGGTTTGCCTGTAACTCAGTGTCAACTTTTGTGGGAGTATTCAGTTCACTTTGAGAATGCTGAGCTGCGCTTACAGTAACTGGTCTGTTTCTACCGACTGAACCTAGTCTTTTCAATCGCCCTTCTTCTTCCGCTGTTGATTTTGTTATTTGCTCCAAGAGCAAGTCGTCACTAACCTGCATGTCTGACAGTAACGGTTTAAGATCATGTCTGACATGGCCGTTTTTCTCACTTAGCCCCTGATAAAGTGTGTGTATGAAGGTGCCCTGAACAAGCTCTTTGTGATAGCTAAACCCTACACCAGGATGTTGTGACTCAAAAAGTACACGCTGTTTCAGACCCATTATCCTGTAAAGAAACTGTTGTGGGCTTTCTTTATCACTTTGTTTAGCACTCATTAACTCTTGAAAAAGTTCAGTCACACTTATGTCTCTAATGTGAGAACGCAGAAATCGCTTCAACTCATTAACAGTGAGATCATCCTTATTAACTAACATCTCTCTGAATGTACCAGGTTTGGTTATTTTAAGGACTGCTCTGATAATTTCAGACCCACTGAAACCCTCTTGCAACCCTTCATCCATTTGCTTACAGAGACAATTGAAAGACATGTCACAACCTGTATCACAAATTTGACCACCATGTAACTTAAATTCTCTTCGTGGTAACAGAGCTGAAACATCAGACAATCTTACAACATGGTCAGAAGTGTTAGATGAGTTCATCCTACCCAACGGAGCAACACCACTGTGGTCAGGCATACCAGGCATTGATGAGGTGACTTCTCTGGTAAGTGTATCGACGGTGTCTCTGCCCTGAAATGATACGTGCACACGAGGCCCTCTGTCCATGTGTAATGATTGTGTGTTAGTGTCTCGGCCCATGTGAAACAATTGTGTGTTAGTGTCTCTGTCCATGTGAAACGGTTGTGTGTTAGTGTCTCGGTCCATGTGAAATGGTTGTGTGGGTGTATCGCTGTCTATAGGGAATGGTGTTGTACCAGCTTCTCCCCGGTTACCAGATGGAGTGTAACCCTGGTCCTGTGTTGTCGGATCTCCTGTCATGACAGTTGCCACGTTACCAGGTTCAGCTGCTCTGGTGACTGGCGCTGATAGAACGTCGTTGAGCAGGTCAAACAGGAGGAGAAGTTGAGTCATGCCCTCATCTTCTGCAGCTTTTAACTCTTCACTTCTAATGTAGTCGACAATTAGGTCATAAAGTTCAAGTTCACTTAAATCTACCACGTAGTCAGCTTCACGGCCGTCATCTATCGAACTGGCTACAGTCTGTAACTGCCTCAAACTCAAATCTGCAAGTTTCTTCTGGATCTTGACGAGCAGCACTCGCCGTGGGCTGAGAGTAGTCATGTTGCGGTATCACCTGTGACAGTTGTTCTCTGGATGACACTTAGCGAAGTAGTCTTCCCTGAAACACTGGGCGCAGGATTCCACCGTTGCTATGACAACCGTCCCAAACGAGATGTACTGCAAGAATCCCGGACGAGCCCCCAATTGTTACCGGCCTCAGACCTAGGGGAAATCTGGGCTGGCAGCAAGGGTACACAGGCAGTGAGGCACTGTGCACCTGTGAAACACTGTGAAATAGTAAAGAGACAGACAGGATAAGCGTCTTTCCCTTGGCGCGTCAGCTTTACTTCTGAGATCGCACCCGGGACAAATCTAGTCTCAATAGTATACTACACAGGAGCGCTCAAGCGCCCTCCGCTGGTGCGGCGGCGAACTGATTCTTTACTGTTAGTGTTCTTATTCAAAAAATAAAGTGGGGGGGGGTGGCGTTTTCCATGAATTATCTGGTAACATCTTTTATTACAGTGGCGTTTTCCATGAATTATCTGGTAACATCTTTTATTACATCCATTACATATTTACATCATCGTGTTTGCATTGGTGAAAGCAGACAGAGTGCAGAAACTGCTTTGCAATGATAAGATCTTCATTCTCGCGATCAACACACTGTGATCTGCTCAATGCTCATCACGGCAACATTTTATGTGATGGGAATAGATCTAAATACTTTAAAAACATCTCACGATTCGTTAATCTCGATAGCTGTTATAGTAAAAACGTATAATAGCAGTAGTAAAAGTATTCGGGAGAGAGTTTCACATGTAATGCGTAGCTATTTCATATGCAAGCATGTCAGCCAATCACAGCAGTGGCCGCGGTTACACTGAATCCCACAGCAGACACGCCGCTTCAAACAGAGTGTTCAAATCAGAGGCTAAAAGCAGGCTAGGAAAAATGCCATTTATTTCTAAATTATGATTATTTTTTATCTAAAAAACATACTAACATTATAAGGGTAACCCAGGAAACATTATAAAATAAAAAATAAAAACATTCTAGGGCACCTTTAAGCGGGGTTGGACTACATTTTATATTTAAAATTTAAATAACCCCGTGTGATAATGGGTAGGGTTAGAAGGAGGTCAGTATAGGCCTAAAACATTCGTAAGGTACCTGGTCTAGCCTAAAGTCAAAATTCGTTAAGCAGCCCTAGGTCCTGGTCTGGTAACTGTGGGAAGGGACAGGTGCCTGCTTCGGTCGATGGGATTGAGTGAGCTCGTATTTCATTCGGTGTACTACCCCTAAACTAAATCTAATTAATCTAATGGGTTCCTATGGGTAGGGTTTTGGGCTGAGAGCCTGTGCAGGTGCCCGGGGGGAGAATATTATGGGTAGGATTGGGTAGGGAGAGGGTATAGGTCTGGATCCAATAATTGAATAGGACTGCATAATAGTAGTGTAAACAGAATCTTTTTTTGTAAACAGAACTGCTTATTGTTTCTTGGAACAAAACAATAGTGGTAAACATAAGTGATAAACAAGAAGTAACAATGTGTAGTGAACAATTATATCCCATTACCAATCGTCTTTTATCCTCCCATTTGTATGAACTTGACTACCCATTTGAACATTAAGGTTTTTTAAGAAAACCTTTTCAGTTGGTTTTAAAGGGTCTCTAGTTTTTTTTTGGGTTCCTCCTAGCTCCCTCAATCTCCACCCGTCTTCACTATCTCTTTTTTCCGGCTTTGTGCTCAAGGGTGGGTTCTATTGTCCCTCATGCGTGTATGCAGTTGAGCCAATGCTCCGCCATTGCTTTCCCCGTTGGTTCCGTCCATGGGTACTAATTTTGGTTGTTCCGGTGTTTCTATTTTTTCGCTGTCCCATTTGTCCTCCCTGGTGGGGAAGAAGATATCATCGTCCGAGTCCCTTGTGGCCCCTAATGAGAATCCCCTCTCTTCTAACTTCGGTCTTTTCGGGGTATTATCAGTAGCTACCTCGGGTGTTTCCTCTGGGTTTTGTGGGAGCGCTCTTTTAGGGGTCTGCGTTTTGGTTTCTTTATTCTTTTTAGTTGGCGTATTGAAGCTAGTTGTGGGCATCTCCTCTGGTTCTAGTTTGTGTGGTTCTTCCCGTGGTGTTTCGGGGTCTGCTGTGGTTTGGTTTGTGTTTTTTTTGCTGTTTTCCCGTTTTTTCGTTCATAAAGGTTTCGATTATTTGCGAAGCTAATTGAATGTTTGTTTCTTTCAAAGTTTTAAGATTTTTTCTTCCCCACTTTTGGGCCACTTGCCATGCTTCCTGCCATCTAACTGTTGAGGTTGTGAGGATTGCATTTTGGGTGTTTTCTAGAGTGTCCCCATAGTGTTCCTTCAGGATTTCCAGGCCTGTGTGCAGCCAATTCCTAGCATTGGAATAGATCCACATTTTAGTGGTTTGGTTGGTCTCCAGTAGGGCTGGTTTAATGGCCTGGTTCAGGTTTTCTGCAACTTTTTCTAATCTGCGTGGAACTACGTTTTGCTGGGACTTTTCTTCCAGCGTTTTAGCATGGTGAAAAGCCCTCAAGTAGTTGTATAGCTTCCTCACCAGGAGTTTGAAATCGTCATCTGCTGACATGTTTGCTGTAACGAGAAATAAGGTAGGTTCAATATTTGCGTGCCAATACTGCTAATCAGTTAACTTTATAGTTATTCTTGGCCCTGTTTAATTAGTGTGTTATTTTATTAGTTTTTTTATCCGAAGTTCTTTATCTCTGATCTTTCATTTAATCCCTTAGGGAATTTGGTGTCTAGTTTTTTGATCCATTGCCATTCTGTTTTCCTTCTTTCTTTTTCTGTCCAATTGGGATTGTGTTCTAAGCCCTGGATTCGAAAATTTTGAATGCCATGTCTCTGGAAGTGTTTAATTAGCGTAACGTTCCTAGAATTCCTTGGGGAGGTTCGGATGTTGTACTTATGTTGATGTAACCTGCTCCTAATAGAATTCTTGGTTTGTCCTACATATTGTCCCTTGCATTTGTTGCAGGTAATTACGTACACGCAATTGGTCTGGTTAAGAGGTATGTTAGGTATTGTATACGCTCTTTGTTTTCCTTTTTGCTTGACCAGTTTGGGTCTGGATAATTTGGGTCTGTGCCCTGATTGTTTGGATTTCATTGAGGGGAGGCGGCTCCTAACTAACATATCCCTAAGGTTAGGGTTTCTTTTGTAGGCTGACAAGATGTTAAGACCTGTCGTATTATTGAATGTTTTGGTGAAATTTTCTTTAATTTTTTTGTTTAATTTTGTAGTAGTTGGTGTGAAGGTAAAGACCGCTGGAATTCGTGCTTGTTGTTCTAGCGTTTATTGTGACTTTGGTTTTGTTTTCTTCGTTCGGTAATTTTGGTAGATCCTTTTGAGCTTGGATTTGGTATACCCCCTATTTCGGAGTGCCTTAAAAAGAGTTTGCTGGGCCTCTTCTTGATCCGTTTTTCTGGTACAAATTCTCGAGAATCTAAAAAGTTGTGCTCTGATTATTCCTTCAAATGTGTGCCTTGGGTGGTAACTGTCCTGGATGAGTAGCGCATGCGTATCCGTGTCTTTGAAGTAGACTTTAGTGTCTAGTTTTAGTGTGGAGTTAAAATCTGGTCCTTTAAAGACTGTCGTATCTAGAAAGTTGACTCGGTGGGGCTAATTGTTGCTTTAACCTTAATTAGCTTGTGGTGGTCGTTAAGGTTTTGCAGGAATTCCTGGAAGTCGTTTTTACTGTGTTCCCAGACCCCCCAGATGTCGTCTAAGTACCTAAAGTATTTAAGTGGTAAATTCTTACATTTGGGGAAGACTGTTTCTTCCCAATGTGCCATGTATATGTTAGCGTATGAGGGAGCGAATCTTTTGCCCATTGCCGTGCCATTTGTTTGGAGTTAATATTCCCCTGCGAATTCGAAGTCATTTTGTGTTAGGTTGATTTCTAATAGTTGAAGAATAGCTTCATCTGGTCTCGTGATGTCTTGGTTTTTTTGAAAATCTCCCTTACTGCTTGTAATCCTGATTGGGTTTCGATGTTTGTATATAGGCTAACCACATCCATAGTGAAGAGAACTGCTTCCATTGGGATTTGTGTCTCCTTGATTTTATTGATAAAGTCGTAGGTATCTTTAATGTAGCTATCGTGTTGGGTTGATAACGGATTTAGATAGTGTTCGATTAATTCGGTCGTTCTATAAGATTCGCTTCCGCAATCCGATACGATTGGGCGTCCCGGAGGCATGTAACGGGTTGGCCACTCCTCTTTTGGTTTGTGTATTTTGGGTAATAGGTATAACCTTCTAGTCCTGGGGTTTTGTTCTCCTAACACGTACTTAGCCTGTTTTGGTTCGAGGGAGCCTTCTTTCCCCATTTTCTCAACTATCTGTTTGATTCAGGGGATTGTTTCTGCGTGCATTGGTTTTGGTTAGAGATGCACCGATTATAATTTTCTAGGCCGATTCCGATTTCCGATTTTTCTTGAGTTTGACCTGCCGATACCGATTTTAGCCGATTCCGATTTCATTTTTTCTAACCACTTTACAGCACACACAAATGTTTATTTTCTATCATCTATTTAATAGAACATTTTGCATAGAACATTTTTTGAACAGATAATCACTATAAAATAGAACTATATAAATTACTCCTGGTGTGGTAAATTCACACACATCTAAAGTGCAGTGTTATGGAAGAACCATTTCCTTCTTTTCACATTCAATATCCAACTAAAACAAATGGATATATTTAGCAAACTAAAGTTCTGTATGAAAACAGGTAATGGCAATAAAATAATATATAAATAAATAAAAATATATATATAGCCTTGCAGAATAAAGATATTTCTCAAAACACACACACACACACACAGGCCTATTGCAATCACTTGTACAATGGCAAGTTTTATTTCACAAACAGTTCTTCTCTCATCTGACACATGTCCAGCCAGGCTAAACAAGCGCTAAGCTCGGTCAAATGGAGCAAGTGGGGAAACGATTGGGAAATAATAAAAACAAGTTTAAATGGGTACATTTTCTATAAATATTTTTGAGTATTCATTTTCTTTTCTAACATAGCCTACTCCAGTTCTTTTTAAAACACACCAGACATGCAAATTCTGTGCATTTTGGGCACTTTTGGTGTGAAATCATATTTATTTTGTACATCAAAAGTGTGCTTTAAACGTGTGTAGCGCAGCAAGAGTGTTCAAGACTGTAGCAAGAGTGTAGACTCTGCGCTAAAACCCGCGCTTCACTGCTGCTCACGCGCCGCTCCTGCTCCCGGTGTGAATGCACTCATTTATTAACATGCACGCCGAAACCCGCGCTTCACTGCTGCTCACGCGACGCTCCTGCTCGACGCTCACGAGCTGCTCCTGCTCCCGGTGTGAATGCACTCATTGATTAACATGCACGCCGAAAAAAAAAAAACGCGCTGCTCACGTTTTTGGTGTGAAACGGCCGTAATTCACGAGGTTTCCTACATGTGCTTCCGTGTGCATGTGTGATGCTGATGTTGCGCGATGTTAATCATGTGGCGCCCAAGTGCATTTGACCAGCATAAAATCGGAATATGTCAGACTGACCGGCCGGTCGCCGATCATGGCCGATTACGTGAAAATCGGCCGATTCCGGTCACCAGCCGATCAATCGGTGCATCTCTAATTTTGGTATTTTAACGTAGAAGTTTTTGTCCTGTAGTTGTTGTTGTCCCTGTAGTATATATTCTGTTCTGTCTATTACTACTATTGAGTTACCCTTATCCGCCGGTATTTAAACTATGTTTTTCCTATTGGTAAGGTTCTCTAGGGCTCTTATTTCCGAAGAAGAAAGATTAGGCTTCGGTAGTTGTGGATGGGAGGTTAAACGTTTTAACTGTTTTTCGTTTTCCTCGAAAAAGTCCCAAATTTTATTCGGTAGTTTTTGTGGCGGGGGTCTCCAATTTGAGCGTTCACTGAAGGGAGTTTTGGGTTTGATGTCTCTCTCTCCCCCAAAGAAAATTGCTCTTTCCATATTTTGGTGGAATTTGCTTAGTTCCTTGCATATTAGGTTTCTATCCTGTGCTTTTGTTTGGTGATAAGGAATGAAGGATAGGCCTTTATTCAGTAAGGATAGCTCTGCTGGTGATAGAGTGTAAATTTGGGAGAGGTTTATGACCGTGTTGTCTTTCCTTATTGGTTCTGATTCCCTTTCTTTTGCAACTGTTTTTTGTCCCGTTGGGGGTTCCTGATTCGTGGGTTTTATATTTATTAAGGTTTCAATTTTTTCGATAGTTTGTTTGATCGTATGTTCTTGTAACGTTTTCAAGTTACGGTTTCCCCATTTAACCGCCGTGTTCCAGGCTTCTCTCCATCCTTCTCTAGATATGGCCATGATGTCTGTTTGTATTGATGTTAGATCCTTTTGGTAGCCGGTTTTTTGTAAGTGTACGATTTTTAAGTAGCTATATAGCTTTTTAGTGAGTAATTTGAAGTCCGGATTCGTTGTCATGTTTTGATCCTATTATCACATTCTAGAAAGGTGAAAGAGAAGAAAAGAAACGAAGGGTTAGTTGACCGTGTTTTAACTTGATGAAAGGTCCTTATGGTTATATGTTTATTTTTTATTTTTTAATAAAAGTCGTGGAAAAGTTATCTGTAAATTAGTTGGTGTAGAGTAGTGTTGCTTTCGTCAACGAAAATTATGACTAAATATCGTCGTCAACGAACCTTTATCACGTGACGAAAACGAGACGAGACGCAACGTAAATGCTGGTCATGTGACGATGACTATAACTAAATGTATAATGCAATATCGTTGACGAATAAAAACGAGACTAAATGTGGTTTACAAAATAAAAACTATGCTAAAATGTCTCTTCATTTTCGTTGACCAAAACGAGACGAGATGTTATTTAACGTTATTTCGTCTCGTTTACTTTTATGCAGCATTTCTGTGTGTCACTTCAGGGGCTGCATGAGATCGCACTGCGCAGACGCAGGCGCCTTCACATCCTCGAGCCCCACTCGCGGCATTATTTAGAAGATGCAGCTGCGTGAGCTACGGCTGTTTCACACGCACTCCGTGTGTAGTGCGTATGCGGTGTGTGTTGCGGTGTGTATGCAGGAGCAGCGCGCGCTATTGTGCTTTCACATGTGCTCCATTTGCAGTGCGCAATTGATCTACGGCTGTACCACAATCACAACATTTATTCTCTATTTTTTATTTCAAATCAATATTTTTAGCCTACATCCATTATGTCGTGTTGTTGAGGTACTGTGTAGATCTCTGCTCTGCTGTTACGCACCGCTCCTGGAGCGCATTGACGGACCGCATCCGCGTGCGTGTGAGCGCTCTAACCATAGGCTCCACATGGGTGCGGGAAAACATACGGAGTATGTGTGAAACAGGCGTTAGCATAAACGACAACAAACAAAGTTAAGTCTGACACAAAGAAAGGGATTCGTCTTTGGGAGAAAAAGAAGAAATGACATTTGGAAAAACTTTCATTTCATCATGTGTTGTGTAGGCTACTTCTAACATGTTTGCTTGGTAAAAATAAATATGTTGTAAATTCAAATCAGAGCATTTTCAGTGTCTGGAATGGATGTATTCTTGAGTCTATAAGGTAACAATAATATAATAAGATAACAGAAGATAAGATTGTTTGAAATGGGTTTGGCTAAAATAAAATTTTGGTTTCGTCTATACTATATGTACTTATACTATATTGACTGGGTTAAATAGAATACTAAAAAGAGACTAAAATACAATTTTCATTGACTAAAACTAGACTGTCTTTCGTCGACTAAAACTAGATTAAAATGTCATCAGTTTTCGTCGACTAAAACTAGACTAGACTAAAAAGAGTATGAATGTGACTAAAACTAATAAAAACTAAAATGACAGCTTGACACAAAGACTACACTAAAACTAAAATTAAAACAGGCCGCTAAAAACAACACTAGTGTAGAGGTTCCTTTTTAATCAATTTAAAATTATTCCTTCGGTGAAGTAATCCCCAGTTAGTTGTATAGGATATTCCAGACCTTTCATAATCCCTTGGTGTGAGTAGGGTAGTTCATGTCCGACGGCTCTGGCTAAGGTTAGGTTTTGAGGAAGTTACAACGACTCCCCCCTCCTTCAACATTTGTTCAAGGAGGTTTGGGGTAGGGAGACCGAGGAAGTGCACGGGCCTACGCCTGTTTGATCTCCACCTGTACCTGTGGGTGACGCTTTTTTGGACGTCCAGTTCCACCATGTTTTTGCCGTGAGGTCTTTTTGTGAAGTCTCCTCTAAATACCTCCGTTTTTTATTTTATTTTTATCGCGCCTATCGTTATTCTTTTTTGGCCTTGACTCTGTTAGGTCTTTTTGAGTCGTCTACTGTGTTATTTGTCCAGGCATTCTGTTCCTTTCCTATTTTCTTATTTATTTATTTCTTATTAGGTGTTCAAGCACGAAGTGCTGAAAACCTATTGTAATTGCTATTTGAAAAAAAAAAAAAAACCTAAAACGCATCGTGCAGCCCAAACCGTAAGGCCTAGAGACTTGAAACCTGGCCAGGTGCTAGGGCCTCAGTTTGGGGAGAACTAAATAAATTGCTCATAACTCCTAGACCGTTTGACTTGGAATCAAGCTTTTTGCACCACTGTGTTCCTTGGCTCAAGACGGACAAGATGTATATCTCGGATTCTCGATTTGAGCAAAAAAAAATTGTTATGGCCAATTTTGTCCAAAACCTACTTTTGCGAACTAGTCCCTGGTTTTTTCCCTGATCGGAACCAGACCAGTCTAGGACAATTCTATGGACTCTCTAGATCAATAATTATCAAAAAAAAGTTGAACTTTGCCCTTTGGTTCACTGTAACAGGGTCATTTAGAAAAGGGGGCGTGTCAAAATACACTCAAAAGCCTATAAATCATAAATAAAAACTCAGAACTTCACAAAAATTGATGAGCACATGTGTCCTAACATGGTGAAGAAGCATGCAGAGTTTCATGGAGATCGGACCATAGGTGGCGCTATAACTGTCAAAATGCTTTTATACCATTAAAAGAGATTTTCACAATAACATATCCCGTGTGTGTGTGTGTGTGTGTGTGTGTGTGTGTGTGTAAGCATGCATAATATAGTTAACAACTGGTTTGTTTTAGTGCAGAATACTGGTGAAACCAAGTGTGTTCAAAATGAAAGTGAGTCAGTAAGTGGTCTTCTACTGCCCTCTCTACTTATTAATAGTCTTTTCACATGTGCTTTTGCATTCATATATATAGACAATAATAAATCACTTATATAACAATTACTATTATAACACAATCATATTTTGTCAGAGTTTATCACTTCAATTGTTCTGATGCTTCACATAATGTCTATCAACGTGGTAAATCATGGTAAATAACGCCAGAAACATGGTAAATCATAGTAAATAAGGTAAATCATGCTAGAATCCTGGTAAATCATTCTAGAATGTGCTATATCATGGTAAATCATCCTATAACATGGTAAATCAAGGTAAACTAAGATAAATCATGGTAAACTATGGTAAACCATGTTAGAATCATATTAAATCATACTAGAATGTGTTCAATTCTGGTAAACCATGTTAGAACAGGGTAAATCATGGTCAATCATACTAGAACTTGGTATATCATGGTAAACTATGATAAATCATACTGGAACATGGTAAATCATACTGGAACATGGTAAATCATACTGGAACATGGTAAATCAAGAAAAATCAAACTGAAATGTGGTATATCATGGTAAATCATGCTAAAACATGGTCTGTTCCATCTATGATGTCAGTGGTTAAATGCTTGCTACATAAAACTTAATGTCTTTTGATGCTTTTGTGCTTAACGGCCTTAAAGGCCTTAACTGCTTGAACACCGCTAAATGCTGCTTGCAGCTTTAATTATTTATTTGTTTCTTTTTGTGGTTTTGATTTAAATGAACTGGAAATGTTAGACCTGTCCGGGCCACTCATTTCTTTGCCCGTCTGGGCGTTCCGTTCCTACCCTGCCCTCCTCTACCAGTTTAAAAGCTTTATTTTACCTTTGACCACTATTAAGATGAACCTGAGAATGTTAGACCTGTCTGGGTCCCCCACTCTCTAGCCTGCCTGGGCCTTCGGTTCCTTCCCTATCTGATTGCAGTGAACTTGAAAGTGAGAAGGCCTGTCTGGGCCCCCCACTTTTTCGCCTGTCTGGGCGTACAGTTCCTACCCTATCCTGGTCCCTTGGTTTTTTAAGACTTGTGTTATTTCTGATAAGATGAACCTTAAAGTGTTAAGCCTGTCTGGGCCACCACCTTCATGCCTGTCTGGGCTTTTTGGTTCCTACCCTACTCTCATCTGTTACTTCTGATCTAGATAAACTAGAAGGTGTTAGAGCGGCCCTCTGCTCTCCAGAGCAAATACAGAGCGGTGACTCTCTCGATGAATGCTTGATCTGCAACAGCTATCTTGTAAAAAGATGGCCGCCAAAAGATTTCGCCTCCGACATTGTAGCGCATGAATAGACATGAATAGTGCGTCAAATTCGCGCCTACCGCGTCTAGTTATACGCTGCACTTTGAATCCATTCGCGCGTCAAGAGCGAAATTGACGCGCGTAAACAAAAGTTTGAAGCTAAATTTACACGCGTCGATTTCGCTCTTGACATGCGAATGGATTCAAAGTGCACAAGCGTATAACTAGACGCGGTAGGAGCGAATTTGACGCGCTATTCGCGTCTGGTGTGAACGCACAGTAAGTTGCAACACGCATCACCGCAGATGAGCAGCTGATCACCTATTCATCAAGCAAATGCTCAAACTATCACAAATTAAAGTGAAAAACACAATCATATGCGTTAAAAGTAAAGAAACGAAATTATCTTACCAGGGCTGTTTGCGCTCTCTTATTGCGGTCTTTGATTATGAAATTGGCTGATGATCAATAACATGCAACTTATATCTGTTGCTTTCGGTGACGTGAACTGCATATATACTGCAAATCTGCATATAGCGCGGGAATTGAAGATCGGATTTATATCCGTTTTGTGAAAACACATTAATGTAACCAGGTGTAAATGAAATCGTTTTGATAAATCAGATAGCTATCCGATCTGAGAAAACACATGAAGTGGCCAGGTGTAAACAGCCCCTGAGTGTTTCAAAAATCTGTGTGATTGGGACAGGAGAGAAGAGCTCTTGATTGCCTGTTAATGCCAATATGTCACAAACATCCTTGTTACTGCTTCAATGACCCCTAGACTGGGGAGGCATGTAATGTGTATATAAGTTTTTGTATGTGTATATGAATTTGAGGAAGTTTATTGTTGTGTTTGAATAAGTACAATGTACAGTCTCTAATACAAGATCTTAGGTCACAGAGTTCAGAAACCAGAATGAACTGAAGCCCTGTGATAGTGAGTAATATAAGCGCATGGCAAGAATAGACGGTTTTATCGGACGCACGCGCGTTGCCAGGGTTACGCGCTGGCCCGAAGTTAACTTCCGGTCTGTTTGTTTATTGGTAACAAAGTAACGTTACTTCTATACTCTTTGTCGGTAATATGGCGCCGACTACAAACGCAGTTAAAATTAAGGTAATGAGTAGACAGAAGTTGGGCTCAGGTTGTTGTGCTGTGGGATGCAACCTGACCTCTGGAACAAATACCTTATCGAAAATAAAAATGTTTCGGATTCCTAAAAACGAAGGGAGACGGCGAGCATGGATCACCGCTGTGCGAAGAGAGGCTTGGCAGCCAGGCAAGAATTCAAGGATCTGTAGCACTCACTTCGTTACAGGTAACAAACTCATGTTAAGCAACAGATAATAGCTCGCTGACCAGTAACAAACCTGCAATAGTTATGTATTAACTAAATTGATTACTACACACGTAGTTAATTAATTTTACACAGCAACGTTAGCTCAATTTTGTAGTTGATACGCTTTAGCTATGATTTAAACTAGCGTTATGATACCTGATATCTATCAAACATAAGAGCCACAATGTTTTTCCATCAATGATTTACAAATAACAGTCGCCCTAGGCGTGTTCCCTGGGGACATAAATAATACAATAATGCTGAATAAAGCTCTTGTAATGAAGCTTTTCCTACTAAATATGGACTTTTACTACATTTTCACTGATATATTTTATCTGTAAAGCAGCTTTAAAACAATGTGCATTGTGAAATAAATTTGACTTTGACCTAATTTCATTGTACTAGTAGGCTACTAATATTTTTTTTAATCAATAAGTTGTAATCAATATCATAGAAATGCACATGAAACCAGAAAAGTTATGGATTATGCAAATCATCCATGTATGATGCTTAGCAAGGTGCACTACTGTCAACACACACTGTTCGTCTTTATTTTAGGTGCACCATCAGTGGACCCATGCCATCCAGATTATGTTCCATCAATTTTCGCTCATAAAAACACCATTGATGGTTCACAGAAGTTGGAGCGATACCAGAGGAGACAGAGGAGACCATCTGTGGTTGAGTCTAT
This sequence comes from Rhinichthys osculus, assembly GCA_029959095.1. Lineage (NCBI taxonomy): Eukaryota > Metazoa > Chordata > Actinopteri > Cypriniformes > Leuciscidae > Rhinichthys > Rhinichthys osculus. Next base: position 10,049,425 of record JARWKJ010000013.1, on the reverse strand, counting down.
GGATTCAGCTTCCTTAGAGGTCACCCATGCTGACCCTGAAGAAGGATGCACTGCTGTGGGTACAGATCTGTCAATGGCAGACATTGACCAGCTACAAAATGAAAATGTTGAATTAAAAAGAAAAATGGCTTCACTGGAGAAGAAACTGGAATCTCAAGAAAAACAACTACAATATCATATGTTTGGCAGTCCGTCCGATTTTATTTTAAATGATGACAAGCACACTCATTTTTACACTGGTCTACCATCTGCTTCTGTGTTCTTCACCCTCCTCACTTACCTGACAACAACATGGAACGCATCATCAACCATACTTACCCTTACCGAGCAGTTTCTTGTGGTCCTGATGAAGCTTCGCCTAGGCTTAACTCATCAAGACCTCGCTTTTCGCTTCAGAGTGAGTTGTGGAACTGTCTCAAACATCTTTCATGAATGGCTCGATGTAATGGCTAAAGAGTTACAATGCCTTGTCCGGTGGCCATCCAGGAAAGATATCAGAAGAAATCTCCCCACCCTCTTCAAGACTACAGGTTTCCAACAAGTTAGATGTATAATAGACTGTACTGAAGTGTTCATTGAGAGGCCAACCAGTTTGCAAACACGGGCAGTCACATACTCCCACTACAAATCACATAATACTGTGAAGTTCCTTGTTGGTATTAGTCCAACAGGAGCTATTACATTTTTATCAAAAGTCTGGGGTGGTCGTGCTAGTGACAAGGTTATAACAAAAAAATCAGGGTTAATTGACCTTCTTGAACAAGGAGACCATGTCATGGCTGATCGAGGCTTCAATTTTCCTGAATATTTTGCCACCAAATGTGTTCGTCTTCTTGTACCAGCATCTACAAAGGGAAGAAAACAATTGACAGGATTAGAGGTGACACACTCTAGAAAAATGTCCCGAGTGAGAATCCACGTGGAAAGGGCCATAGTAAAACTGAAGACATTCAGAATTCTGCGGAACACCCTGCCAGTCAGTATGGTCAAACGGAGAAATGATAACAGTCTTTGCACAATAGATAAAATATTAATTGTTTGTGCAGCACTTTCAAATCTGGGGAAACCACTTGTACCAAAATAAAGCAGGACTTAACCACAACTTAAAGGGATAGTTCACCTAATAATACTCATGTCGTTCCAAACCTGCAAGACCTTTGTTCATCTTTGGAACACAAATTAAGCTATTTTTAATTACTTAGGCTGTCAATGGAGGGACAGAAAGCTCTCGGATTTCATCAAAAATGTGTTCTGAAGATGATCGAAGGTCTTACAGGTTTGGAACGAAATGAGGGAGAGAAATTAATGACAGAATTTTCATTTTTGGGTGAACTAACCCTTTAATTTGATACTTGTACCTATGAGATTACTTTTTTTATTGTTAAATATATTAAAATACCAAACACATGCATTGATATTTGTAGTGCACTTGTATCACAATGTTTCACATGGATTGTAATTATAAAATGAAATTATATATGCAGTAATGAACACCAACAACTATTGATTAACTGATTTATTGACTGATGAATAAAGTACTGTAGACTACGATTTCCGTTTTTAATGTATTTGATGTAAAAAGTGAAAAAGCTTGGTGCCCAAAAAGGCAGGAACAACCTATGCTTTAAGAAAAATAACTATTTTTCTTGTAAACCTGATTTCAGATCAGCACTATTAAGCTGCTTTTGAGACAATTTTCATGTAGCTGTCACTCAACTGCAGTCTTCCCTCGACAAATGCATCCACAACTTTTGGCAGCATGTGTTTAAAGTAAAAGCTACGTAGCCTTTGCATATATTTGGAGACAAAACCATTGTCATAAGGCACATCAAGTTCCAGGTGCTGTGCTGGGGTCCAAATAACAAGACAGGATGTTTTCAGCCCGAGACAGTGCATCCCTAACTGTATCTGCCTGTAGTAACCTCTGGGGCCTTTTGGGTTCACAATGTACTGCCCACCCTCCACTCTGATGTCTTGGTTTGTGGCAGTGAGTGCATCATTAAGGGATGTGCAAGCACTGAGTGTCATAGGGCATTTTACTTCTAGCAGCTTGTCATCAATGATACCATCAGGGCTTGCTGCCAGCCATGGGTCTCCTGCTCACACTACCAACCCTTTGTCCATCACTATGCAGCCCCTCTCCCTAATCTGCTCCTTAGCAAGTCCCTCGCTTTCCTTCCCATACCTTGTGGCCACACTGCCCTGGAACTTTGGGAAGAGGTGTTCAGTGAGAAACTTAGACGGGTCAGTTGTCTCACGCTGAGGCACCTTGCTGGCTGTGCTTGCTGTTATGCGTAGCTTGCGCGCATCATGCCAGAGTGGTTCTATGCTCTGTTTTCTAGTGTTTCTCTCTAGTTCCACCACTTGATCTGGGTTCAGTTTAATGAAGGCTTCATAAAATGTTGTGCACTTTGGACAGCTCAGAGCACTACCATGCTCACTGTGGGGCTGAGCTAAGCTGCTGAACACGTAGAGTTCCTCTCCCTGAGCATCCTGCTCTCCCTGACTGCTGGTGAAATCCTGACTACCTGACTCAGAGGCTGTGTCTGTCTCACTGCTGTCACACATGACAGAAAAGAGAGCACAGCCTGGCACAACTTCCTAAAATACAGGTGAAACTCAAAAAATTAGAATATCGTGCAAAAGTTATAATTTTGATTATTATGGCTTACAGCTTATGAAAACCTCAAATTCAAAATCTCAGAAAATTTGAATATTACATGAAATCAATACAAAAAAAGGATTTTAAATACAGAAATTTCGACCCTCTGATAAGTATAATCATGCATATGTATATAGTTATATATACACAAAATATATTAGTTTCACCTTTTAATTTGAATTACTGAAATACATGAACGATATTCTAATTTTTCTAGTTTCACCTGTAAATGGTGAAAAGACCTTACCTACACTGCCATATATATGTACTGAATCTTTTACATTAGACTAGTTGATTTGATAGAGATATATGAACTAGGCCTATAACTTACTTTCAGGGCTTTAAAAAGCTTTTTTGGTGACCCATCTGGATTTAGTGGGGGAAGGCAGAGGGGAGCTTGTAGCTTGATCTTCTTGCCAGGTTTCAAGAAATCACACTGAGCTACTGGTTGTGGATCAGCCTGAAAGGATATTGGAAATGTACATTATACATAAATATACATGATAATACAAATAATTATTAAGGAAAATTGGCATATGTAGTTAGTGTTGTACAAAATACCACCAAATGTACACTGATATTTGAAAAGACTAGGATATAATTATTAAATATAATTGTTAAAATGCTCCCCTTTTTAGTCACCCGTGACCAAACACTTGGTTTTGAAGTGACAGATGGGCCACTCTGGAGTCCATCCTGAACACACTGCTCCGCAGCAACCAAAATCGTACCCACATGGCTACACACCTCTCCATTGCTGCATAGATCCAGATAGACATTTTATCAGCGGGATAAATGCAAGTATTGAAAAAGTGTATCTAAATGCTATTGTAAAATGTAACGTTAGCTAGCCAGCCATACTTACCCTGCCATGCAGGTGCAATGCCCACTCTGGATTTCGCCGGACTTCATCGCAATGATCCAGGCGGAGTAGCTCTTTGAAAGTGTCTGACCCACCTCGATTTCCCGTAAACGATACAGGTATTTCCATCCGTGTGTGTTAGAATTTGTTTAACTTTTCCGGAATGAAAATAGTTATAGGCATCTAAGCTACGATATGCCTTGAACGCCTCCCTTATGTACACACATTCCTTCTCGACTAAGTATTCAAAGATATTTACCTGACTGACCTCCGGTAAATCAGACAGGTCTGTAGAAAAAAATGTTTGCCTCAAAATTTTGTTGAACTGGTCTGGTAGTGTAACGTTATCACATTTAAGTTTGGCCAAGTAACGGCTCTTTTCTTCTATTGGTAGTCCCATATAATACTGACTAGACATACTTGCTAGCTAATGTAATTTGCTTGTGTAGAAAGACCGGCTCTGCTATGAACTCTGTTGTTATCGATTCTACCGGAAGTTAAGTTTGGGCCACAAAAGCGCGCATGCGCAGTAACGTTTGTTTATGTTGTTGCCGTTGAAACGGTCTATAAACGGGCAAATTAAATGGTTAGAATTTAAAGGAGCACTTCACCCATTTCAACATTAATCTTTATTGAAAGTGGGTCATAAATGTAGTCGAAATGTAAAAGAAATTTTGAATTTGGTGCCCTCTTGACCGAGAAAAGACAGAAAATAACTTTAGGGCGCATTTGTGTGTAAGACCACAACTCCCAGAATGCACCACGTTGCACAGCTCCGCAAGCCACTCCCACTAATCCAGAACAGCGCAAAGTCGCAAACATCAGAGAAATCACTTTTCCGTCTACTCTACGGGGCTAACGTTAGCTGCCAACAGAGTTAGAAATTCATTTCACACAAAATGTATAGTTAGTTGGCTGTGGCGAGCAGGACGAGGGACGTGAGAGCGGCGCGAGGCCGGTGGCGTGAGTGATAATGAACGACACCTGTGAGACGCACTGGTCTCTCTCGCGTCTCTCACCGAGGAGCGGACGCATAAAACGAGGAGCGACAGGGCAGATCGAGAGAGGAACAGGCCTGATTTTATGGTGTGTTTTGTTTCTGTTGTGTGTGGCCAGCAGTGAGGGGCTGCTGGCTTATACTTTTGTTTTGTATTTGTTTATTTTACTATTAAAATGTTTAAATGTTCGCCGATTCCCGTCTCATTCTTCCCACAACAACGAACCCGACGCCGCAGCCTCTTGTTCCTCCATCAGCCTCAGCTGCTCTTCGCTATATTGTGGCTCGTATAAATAGCCACGAACATCAGTTTCGAGCAAAAGATTTTCAAAATCCTCGTCTTCCATATCGTGTGTCGTAAATTCAGGCATTATGGTAAATCTAACTGCTTGAGCGCTTGTTAGCTTAGCTTGCTGTCTTCCAAGCAAGATGGCGGATTAATAGTTTAGTTTCTTCAGGTTTAGTCCCACCCACTGATCTGTAATAGGCCGGTGGGGTGAGTGGGTCCCACGGCCTTGAATAATAATGAGCTAAAGGCTGTAGTTTTCTTAATATGCAATGAAATTTATCTTCCGTCCTATCGTGACGCAAAATGACGAAATTTACGTCACGATAGGACGGAAGTAAAAAACTTAAATCCTTTTTTCTCCCATCTCAGAAAAAAAACCAAGCAAAATTCCACCATCATTATAATATATGACTGGGTTTCTAACAATACAAACCTTAATGCAAATGGGTGAAGTGACCCTTTAAAACAAAGGAGAAGCTGATAAGTGAGCACTGATTGGTCCGCGCATTCACGTCTATGTCAGCCGTTCCTCTCAGACGCTGAATGGTGTGGCTACAGCGGGGGAGGCAGTACTGGCGACATTTGGAAAGTCGCTAGATTTGTCCAAAAAGTCGCTAGATTTGTCACAAGTCTTTTTTTGGTTGTTGAAAAAAATCATTAAAGGGGTCTGAAAAGTCACAACTAATCTAGCAACAAAGTCATTAAAGGACAAGTTTGGTATTTTACACTTAAAGCCCTGTTTTAAGATCGTTTCTGATGAAATAGAACGGTTATGATTGAAATTTGGACACATGCTGCTGGCCCGAGAATTTTCGGTTTCTGTGGTTGCACTGTGGTTGCTACTGGCCCGGCCCGGCTTTATTAAAGCCCTGGCTCGCACCGGCCCGACAGTGGAAACACGGCTATTTACTTAACCATATACAGTAGATGCCCACTCCAATGCTTGCTCTCTCTAAAAGTATTGTGTTTAGTCCCCATAGATCCGTATACACTTGAATAAAGAAACACTATCTCAAGACAGACCTACTACAGCCCACCAATATTACTTTCTCTGATAGTAGCTTTGGTTTGGTCATGCCATGGTTCCCCATGTACACTCATCTAGAGTAACATATCAATAAACAGAGGTAAGTAATTCTGTTGTCCTAAACGGAAGTTCCCTTTTTAGCCCTTACAGTCCAAGTACTTAAACCAATCACTTATATGAATTGACAAATTGGACTTCACTGAACTTAAGGAGGAAACATCATATGTTGATTTTTATTTTAAAAGCCTTACTGGGTAAATTACCACAGTATATATCTAGTTTATTGACATACTGTACGAGTATCTATAATACTAGATCAACAGTCAAACTTTTACTCAAGAATTCAATTTTCCATACAGAAATAAGGAGCATAATTAGAAAAGGCTGATCTACCTATGTATGGAGTGAGCTTCAGGGTATATCACATATGAAATATGCACCATCTCTCGCTTCGTTTAAAAACATCTTAAAGTCTGATTTATAGAACGGTGTAAATGTTTTAACAGTTGATTAAGATTTGTATTGTTTCTCAGGTACTTTCGTTTGTTTACTATGTTGTGTTATGTACTATATTTTTTGTTTGTGCTGCCTATCTTGACCAGAACTCCCTGGTATAAGAGATATTGTATCTCAATGGGACCTTCCTGGTAAAATAAATAAATAAAATAAAAAGTACACTTGATCCCGTGCCAAGAGTAAAATCGCAGTTGGCGTGCCCTATTCTCCGCTCAAAACTGGACTTTAGTCCATTACAAACCTGACACAGATTTGCAGTAACAATGGATCCAACATATTCTAGTAGAGTCAATTTCAGAGTAAGTCACAATAAATTCAAACCTAACAATTTATAATTAGGGTAAAAAAAATCATGGCAATTACATAATCAATTTAAAGAAAATCAATACAAAACATCAAATGTTCAGAAATAAAGAGTAAGGGTGTATTCACACCTGCCTTGTTTGGTTCGATTGAATCGAACTCTAGTTCGTTTCCCCCCTTGGTGCGGACCTTTTGGGCAGGTGTGAATACAGCAATCGAACTCGGGTGCGGACCAAACAACCGAACCGAGACCCAGCTGAAGAGGTGGTCTCGGTACGGTTCCAAACGAACTCTGGTACGGTTCGTTTACGGTGTGAACATGAACCGACCCAATTGCAAGAAAGCACTGCGCCTTTGAGTTAAAAGGCTTCCGTAGTCGGAGTTGCGAAAGTGATCTGTTATAGCCTACTACATTACATCTGTTGCGCGTCGTGTGTGCATTAGGGGTGGAACGGTACATGTATTCGTATTGAACCGAAACGGTACAGGCGTCACTGTTCGGTGCACGAATTTACACGGAGAATACACGGTATAAAAATAAATAAAACTCGCGTGCAAATTAATTAATGTAATGCGGAACTACTGTTAGATACGCGGGTTCTTTAGGGACACATAATCTGTACCATCGGCTATTAGCTCTGAACGCGCGTTCACTTCAAACGTTTGCTTTATACGCGCGTCCTATTCGCTTTGGACTAGCGTCGAACTAGACGCTCTATTCGCGTTTGGTGTGACCGCATAATGAACAGGCTGCAATGTCAAGATTGCAATGCTGGAGAGTGTGTGTGTGTGTGTGTGTGCGCAGAGGCGCGGCCGCGATCGAACTGTGTGTGTGTGTGTGTGTGTGTGTGTGTGTGAGAGAGAGAGAGAGACGCGGGCGCGATCGAACAGTGGAAACATAAAAAACATACTCCGTCATTTTGTTCATACAGATCATTAAACCTGCAAAGTGTTTACTTATATTTGTGTACACTCGCAATAAAACACAACATTGTGCTTTTGTCACACTGTAAACTCTTGTCAAACTGTAACCTACAACTGTCATCATTGGAATGGAATGAATGAATGAGTGTGTGCATCAGGACATTCACATACAGGGGTGCGTTTCCCGAAAGCATCGTTAGCCAACTATGGTCGCAACTTCCGTCGTTACCAATAGAGTTCAATGGGATTTGCGACCAACTTGCGACCATAGTTGGGTAACGATGCTTTCGGGAAACGCACCCCAGAGCGTTCTCTTTAGTCTAATCGCGCATAGATGCAATAAAAGCATTTGCAGTTCATATAATCTAACGATATTTACAATACAAGGATGATGCTGCGTTAAGCCTTTTTTGCACTTCCTGATTTCCCTACTTGAGAATCCTTGTCCAATGAATGGACGACCTTAGCACACGTGTGGTTTTGTTTACAAATTTTCGTTCACTTGCAAAAAGAGCAGTGTGATAGCGAACCGTACCAAAAAAAAAAAAAAAAATGTATTTGGTCCGGAACAAAGCAAGTGAACTATCGGACTTTCCTGGTGTGAATACACCCTTAAAGACATTGACACTGCAATTTCTTTCTAGAATGAGTTTGCAAATTACTTTTAGATATCTTTAGTGCGTTTCACCTATCAAATAAAAGTCCTCTTTGCTCACGTATCAAATAAAAGTCCTCTTTTCAGTGTGTGTTCTCATGTGGGTATAACGGGTTCCTTTATGTGTGAAGCTCTTTCCACACTGAGGACAGGTGTAAGGTTTCTCTCCAGTGTGAATTCTCATGTGACTCTTCAGACTTTCTTTTCGTGGGAAGCTCTTTCCACACTGAGGACAGGCGTATGGTTTCTCTCCGGTGTGAACTCTCATGTGAGTATTGAGGTTTCCTGTGTTTGTGCAAGTTATTCCACAGTGATGACACATAAAAGGCTTCTGTCCGATGTGAGTTTTTACATGGCGTTTAAGACGTTTCTGGTCTTTAAATCTCGTCCCACACTGATGACATGTAAAACAGTTCGCTCTTAAGTGAAGCTTCATGTGCTGAGAAAGGGTTTCTTTCCGTGCGAAACATTTTCCGCACTGACCACACGAGAAAGGCTTCTCTCCAGTGTGAACTCTCATGTGAGCCTTAAGATTACCTTTTCGATTCAAAGTTTTTCCACACAGTTTGCAGGTGTAAGCGCTCTCTCCAGTGTGAACGATCATGTGAGCATAAAGGGTTCCTTTATGTGCGAAACTCTTTCCACACTGATTACATGTGAACGGCTTCTCTCCAGTGTGAATCCTCATGTGGACTTTAAAGTTTCCATGTTGATAAAAACTCTTTCCACACTGTTGGCAGGTGAAAGGCTTCTCTCCGGTGTGAATTCTCATATGGACTTTTAGGTTTCCATTTTTTTTGAAAGACTTTCCACACTGTACGCAGATGAACTGACTTCTAGTTCCTGTGTCTTGAGCTCTTTTTTCGGAGATATGCTCAGAGACTGAAAAGACTGTTTCTTCAGTTAGGATATCAGGGTGTTCCGCATTCAGATCTTGACCCTCCTCTTTCAGTGCCACCTGGTCTAAGGCAAATAAAGACAAATATATGTTAAGTCTAGCTAATGGCAGAAAGCAACATCAAAAAATTTAGCCATTTAAAGCATAAAAACCAACAATATACGTAGCTGTAAGTAGCGATAACAGGCTCAAGCACTTCGTTCCCAGTGTCACACATGCATTTAAGTGGATAAATATAGGAGGACTGATTCGTAGTCTGTTGTATGTGCTACACTTTCTGCTGCCAGCTTGTGGCGTTATATGACCCTGAATCACAGTAGCCATATCCATGACCAAACCTACGACACCAATGTGATCTTTATCAGACAAAGCACTTAGAAGATCCGAGTCTCTTCCCATTTTAGTTTTATGACATTAATTTAAACCCTTGCAATGGCCACACTGTTCGAGATATTGAAGATGCTAAATTGCCTGCAGAATCTTTATGTCTTGCCTATTGGTGCGTCTCAATCAGCACTGAAGGGGTGGATTCTGGAAGTCAATGCTGCTAAAAATAAGTTTGTCATAAATATCAAAAATCTAAAAGGTGTGCATCATACATGAGACCTGGGTGAACAATGTACAGTTGGTTTTATGACTGTAAGTCATTGTCTTCAAATGCTATTGAAGTTGGAAACGTTTATGCCAATGTCACATGTAATTTTGAGACGGTCCCTAAAATGCAAATATCGAACGTCCAACGTCAAACCAACTTCATGCCAGTACAAAGCTGCGACAAAAAAGCCCATTCAATTTAAGAATGCGCTTCAGGTATCTTTCACTTATAACGTACCCATGTCTTAATGCCAAAGACCGCACTATATATTTATATGACATTCCTAATTTAAAGTAAAATGTTATTTCTTCTGTCATCTCCATCTCTGCTGTAGCCCAGTCTATGCTATGATACGGTTACAGTATTGGCCGCTGTGGCTTCCTCAACATAACTCGTGGCCACGACAAATAGATGTCGTTCTCTCAAAATATGAAGTCGTGGCCACGAGAAAAATATATCGTTCCCTCAACATATGATCTCGAGGCCACGACTTTTAATCACGTTCCCACGACTTAATATGACGTTCCCACGACTTAATATCACGTTCCCACGAGTTTATATGTTGCGGCCACGACAAAAATAAGTGAACCGAACATGTCCCCTCCCGGTCACCGTAGAAAACAAACAATATTGACTTGTTTATATAATGTAACTCACAATGTTCATTTAACTGTTATATAAAATAAATATCATATTTGCTATTGTGCACGGGAAAACAGCCCTCTTGCTGATGTGATATTGTATGATAATAACAACATATGATATATATATAATACAAAAACTCACAGCTAACGTAAAACAAATGTTAAAAAATATAACGGCGTCAGTCAACATAACCTGTGGAATGCTGAGATTTTCTTTGATTTTTCGCGCTTCTCCTTTGCTTGAGGTCTGTGTTGTGTTGCAGTCTATGGTTGTGGTGCTGTAGCACGTGATCTTCGTTTACTGAAGGCATCACGTGTTCGCGGTATTTTGTACTGTGACCCGGGGCTGCGTTGCGTTCTCCATGATTGGTTCCGACACTCTTTATTAATCAAAATAATCGTGGTTGACAAATGAAAGTTTTGAGGAAAAATTCAATACGGAGAAGTTACATACAGCACAATTTTTAAGACCCAGACATCAAAATTCAAGACTTTTTAAAGTCTTTTTAAGGTATTATTTCCAAATTAATAAATTCAATGCTTTTAATGCTTTTTAAGACCCCGCGGGAACCCTTTCTGAGACGCACGCAAATAATTAAAGCTCATATATATTAAACTGACAGGGCACATGTTTATTTATTTGAATAACAGCCTTGTGAATTCACAATAGCACTATGCTATTTTCATTGGTTTTGATACATCGTGCCGCCTTAAAAACGGTCTAATAATCTGCCATTTTGCCGGTTACTCAACTGGTAAATCCCAATCGAGGATTAAAAAAAAAAAAAAAAATCGAGTACTTGAATTTAATTGAGAAATCATGTCAGCCCTAATTGTGTTCATGTTGAATTGCAAAACTATGGTGGCCCAGTACTACTACACAACACAACGAAAAGCAAATATGAGTTAACACCACGGACACAATCAACAACGCAACGGAAATGCTCCCTCTCCTTTCTGGGTGCATTAAAGCTAAGGACTTTACGCTAGAGGTCATAGTCTAACGAAACCCAAGTTTGGGGTTTTTTTTTTAACTGGATCTTTTTTTTTTTTTTTTTTTTTTACAGCCAAATAATTTGTATTAGGGGTGTAACAGTTCACAAAATTCGATACGATACAGTGGTGTCACGGTTCGGTACGTTTTTCGATACAGTAAAAAGAAAGAAACGCCAGAGAAATTGCCTTGATTTAAAAAAATATTTATTTATTAAAACTAACATCATGAATTATGAACTTTTTTTACTTTGAACAATGATGGAGCAATACTTGACCCATCTTCTGGGGTGTCTTCTTAGCATATAAAACAAAAATAGCTCCCAATAAAAAAAAAAAAGAAGTAATATTGTAGTAGTTATAAACAAAGGTTGGAAATGGCAGCCATCTACTGGTTTACGAGATTTCCTACATCTTGAAACTTTTAGTTTTATAAATGGGGGTAATCTTTGAAAAATTAACAAATAATGTTTTGCTCATTACATTAAAAATATACATTTAAATATGCTAATATTTTAGTTTTGAAGTGCTTTAGAAAGATGTTTGACGTACTTGAAAGCATTTTACTATTCCTGCCAGAGAGAGAGAGAGAGAGAGAGAGAGAGAGAGAGAGGAAAAGAGAAATGGGGAACAGAGAAATTTGGGATGAAGACCACCACTCATATAACCTTTTATTCTATGCCTGTTTCTCTCGTATGTCTGACACATGTATAAAAATAATAAATAAGAGATCTCTTGGCAAAATAACCGGTGTAACTTCCGTGATTCAACCATAACGGGGAAAAGCCTAATTTTCAAATCTACAGTAGTGCTACATTTACCTCAGGCAAGGCATTCAGTGTCCACAGTTTGTTAGTTTACTACAGAAATGAACTCTAAAGAAGAGCATTTCACTAAATACATGCACAATAGTAGCCTATGTTTTCATTATATTTTACTTAACTTGATAGTTATGTCTTAATTATTTAGAGTATGTTTAAATAAAACTGTCATGAAAACACTTTATGAAAGCCATGGTGTAAATTATTACATTTCAACAACGAGATGGAGTAAAAAAAAACAATTTTAGAAATTAGCTGTCGAAGTTAATGTAAAAACTGCAATTTACATGTTCCCATACAATTTTGTGGATTATATCCAAAAATAAATAGGAATTGAATTAAACATTTTGGGCTCTGTTGTTAATTGTACCCTGTATAGTTTTACAGCATTAGCTGAGCTAGATTTTTATCCTTAAAGGGAAAGTTTGTTCAAAAATGAAAATACTGTCATCATTTACTCATCCTCAAGTTGTTCCAAACCTTTATGAAGAAGATATTGTGAAGAATGTTGGTAATCAAAGAAACTTGACGTTGAATAAATCATGACAGAGTTTAATTTAGGGTGAACTATCCCTTTAAGAAAATGTATTATAATTAAATTTATGTAAAGCCACAATTTGTTCAGTTGCACTGTTTAATAAAAAAGAAAAGAAGCAATTTTATGTTTAGTGTTTGAGTGTGTTTATGTTTTGGAAAGTAGGAACTTCTCAGGTTCACTTGAAGGTATTATACTTGCATTAGTGTTTGTCTGGTCACTCATGTCTGACCACTAAATGTCAAATAAACCCACTTTATTTAGGACACTCATATGATATTCTTCAAAAATATCATTCATTTCTATAAAGCTGGACATTTTAATAAGTATCAAATAAACCAACCTGTTTGTGTCTCAGTTTCTTCTTGTTTCACACTGATTGTTTCTTCAATCTTCACGTCTTCACTCTCCTCTTTAATAAACGCCATATTTATAATAGTGTTGTGTGGACCTCAGTCGCTTCACCAGGAGTTTTCCTGTGTGTTTGTCCTGTTTAAGATGAGAATAATTAACAGAAAGAAAAATAAACCCACACTAAATCTCTGAGTGTGTCTCAATCAGCTCTAGTTCAGTAGTTCAGTTCACTGTAAGAGAGTCAGTCAGAGAGAGAGAGAGAGAGAGAGAGAGAGAGAGAGAGAGAGAGAGAGAGAGAGAGAGAGAGTTAATGGACTTAAATCTCCTGATTAGACAAAAAAACACAGTTGGTTTGTCAAAGCTGTCATTACTCATGTTTTTGTTGTTGTTATTGCATTTACACTGTTTTAACCAGCAGATGACGTCAGTGTGTGTCATCAGTTAAATTACATAAAAATTTAAAAAAACATCCGTTTCTCTCATCACTATTTACAACTGACCAAATTCGTGTTTACCAACTGATTGATTCACGATATTAGGAGCAAAATTAGACGCTCCTTTTCTTTTACTCAAGTGTAAAAGACACTTTACTCACACCGTGCATTAACTTTAGATAAAGCATTACAATGTTACATTCAATAATAAATAATTGCCTTTAGATCGCTTGCAAAAACTATAAAATACACTGAATGGTTTGCATCTATTTAAACGGTTTAAAACACTAACCTTTCTTCAGCCAAATCACAACAGTTGCAGGAGCGCGGCGCAGCCATATGACGTCACTTCGCCGCACCATAATAAAAGTCCTGTTCACATGCTAAAATGTGCATGAAGATTACATACAAAAAAACCCCCACATATAAATAATAATAAACGAAGCAAAAACAATAGGGTCCTCTCACCATCGGTGCTCAGGCCCTAATAAAACTTACCAGAAGTATTTAGAGTAATAAAAACATTTAAATACATGTCTAATTGTGTGCTGAAAATAACTGTTTATGAAAGTGTTTGTAACACATCTAATTATGTGAGATTCTGTCTAAGTCATGAGGTTGGCCATTTATTTTTTAATTATTATTATCGGGGGGTTTTTCACAAGCCATTTTGTCATTTATGTTTGATGCATTTTCTAGTGCCATAGCAAAAACTATTACTGTCACACAAAAAAATGTTCGTCTATAAATTAAACCATTATTAGGGTCACAGATTATTAAAAAATAAATTAATGAATACTAAATGTATATAATTGCAACTGTTTTCTTTCCACATTAGCATGCACAATACAGGTAGATGTGTAACATGATCTGACCTCCATCTAGGGGTTTTATTGCAGTACATTTTGTATGTGTCGTTCCAGCTCTTTCCAGTCTTTTGGAGTGACTAGTGTTGCTTCAGACAGACATATATCTGAACATCTTCTTTCACATTGCTTGTAGGGGTAAAGATAAATATCTTACCATTTTGAGCCCTAAACAAACTCAGCCTAATGTCAAAATCACAAACAAATCAGAGAAGGGGTTTTTAAATGACAAATGGAGGTTATTACAAATATACAACAGAGACAGACAAATAGAAAAATATTGGTGTTTCAGTGGGACAGCATCAAACACTCTGACACAGCCTTAAACATTAACATAAGATCAGTTAATGTACCAGAAAGCAAAGAAATGCTGCAGACCAGTGCTGCGTTTACCAAAAGCATCGTAAGCTTAAGTTGATCGTAGAACAATTGCCACCAATGGTCTCTACGATCAACTTAGGCTTATTATGATGCTTTTGGGAAACGCAGACTAGGAGATCCAGGAAGCAGAACTGAGTGCCCATGACCTTGTCATGACCAGGATAGCACAGGCTTAGTTTGAACCTGAAACTGATCCTGGTGGAGCTCTGGATACTCCCGGAGGAGCTGAACACGCCGCACGCCAAGAGGGTCTGGGGTTCTTCCGGGTCGGTCTGTGTTGGGGGCACCTGAAGATCTCACAATGAGCCCTGATCGGCGTTTGAGTGATGGACGATGTAGCAGTGGAGTACATGCCGACTACCACCTTGAGAGAGGCCTGTGTAACCGGTCCTACTGAGTCGGGCGATCTCAAGGAGACTAAAAACACCAGCCTCTAGCGTCTAGTAGTAGTGGGAAGTTCGGATCATTTTACTGACTCAGATCTTTGAGTCTCGTTCAGCAAAATGAACAAATCTTTTTTCGAGTCATTTCGTTCATTTCAGCATCATATAATTAAAATGGCATGTTAAATATCCCAACACATCTAGTACTTACGAAAATGTTGATTACATTTGTAAAAAGAATATAAATAAACTGTAGGGTAATGCAGCCAAAGCCAAATTATAAGAAACCGAAATTTTTTATTAATTGATTTGTTGGGTCTTAAGTTCAGGCTATTCTGACCCTGTTAGTTCACCTCACCTCCTGATCCCAGACGTTCTTTCCTTTGCAACTTTATATTTATCAGGTTTGTTCTCCTCTCGTGTCTCGAGACGTTAGTTGTCGACTCGTCAGTGTCTGACTCTGATCTGTCTGCTGGGCCGTGCCATGTGTGATACAGCAGGGCCGGGTCCGAGTCTTTCGTTCTTCCTGTCCAGGGGCGGAGTGGGACCAAAAAATCTACCGGGAAGTTTCGTAGACCACCGGCCCTCATTGGTCAAAAAAATTATAATAAAAGCTAAAAAATATATACTACTAACGTCATAGAACCCTTGCAAAATTATTTTAAATATATTAAGGAAGCCACCGCTACTGGTCACATGGTCTATGGTTAGATTCATTTGTTTAGATCCAGTGAAATTGCTACCTTGACAACGCCACGTCATGTTTTAGGTTTTGTTCTATGCGTTCTATGGAGTTAATACCCTGCAATCTGCAATGTCACCACTAGATGCCACTACACAAATGCATGTTGACGTTGTAGATAATAGAGTGAACAGTAAAGTTTTTGTAGGTTTCGTGAAAATGGTTCCCTGTAAATAAGCAAATGCCAAAATCTAAAATTACAGTGTAAAGTCTCATTACTACGACACCACGTCTCATGAAAGATACAGATGTCCATATCTCTTACACTGCTGAGTAAGTCTTGGTCTGCAGTCTTATTACCAAAAGTATAAGTATATATTCCAACTACTGATTTTAAATGATTTCATGGATAGGTTCTTCTGTAAAGTGTGTGTGTGTGTGTGTGTGTGTGTGTGTGTATTGCAGGTTATGTTCTCAGTCTGGAGCAGATGATATTCAGCAGATGTCTTATCTGGTTGAGTTTAGCGGCTGCAGGGTTCTGTGGTTGTTAAGCGGCGGCTGCGTAGCTCTTGTGTTGTGATGGAGGGCCGGTGGCCGGTCTGGGCTCTGCTGGAGGACGAGGGCTTCTTGGTGGCTGAGAGCTTCTCTTGTTATCAAAGTTTCTGCTGTTTCTTGCTTTGATTCCAAGGGCTGTGCTTTTCAGCACCCTGCGAAGACTTTCACTCCTTGTTTATTGAGATGTACGTGGTCATACATATGATGAGGCTGTATGTCTTTGTGATGGGCGAGATGAACATTAGGGATAAGTGCCCAACTTCTGGAGAGTTCCACATTATTTCCGTGGTTCACATGGAACTGCACATCGGTGCGTGGCAGCAGTGTGGACAGAGTTATTCTAGCCTCTGGGAAACGCTGTGTGGCTCTGATCGCCACCTCTCTCATCACAGGAGCCACACGGCCCTTCAATCATTTGTCCCTGTGTGGATTATTATGTGCTTGTAGTTTTCATGTTTACTCTCAGACAGGATCTAAAAAGCACTTCTTCTGTTTGGGCACCAGATTTTCTTGGCTCTTGTGTTTGGTAATAGAAGTTCCCTTTCGAGAGGTCTCTCGTATTGCGTAAGCTAGCTTACGCTATGGGAAAACCCCTTTTCTCGAGAATACTGAAGCCAAAACTTTAAAACGCTGTGTAGCTGCACAGCAGACACAGGTGAGCGCAAGTGCGGTCATTAGCTGTGCTGCGAGGCAGCTCAGACGCTCGAACCAATCAGGGCATCTCGCGTCCTGACACGTCAGAGGCGCGAGCCTGACACGTCTGACACGTGGTCCGCGTCTATAAAGGGACCAGGTCTCGCCTAGGGAGCCCAGGTTTTTGATCGAGTAAAGCGATACCCAATCACAGCACAGTAGCACGGCGGGTTACGCAATACGTCGTTCCCTCCTATCAGGGAACTGAGGTTACGTTAGTAACCAAAGTAGTTCCCTTTCGAGAGGTCTCTCGTACCTATGGGAACCCCATTCAAAGCGCCGTGCGTGCTGATTTCGCCCTACTACAGCCCAAGGCAACTGCCTGAAGCTTAACAGAGTGAATATATGAGCCTAATCTAAGCCGGTCAAAGACGTGCTTCATATAGGGAATGTGTGTATAAGCAATTTATTTAATGGCCAACCAGACATGTGTCGAGCCTTATGGCTGGGGAAATGTATTTCACTTATTATACTGAAAGAACCTTTATAAATGTGGACGCTCAAGGCCCAGCCGGCCGCCGCACAGATATCTTGAATAGGTATTCCACTCGACCAAGCCCAAGATGAGGCCATACTTCTTGTGGAATGAGCTCTGACACCTAAGGGGCAATGAAGGCCCTTAGACTCATAAGCCAGTGCAATAGCGTCCACTATCCAGCGCGATAATCTCTGCTTTGAAACGGCAAGCCCCTAGGACGGCCGCCAAAGCATACAAAGAGCTGTTCTGACTGTCTGAACGGGGGAGAACGCTCTATATAGACTCTGAGAGCCCTGACAGGGCAGAGTAAATTTACGTCTCCTTCGTCATCTGGTGAGGAGAGAGCAACCAGCAAAATAAACTGTGCTCTGAACGGCGTCGAGAGTACTTTTGGAACATATCCATGCCTTGGTTTGAGGATGACTCTCGAGTCATTAAGGCCAAACTCAAGGCAGGACGCGCTCACTGATAGTGCTTGCAAATCACTTACACTTTTGACTGACGCGATCGCTAGCAAAAAAGCAGTTTTGAGCAAGAGATGCTTTAAGTTAACAGATCTGAGTGGCTCAAATGGAGCACCCTTGATGGCCTCCAGGACCGTGGAGAGGTCCCAGATGGGCACAGAGGGGGGCCGTGGGGGGTTCAACCTTCTTGCTTCTCTAAGGAAGCGCACAATGAGGTCATTTTTCCCTAGTGGTTTCCCGGCCACAAGAGCGTGAGACGCTGTTATGGCCGCCACGTATACTTTGAGCATCGAGTGGGTGCGGCCCGCTTCCAAAAGCTCTTGTAAGAAGGTGAGCACACTTGTTACCTCGCATGAGTAAGAATCCAGGCTCCGTGTCTTACACCAGCCCGAAAATACTACCCATTTTTGTGCGTAGAGGTGCCTAGTCGAAGGTGCTCTTGCCTCAGTGATGGGTTTTCAGCACTCCATCCGTGAGACACCCTGATACCCATTGAGGGGCCATACGTGTAGGGCCCACAGATCGGGACGGGAATGCCAAATCAACCCGTTTGCCTGTGTGAGGAGGCTTTTCCTCAACGGTATCGGCCATGGGGCTGTTTTTGACATTTGTGCCAACTCTGAGAACCATAGCTGGGTCTTCCAGAGTGGGGCTATCATCAGGACTGCGTGCTTGTCCTCCCTGATTCGTTCGAATACCTGTGGTATCATCGCGACTGGAGGAAAAGTGTACAGTGGGTGGCTGGGCCAGTCGTGGGCCAGTGCATCCCTGCTCTTTGAAAAAAAATGTCTGGCAGTGAGCGTTGTCTTCTGAGGCGAAGAGGTCGACCTCTGCCTCGCCAAAGATGCTCCATATCAGCTGAACTGTCTATGGGCGAAGAGACCACTCCCCTGGGGGAACATTGTCTCTGGATAACATATCCGCACCCTGGTTCAGAATGCCTGGCACGTGCGCCGCCCTCAGGGAGCACAAGTTGTTATGAGCCCATATAATGATGCTCTTGGCCATGATATGTAGATTGATCGACCTGAGCCCTCCTTGGCGATTTATGTAGGACACCACCGCCATGTTGTCCGTTCGGACCAGGACGTGGTGGTCCCTCAAGTATGGGATAAAAGCATTCAGGGCTAGTGCAACTGCTTTCATTTTTTAGACAGTTTATATGCAGGCACCTCTCTGGGTTTAACCAAAGACCAGAGGCGGGCCTGCCCTCGTACTGGGCTCCCCAACCTAGGTTGGAGGCGTCTGTCGAGATCACTTTCCTCCTTGAGATCACACCCAAGCTCACACCAGACTGATACCAGTCTGTCACCTTCCAGGGCGCCAGGGCTTTGATGCAGCCGTGGGTTGCTCTGATTCGTAATTGGCCAGATCGCCACGCGTGAGCTGGTACACGGTGATTTAACCAGCGTTGAAGAGGACGCATGTTTAGTAGTCCTAGCTGAAGTACTGATGACGCTGCACTCGGCCATCAAATCTAGTGCCGCCACGCCGCACTCTATTGCGTTGGGAGTGCACGTCTCTAGATCAAGGGCCTGGCCCGAGGACAGTGTCGGGAAATATTATGCTCGGGCAGAGAATCTAAGCTCTAGTTCACGCTAAGGAACCGAGAGTTGTCATTCAGTCTCTTTGGTAGAGAGAGAGACAAGGAAAACAAACAAGCATGCAAATGGAAATTATCGCGGAAAAGAGGAATGATTAGTTAATTTTTTTTTCGAGTCTTCGAGTTTGAGTCCTCGAAAAAAATTAACTAATCATTTCTCTTTCTGGTACTGACAGCATAGTCTCAATGGGACTGACAGGAAGAACGAATCGTTCATGAACAACACATCACTAGCGAATAGTCTCTAGAGCGCCTCTTGAGATCAAGGGAATGAGGTTTACCCACACAACGACTACTGGCTTACGGCAGTTACACTCACCCCCCTAAACCTCAATCCCATCCGGGTCACTGCGTCTGCCTAATGACACGCACTCAAACAAAACAAGACACAAGGGCACAGACATGGCAAACAAACCACCATGTGCTCCAACAGAAAACAAACACACAGGACTGGCAGAAGTGTACAGGGCATGGGTGTCACGACCCTGACACCAAAACTGAACCAAGACTAGACCAAAGTGTCAAGATCTAGACAGCACACCCCGAACACACAAAACATAAGAGCACACACTGCATTAAAAGGGGTGTATAGTATTCCTGTAATGTATACACAACAGAATTGAATGAATGAATGAATTAATCTGGCAGTATTAGATATGGGAACCAGTATTCGTTGTGTGAAAGGGAGTATTAGATACCTGACCAGATATGGGAAATACCACAGGTCCGTATTATGCTGAAAATATACTAATTCGGATGTATTTATACTGAGGTATTCATCCATGCAACTGCCATTTGTGCCATGGCAAGTAATGCCCTTGAATTCATGTTAACTATTTCCCCGCCAGCGTTTTTGAAAAAGTTGCCAGCCACTGCCAACATTTTTTATAATTTTCACAAAAATGTCATGGCCCCTAGAGTCTTTTGTTGTATTAATATCTGTACATGCAATATATCAAAAGAAAGAACAGACCCTCTGCTTTTAAACAACAACAGCAAAACCTGTTTTATTCAAGCTTAATGCATTTTTTTTTTATCAACACTTGAATATGGATAAGTTTTTGTCAAAGACTACATCCAGATCAGATTCAGAATGATGATAAAAACATCGATGGAGTAGATCGAGTCCAGTGACATTGGTCCATCAACACCCCTAAAGCTTCACAGTTCTATAGCTCATTCTGGGTCATCATTTTATTCAGTAACATTAGAAAGTTTTGATTTATATGCTGTTTAATGTTGATAATCGCATTATTTTAAATGGGCATTTGATTACAAATGAGATTGCATGTTGCTGTTTCTTCTTCTTCACCTGTTTTTTTGATCGGGAGATTCTGTACTCTTTCAGAAGAAGCTTACATGGATCATATAATGGTACTAGGGGTGTCGCAATATACCGGTATTGACGATAATCGTGATATTCAAAGTAGGGGTGTCGCAATATACCGGTATTGACGATAATCGTGATATTCAAAGCTTGAAATATCGACATCGTGTTAATTTAGAGTGTGGCAATATACCGGTATTGGCGATAACCACGATGTTTAAAATGAATAGGACTTTTATGATAACATGACACGTATACTCCAGCGCCAGTTGAGGTGGCAGTATTGCACCCACTGACATCTATCAAATGAGAAGAAGACGCAGCGCGCGCCCGCGCAGCCACTCTGGTATGGGAGTTCTTCGGCTTCAAAGAAAACAGTACTTTTAAAGGGGGTCGCACACCGGACGAGAAGCGCAGAGAATTCTTTCAAATTCGAACACATTATTTTCTAGGAGTTTACACACACCACCGGCACCATTCGGCGTCTGTCCGCGATGCCCAGCAATGTCTCGGATTTTCAGGTGAGATTCTCAAATCATTCAGTTAACGGATGCGCTCTTACTGAGGTAAAGTGTTCAGACTGCAGACTTAGCAACGATTGTATTTAATTGTACAGTACAATCATAGTACAGACATGATCTTAATTTCATAATGTCCTTAAACATAACAGTAGGCTATTGTTGGCCATGAACTGAGAAAGTGCGCGTCAGGTGTGCTACACGCGACGCGGCGCGGAGCTGCACTTCTCGTCCGGTGTGCGACCCCCTTAAGCCCAATCTGCAGAATGTGTAGCCACCAACCTTTTTACCCATCTCCGTGTCCATCACCCTGCGGATTACGCTATTTTACAGAGTAAAATGCGATTACTTTACTAGTCATGGAATGGGAAATGTGACATTAACCTGTTAACAGCGGGTTTTTGTTTTCATATGTTTAAATAAAGGGTGATTATTAAGTACCCCGTTTTCTTTACTCGTCTTATTTTTGTATTTTTGTGTTTGCACTTGATTTGTTTTGTTCAAATCTGCATGACTTGCACCGGCGCAACAATAGGTTTAAGAGCTTGATCAGTTCTTCAGGAAACATTCAGACAGTGTTTCGCTCCAGTTTGAAACCAGATATACTTCACATGCTTGTCTTACTTCACAAAACTGCATTCAAATATAAGAACGCAAGAAGTAAAAATGCAAAAAAAGAAAAATTAAATAAACAAAGTAAAAATTAATTTGACTGATTTGACATTTTTTCCCCCAAGGTTTCTATAGATATCGCGATATATCGATATCGTGAATTATTTTGGCCACAATAACCGTGGTGTGAAAAATCTAACATCGTGACAGCCCTAATTCAAAGCTTGAAATATCGACATCGTGTTAATTTAGAGTGTGGCAATATACCGGTATTGGCGATAACCACGATGTTTAAAATGAATAGGACTTTTATGATAACATGACACGTATACTCCAGCGCCAGTTGAGGTGGCAGTATTGCACCCGCTGACATCTATCAAATGAGAAGAAGACGCAGCGCGCGCCCACGCAGCCACTCTGGTATGGGCTTCAAAGAAAACAGCAATTTAAAGGGAGTCGCACACCGGAAGAGAAGCGCAGAGAATTCTTTCAAATTCGAACACATTATGTTCTAGGAGTTTACACACACCACCGGCACCATTCGGCGTCTGTCCGCGACGCCCAGCAATGGCTCGGATTTTCAGGTGAGATTCTCAAATCATTCAGTTAACGGATGCGCTCTGACTGATGTAAAGTGTTTAGACTGCAGACTTAGCAACGTAATTAATTGTACAGTACAATCATAACATAGTACAGACATGATCTTAATTTCATAATGTCCTTAAACATAACAATATTGCTGGCCATGAACTGAGAAAGTGTGCGTCCGGTGTGCTACACGCGGAGCTGCGCTTCTCGTCCGGTGTGCGACCCCCTTAAAGGGGTGGTTTACTGCTTTTTTTCTTTGCATGATTGTGTTTATGGGGTGCAATGTAACATGTATTCGTGGTTTTTCTTAATTTAAAAGTCTTATTTTTCATAAATTTCACCTTTATTGTAAGCCTCTTTCTCCTCTGTCATTTGAACGACCGGTTGACTTCCTGATTCTATGAAACCACTCCCTCAGAAACAGGCAGTGGCCTCAGATTGGTTAGTTTGGGCCGGTGTGTTGTAATTGGCTAAACTGCGTAGCGCACGTTGTCCGGAACCGTCACGCCCCTTACCTTTATGAGCGTGAGTGTCATGTGCTCCGGTTAATGTAAATAATGGTGTCGATACTGCCGTATCAGTTTGAGCCCGAATCAGACCCAGAAAGCGGCGATGAAGAGTCAAACAGAACCTCCGCAAACATGGCTGTTACAAAACGTTTCTGAATGGTACGTTTTTGAATTATTATTATTCTATTCTTCTATTATTACATAAGAAGTTTGATACCCTGTTATACTTGAAAATGCTACTGCTGCTTGTCAGCTTTTTGAGATACGTTTTTATCTTGATTAAACATTTAATACAAATGATTACATGAGTAATACAGTTTTTAGCAACAGTTTCTTGTGGAATCCGCCATTGAATTGTTGGAGATTCTGGAAGCTGTCTTCAGTGAAATGTGCCGCACAAAGAGCTAAATTACGATTGTAAACATTATCAAACATAAATTGTAGCCATTGTTGACGAACTACAGCATCCGTAGGAAGCCTGAACACAGAAGACCTAACAGCTGGATGAAAATAACACACTTTCGACGGCATGGCTAGCTCTCCCCTGTAACTCTTCCTCTTCGGCAAAGCCGCAGAAATATGGCCATGCCCTTTTTTGCGTATTCCGGAGGGAGGGTTGATGCAAATGTATGGGTTAGTGACGTCTAAAACCCAGCTGTAGTCCCAATCGAGTCGTTTTTGTAGGCATTTACACTTCCTGATTTTTAAAAGACGATATCTCTACTTACATTGAACTTTCAGTGCTGCAACTTTGCAGATACTGTTCATGCACCAACAGCAACATTACACACTATTTAAAATGAAAAAAGTGATATCGCAATCAACCACCCCTTTAAGCCCAATCTGCAGAATGTGTAGCCACCAACCTTTTTTACCCATGTCCGTGTCCATCACCCTGCGGATTACGCTATTTTACAGAGAGTAAATTGCGATTATTTTACTAGTCATGGAATGGGAAATGTGACATTAACCTGTTAACAGCGGGTTTTTGTTTTCATATGTTTAAATAAAGGGTGATTATTAAGTACCCCGTTTTCTTATACTCGTCTTATTTTTGTATTTGCACTTGATTTGTTTTGTTCAAATCTGCATGACTTGCACCGGCGCAACAATAGGTTTAAGAGCTTTTCAGTTCTTCAGGAAACATTCAGACAGTGTTTCGCTCCAGTTTGAAACCAGATATACTTCACATGCTTGTCTTACTTCACAAAAATTTGCATTCAAATATAAGAACGCAAGAAGTAAAAATGCAAAAAAAGAAAAATGAAATAAACAAAGTAAAAATGTATTTGACTGATTTGACATTTTTTCCCCCAAGGTTTCTATAGATATCGCGATATATCGATATCGTGAATTATTTTGGCCACAATAACCGTGGTGTGAAAAATCTAACATCGTGACAGCCCTAAATGGTACATGCACTTTTTCAAGTTTATTGTACTGAAATGTGTGTTGGCAGTGCCTGTACACAACCATGATATAATGATAAAAATCCATCCAGTGTTTTTGTTTTAATCTCCTTATATGTTTTCCTCTGCCTCAAATCGAGCCGTTCGACCGTGTGACGTCACACGGTCGGAAGCCCCTCCCGCGATTGTTGAATGACAGCCGGGTTTCAACACAGACCCGCCCTCGCTCATGAGGGAGCTGTCAATCATAGTCTGCGCGGATCGGCGCGGTCATTGTTGATATGCTGGAGCACTGTCTATGAGCAGAATGGCGTCTAAGCGATTGAGTTGTTCTGTTCTTGGGTGTAATAACGAACACAGCAGTCATTTTAATGTTCCTAAATCCGAACCGCTGAAGACGCAGTGGCTAAGTTTGTTTTCGAAGGGAATATTCCCCACGAGCAACGTCAATGCTCTCATGTTTGCGCGAATCATTTCTCACCAGACTGCTTTATAAACAGTATAAAGTCAGTATAAAGCTGGTTTTGCTAAGAAGCTGCTCCTGAATAAAGGATCGGTACCAGATATTCGTGTTCCTGCTGAACCTCTAGAACAACTGAAGTGAGTGTAACGTTTTATTAAACTTTATATTAATATTTATATCTTTGCAAATCGCTTCACGATGAATGAGTCTAAGGTTTACACTCAGGGTACATTACTGCATGTTTTCTATGTACGACGTTCTCCATATAATTCATAATCCCACGTTTATAATGAACAACGCGTTATGGTTATTGTGTTACAAACGTGTACGCACAGAACAGAGGGGCGGAGTGAGCAAAGCTCATGATCATTTAAAGGCATATGCACTGAAACGGGGTGCTGAAAACAGAGCTGTTTTTGACCAGGTAAAATAAGTGTTTTCTTACAATCCTAATGAGAATTTTTAATTAAAGTATATTACGAACTTTTAAATTAGGCCCTAAAGAATCATATTAGCTTGTACAAAAATGGCATTATATGACCCCTTTAATAGTGCCCCCTACCGTATAACAGTGAAAACCCGGAGAGCCAGACATTTCCATCAATGGTGGGGCAAGAGTTAAACTGGATTGGCCGCTTTGAGGCTAAACCCTAACCTGACTCCGCCAGATGGATTTGCTCCGCATATCCATCTGGAAACCTTCCGTTGAAGTAGTTTTGGTAAGGGGCGAAAATACTGGTTAGCTGATTGGCCTATGTTGGTGATAGACGGGCCAAATCAACCAATCAGATCAACGAAGCATGTGACGTACTAACAGAGCGTATCTTTTCCTCTGAGAAAAGCCTCCAGAGCAGTGTTTTGCTCTTCTTTCAGTGAAGAAATACTCTGTAATTCCGATAAAACTTGCTCGATAGCCACGCTGATGCTAGTTTCATCCGCTGAAGCCGACATGTTCTTTAGACTGAACTGACGCGCTTCTCGTTGCGTCACACCTCAACCCGCCTCAAAGCCAACGCTGATTGGACGTTCGTTTGGTGAACTGCTCCCAAATTTTCTTTAACGGAAAGTATCCAGACTGATCTGCGAGTGAAACCTTGAAAGCTCGCGAGATCAGGATGGTCTCACGAGGCTAGCTAAACCCACCCTATAACCAGACAGCAATTGGGTCCCTGAGCACAAAAAGTAATTTAATTGGTAAAATCGAAATTTATCCCACTCAGAAACCCTTACACCAAAGTGACTTCATCGGTTACATGTATAATACATCCCTCTCGAAACCCTTACAAGTAAGTGATTTATTTGGTTGCAGCCCGAGGTGCGCAGCAAAACTATGAAGTTTAAACAATAATTCATTGTTTTTATGTTTTGGAATTGTAAATATAATCTAAAACAGAAAAACAACAATTCAACAGAAAACAACATTTAAAAATACAAGTCAAGTCACCTTTATTTATATAGTGTTATACAATACAGATTGTTTCAAAGCAGCTTTACAGTGATAGCAGGAAAATTATTTATTTCATGCTGTTGTTCAGCTGAAGTCAGTTCAGTGTTGATTCAGTTGTTAAGATCATCAATTATTAAATTAGTTCTTTTCATCTATAAAGCAGCTCTGTAGAAAACAGTGATGTCATTGTCCAGCTTGGATAGTTAAAACAATATTAATGGATATACAAAATTTTCAAAAACCTTCTGAACTTAAGTTGTAGATGAGTTGACCCAGTCTTGTGTATATGATACTGTGGAAAAGAGGAAACAATATTTGATATAAATACAGTATATATATTTTTTAAATAATTTGCTATATTGTATTTTTGGGACTATAACCTTATATATATATATATATATATATATATATATATATATATATATATATATATATATATATATATATATATTTATATATATATAATCTAAAACATGCCACAATTTATACTCCAAAGTTATTTATATAATGCATTTAATAAGTAAGGAAAAAGCAAACACTAAAAAAGTGTTTTTAAAAGACGTATTTCAAACACACGAACAGCTACAGACTGAAACACTGTAAGATTGAACAGTTCTGAGAAGAATCTACTTCAACAACATGCACAAACCAGGTAAGACTGATAATCTAAAATGGCTCTGTCAAAAATTATAAAGCTAGCTATGTTAAGTTCAATAATAGTTTTTGATACATATATTTGATTCATATAAAATAAAAATGGGGAAAAAATGGTTTGATATAGAAAAGTTCCAGAGACCACTGGTAGGTAGGTAAAGCAAGCAAGAAAATAAATAAATAAAGAAATGGTGTATGCACTAAATCGTTTAAATCATTAGTATTTTGCCTTTTAGACAGAATCTCGGGTATTAGATGTGGTTCAAACCCTTTCTTTTGGTAATTATTTTCAGCACACCACTGAACAACATGTGTTTTCTATTTCACAAAGAATTTAACTCTGGATGCTGCTGACGTGTGTTTTATTATTCGTATGAAAATGCACATACGTATGCCTATACACGTTTTACATTTTAGAACAGGACTTTTATTTTGGAGTTGTGATATGACGTCATAAGGCTGCGCCGCGCTCTTGCTTCTGTTGTGATTCGGCTGAAGAAGGTTAGTGTTTGTAAAGTGTTTATTTCAAAGCTATCCATTCAGGTAAATTTCATAGTTGTAACAGGAATTGTAAACGTAATGCGTTATTATTGAATGTAACGTTGTGATGCATTATCTAAAATCACTGCATGTTAATTGGTTTGAGTAAGCGCATCCACACATGATTAACAGAAAATCTGCGTCTTATTTAGCTCCCTTTATCATGAGTCAGTTTATCATAAACAAGAATTCAGTCACGAGTAGAGATGAGCAAAACAGAGCTTTTTGAAACTCCGAGTCAATTGAATCAAATAGTTTTCAAAATGATTCAGTGATTCGAAGCGCTCGATTCAGCTTTCAGCTCGATTGAGCAACGAGAACAACAATAAACACTAACAATTTTTACTTTTTTTAAATGTAATTGCATATCATTAACTACCTCATTTTAAAACCAAATATTAATCTAATTATGAGATGTTTTATAATCTGTTATTTTATTCACTTGTAGTGCTAGTTGAGTCTTTTTATAACTTTTAGTCTAATGATTTAAGTCCATTAACTCTCACTCTGACTGACTTCAGAACTGAACTACTGAACTAGAGCTGATTGAGACAAACACAGAGATTTAGTTTTGAGTGTATTTCTTCTAATTATTCTCATCCTAAACATACTATTTTAAAGATGGCGTTTATTAAAGTGGAGAGTGAAGACATGAGGATTGAAGAAACAATTAGAGTAAAACATGAAGATACTGAGGAACAAACAAAGATGCCGTTTATTAAAGAGGAGAGTGAAGAAATGAAGATCGAAGAAACATTCAGAGTGAAAAAAGAAGATCCTGAGGAAAAAACAGGTTAGTTTCATTATCACATCTGAACTCTGTCATTTGATCCTTATTAAAATGTCCAGCCCTACAGAATTTATTGATAGTTTTGAAGAATGAGTGTCCTAACAGGGTTTTCCCTGGGTCAAAAAGGGTCTTTTGGTGATGGTGGACAAACAACTGTGAGCCCAGTACTGACAATAAATCCAAAATAAATGCAAAGAAACAGTAATAAATATCTTTCCTATTCATGAATTAAAAATAATCACTGTCAGATCAAATAATAAAACAATGTGCTTAGAGCTATTATTTTTTAAACGTTTGTAAATGTGTGATAAGTCACTCACTGACTGATTAAAAAAGTAGTGTAGGGAATCAAGAGAATAATATTCTTCTTAACTAATCTTGAAACATGATCGGGGAATCACCTACAAATTATAAAATTACCCATAAAAGGGAAAAGTTACCGACGGCCTGTTTAGACAGCCGAACACAACGAAGAGTCCGTGTATGTGTGTTTTAAGTGTGTGTGGTGTACACATTTGCTTGTCATCGGACTCTGTGGATCCAGACCTGAGTTACGGATAGAAGTCAAAAGAGTTAAAAGCATTTTCCCGTGTTGGACTGCATGAGTCACGCTGACACGGTTCAGATACCCTACAGTAGCATTACGTATAAAATTATCGACTAGTGATCATTCATTTGAGCCATTAGTCAACTAATCGCATGTTTATATAAACTTAATTACTTGAATATACACTGGCTGGCAGGTATACTAATCCATAATAAGCCTTTAAAATATATATATATTTATATTATTTATATATATATATATATATAGGTGTAATCTATAACCTATTCCGTGCTCGATTGCACGCATAACCTTCTAAAAGTAGACATTTCAGGCTTTCTATAGATATTTCTCAGTTCATTTTCAGAGTTTTTCACGTGCAGTTCACGGAGATTGAGACAGCAGAAAGCATATCCTGTTAGTTTTTATTTTATTTAAAAAAACCACAACGGTTTGTTGTTATTATTCCTTTAAACAAACAAAAGACCCTTTACAGTTTCAACTCTTATAGGGTTAATTCACCCAAAAATGTAATTAATTACTCTTCCTCATTTCGTTCCAAACCCGTAAGACCTTTGTTCATCTTCAGAACACAAATTAAGATATTTTAACGAAATCCGAGAGCTTTCAGTGTGACTTATAAGAGCTTATTTGGTTATAGAAGGCTGTTCTACAAACATTAGAAATGTACTGTTACATCCATCCAATGGGATCTAGATATTTGGAGATTTTTTGGCTTTTGTCTTGTCTTCACAACATTCCAGACTGTTTTAAGGATAGCAAATATGGGATGTCTAGTAATTTTCCTGTACTAATTCTGACATTTAAAACTGAGTATTATTGACATAACAGTGAAATATAATAACATTGACTCCCTGGAGAGGAGAAAAGCAGAGAACTTAATACTGAGCCCTGTGGCACACCATACTTTCCTTGTGCTTGATAAGAAGACTTTTTTCATTTACTCTAGTAGCAGTCGGCTAGATGTGACGGATGTCCACAAATGCCAACATAATTATAAGTCTATCCAAGAGAATGTCATAGTCGGTGTTGGCGAAAGATCTAATGACTAGGTGCCGAAAGCAGTTTGTTTATTACTTTAATATACATAAACAATGTGGCTTACATCCTGACTGATATTGTTTCTCTGCAAAACTGAACATAGTTGAGATGCCAATGTTTTTATAATATTTTAGACCTAAATTGCAGGTTTAACAGTTTACTTATTAGTCAAATTGTGGGTTTTAGATAGTGGGTTTGCTAACTGTTTAATAAGTATTTGGGATGTTTCTCTAAAAGTAAAGAGTAAACAATATTGTGAAGAGGTTCTGAGATTACAGGTAACAACTCTTTCAGTTGCTTTTTTGGCTACATGATTCTGCATACATGCCTACATGTTTGGTGTCTGTTGTTTGGTGCCATTGTTAACTTGTCTATTTTCACCTTAGACCTGAGAGCGCTGAAAGAGGAGAGTGAAGTACTGAATGAAACGGAGGAGAACGTCCAGTATGATTTCCCAACTGGAGAAAACTTGTTTAGTTGCTCAAAGACTAAAAAGACTTCCTCACGAAAAAGAGCTAAAATAACCCAAACTAACTTCACCTGCCAGCAGTGTGGAAGGAGTTTCAAGAAAAAAGGAAGCCTGAAAACCCACATGAGAGTTCATAAGAGAGAGAAGCCTTACACCTGCCCTCAGTGTGGAAAAGGTTTCACTCAAACGGGAAGCTTTAACAGGCACATTAGACTTCACAATGGAGAGAAGCCCTACCCCTGCAATCTGTGTGGGAAGAGTTTCACGACAGATCTAAACCTAAGGTATCACTTGAACAGTCACACTGGAGAGAAGCCTTTCACATGTGATCAGTGTGGAAAGAGTTTGAGACACAAGGTAACCCTTAAACTGCACATGAGGCTTCACTCAAAAGTGACCTGTTTTAAGTGTCATCAGTGTGGGGAGAGATTTAAAGACAGTAAACACCTTGAGAATCATGTAATAAGTCACACTGGAGAGAAGCCTTTCATGTGCTATCAGTGTGGAAAGGGTTTCACACTTAAAGGAAACCTGCAGACTCACTTGAGAATTCACACTGGAGAGAAGCCTTACTCCTGCCCTCAGTGTGGGAAGAGCTTCACACTCAATGGAAACCTTCAGACTCACATGAGAATTCACACCGGAGAGAGGCCTTTCACGTGTCTTCAGTGTGAAGGGAGGTTCACGTATAAAAGAGACCTGAAGCGTCATTCGAAAAAATGTTGTGGGAACGCATCGCAGTGTTCCTCAGCGTAGCAAGATGCTTAGAAAAAGGAGTGATTTCAAAGTCATTTGCGCATTCAAGAAAGCAGAAGGCGGCAATTTAATTGGGATTAGTGTAATAAAAAAAATTTCACACTTTAGATTAGTGTTCAATTCTATAATATTCATGCTAATAATCAACTAATTGTGAGAATTGGACCCTATACTAAAGTGGTATAAAAAAATGATTTTGTCGGGACACACCAAACTGACTTCAATGTATTAGTGGCAAGGAAAGCCAATGTGTTTCGGCCAAAAAGCTGCACTTAAACACACCAAAAGGACTAAAGTCAACTGTCATCTAGCACATGCGTTCTTGTATATAATCGTCTGAACAGATGATGCTCTTACACATGTTATTTATTTGCATCTGTCTCTTTGGCTTGATGCGGTTTATTTTCTTTTGTCAGTCATGTATATGTGAATGCCTATGACCATACTCAACCATTTCCTTGATAAAGTTTTAAATATTGAGCGGTTGCAGGAGAGAGTCTAATTTCTAAGGTTGTATCGAAGCGTCCTCATATATTTTATTCAGTTTAACACCTCGAAACTTGTGTCCTTCAGTGAAATAATAATGTAAAAGAAAAATTGTCATGGGATCACTGAGCAAGAATCAAGGCTTCATCTGTGTTTTTTATGGACAGTTGTTCTGAAATGTGTTTGTCCGACCAAATTTTAAGTAGCCGTTTTACATCGTTAACCTTGTGGCTATTCTCACACTAGCCGCGTTTCCATTACAGATTTGCGCAAAACTATTGCGAGATTACAGCGTTCCCATTAAACGATGCAACTAAAATGTCTTTTTTTAAATGCCAAAAAGACATTTCTATAACAGTTTTACGAAATATTCTTTTTTCGAATTGCCTTAAAAAAAACCTCATGCAAGGTTAAATACTCTTTTGTGAAATATGGGAGTTTTTGCCAAATCTACGAGTTTCCATTGGGCATATTTTCAATTCGTCATTTTAATTTGCGCAATTTGAAGGGTAATAGAAACGCGGCTTCTGTCAGTCCATAACTAATTATTTGCATATTGGAATCTGTTCAAATTATAGACTGTCCACACTGTATCACAACTGTTCATATCTGATTTGTGTCCTGTTAGTGTTTCGGAATATCTTCATTGGTTTCTATTGCAATGATGTTGCATTGGTTGGCATACGCTGGGACCACTGCATCTTCTGAGGCAGCGGCAGAAAAGTAGGAGGTTGGGGTCTGTATATGTGTCTTTATTCCGTGCTGTCTCTCCGCCAGTCTCAAAGCATGTCTTAATTTATAGGCTATTGTAATTTTTTGCTCAACCAGCACTTGCAGTAACACATGCAAGTCTTGTTTTAGCATGTTTCCTAAAACAATGTCTGACATGTTTATGTTTTACGTGGCGTGAGAAAGTCACATAAACCATGGGAAGTCTGATTAGAGCAGTCAGACTAAAACTGATTCCATGTGATTTTTCTTTTTCTTGGTTCGCTTATATATATTATATATTATATATATTAACTGTAACTGTAAACATGTATTTCAAGTAGATTTGGTGCTAATGTCACTGCATTTTACTTACAACATACTTACAGTACACACACAAGTATATGTGATGAGGACATGGTAAAGATAAACTGCCACATCTGTCTGGGTAACAAAAAGTGAAGTTGAATACTTTTTGATTTGACTGGAATTTAATTAGTTTATTTCAGTGCTATGGATTTTTTCCCCCATGGAGTTATGCAGTCGATTTAAGGTGTATAAAACACCAAAAAGTTATTTTAAATGCATTGAATTTCTATGAGATTTCTATAAACATCACATTTTCCCCTGAAAGCAATAAAGCACAATTTGTACCATATTCAATATCACATTCTATCGGCGAGTGAAAATCGGGGCTAAAAACGTAGATTGTGTGCCCAGAGTAACTTACCATGTCTTAAAGCTCAAATCATCTCAAACTGGTTTCTTGAATGTGACAATAAATTCATTAAACTCAAATGGCCTCCAGTCACCAGATCTCAATCCAATCGAGCAGCTTTGCAGGGTTCCCGCGGATCCTTAAAAAGTCTTAAAAAGTCTTAAATTAGATTTTTAAAATTTAAGACCATAAAAAGTCCTATAAAGTCTTATTTTTACTTATGAAAGGTCTTAAATTTTAGATGACACTTTGACTTAGACATATATAAAAGCTTTCCAAATTAAAACTATCTAATTAGCGTACGTATTTTTATTTATTTATTATTCTATCTTTGTGGATTTGCTAGTTCACGTGACATTTCGCGTCACTCGCGAGTCGCGGCAGCATAACTGTCTCCTGCACGCGAGAGGAGAGAAAGAGAAGAAAGGTCGTAAATGTCAGTTCAGTTGTAAGTTCATTCTTTATGTGCGTATGGTGTGCGATGTGTATTGTCTATTATGATATTGTAATCATTGTTTTAACGATGTACGAGGCACTGCGAGCTGACATCGCATTTGTCTCGTGCTTTCACTGCGTGATGTGTGCAGTGCAACTGTTATGTCCCCAAATTAGTTTTTGTCTTATATTTATATCATATTATGTTCTTATATTAGAATATCACATCAGAAAGAGTGCCGTTGTCCCGTGCACGATTCCAAGTGTGATATTGTTAATTTAACAGTTGTATAACATAAATAAGTTAACATTGAAACTACTTTTTAGACACAATATTGTTAATATTGTTTGTTTTCCCTTTATTTCGCCGACTATGATTTCAAAATGAAACCGTAGCAGAGTCTCAATGCAACCGACAGCGATGATTTCTTGACTGAAATCCGCGTTTTGAACGAATCACTTGCTTCTTTCAGTGTTGCAAACTATTTTCAAAGGAAAGTAGCTAACGCCTTCCTTAAAAGTCGCTAGATGACCTCATACGTCAATTAGCATATTAATTACGTCATCGCGTCGTACTTGCGTTCTGTCAGCCTAGTGCGTTTTCTCTTTAAATTAATGCTCTATTTAATATAATATAGCCGAATGTCAAATAAAGCTGTTCTCATTTCCTATTTTGTTGTTGTCAGACAATAGAACGAGTAGCTATAATATAGTGAATGATTACATTTTTTATAGGCCTATGTGGAACATTATCTGAATTGAGAGAGTTAGGGAACCGGATGAACTAAGCTATGTGATAGTGAGTGTTACAAGTAATAAGCACAAGAAAATAAATAAAATGAAAATGGTCAAACTAAATTCTTTAAATATAAAACAAAAGAAAAGCAGATAAGTGATAAGTCCGTGGAAAAACACTGCTCATTCGCGTCTGTCAGCGCCCGTGCGCTCCTCTCAGCCATTCACTGAACAGGGCAGACGCAGCTAGAGAGAGTGACGGCAGGGAGAAAGAAGACCTCGCGCTCGCAGGACAGTACTGGCAACATTTGGAGGTTACTGGGGTTTGTCCAAAAAGTCGCTAAAATTGTCGCTAGTCGCTTTTTTGAAAAAATGTCGCTAAAGGGGTCTGAAAAGTCGCTAAAAATAGCGACAAAGGCGCTAAGTTGGCAACACTGGCTTCTTTCCCGAATGAATCAGCCGTTTGAACGAATCGGTTCAATGAATGACTCCCTCAACTCACTTAAGACTGATTTGCCGCTGCGGTTTCATATTTAAAGTACCCTTTAAATAAAATGTTAAAATTAGAAATCATTACATATTTAAATATTGATTTAAAAATATATATCTCATAGCTTTATTTATGCAGTTGTAAATGGAGTGTAAATATATTAATGCCGCTTCTGTCACCTCTGCACTGCAAAGATGGATTTTGATTAAATGATTTAATTTGACTGGTAACAGTGGTACTGTATGATTATTATATAATTAAGTATTATTGTATAATTACTGTGATAGTGATAGTATTTGACATTAAAGGTGATGCATAACTCTAAATAAGTTTAGAAAAAATGTCCATATATAGGTGAAAATGCCCCTGAAAAATCAATTTAAGGTGGCAAATATTGCCTCTTAATTAAAATATTAGTTTCTGTCACTGCTGTGAACCGACCACTGCATAGAATATGAAAAATATGAATATCTTCGTGAGTCAGCTGTCAACAGCAGACCTAAACCAGCCATGGCACCAGCACAAAAACACAATCAGTAAAATATCATCTAATTATTATCAACAAAACGTTGAAAATATCAAGATATATTTGTCAATACTGCACAGCCCTAATGTACGGTATTAATTTTGATTTCTTAAGGTTGGCTGAAAAGCTACGGACTGCAGCTTTAAGTAACTGCAGTGTACTAGAAGTAAAAAGTTAAAGTGGATTGAGAAATTCCAATTAGTCCATCTCAAGTGGGCCAAATATTGTAAAGTTGGTGGCTTGACAAGGCCAAACATCTGCCATGATATGATGTTTCGTACACATGTTATTCGAAATATCCTACTTTCCACCTCTGTATACATAATTCCTGTTTAATTGCTGTGTTGTTGGAGAGGATATGAAACATGGAGAACTCCATGGAGGTGTGTGTATGTGTGAGAGAATGTGAGCGAGTGAAACTAGCTCACATTTTAATAACAAAACTTTTTAATAGTCATGTGGACTTCTCAACAGGTGTGCTGTTGAAATTGCCTTTACCTAGTGTTGGCAAAAGTACCTGTACTTTGGTACCAGGTCGATACCAAAGTTGTAAATATGTAAATTGATACAGAATTGATGTTGTAAAAATCTAATGATACATTCTGCCATTCAGATCTTATTTCAGCACGAGCTCAGACTAAGTTCTGCACAATTTTTCTTTGTAGTCAGTTTTCCCCAATGTGCAGAATTCAGTGAGCTTGCACTAAAGTAATTGATAGCTTCAGTGATTATAAAGGGAGCGTTCTTAGCAAGCTTTCTTTATATTTATATTCCCATAATTTTAATAAAAAACACAAATTAGTGTTAGATGAATAGAAAAAAAACCTTCATTCTATTCTTTGTATGTGATTATTAATTTTGTAATCAACTTTTCACTTGAACTTTTTAAACAATATTTACTTGATTGAATCATTTTGGAAGGCTTTATGCTAATATTGTATCATATTATTTACTTATAATAAATTATTACATTTAATAAAATAGTTAAAATTAATTTTTGTAACTTTAGTTAATGAGAATGTATTCATTGTATTTTGAGAGGAAAATGGTGTCTTGGAAGTTTCACATTTAGTGTGAAACCCAAAGGTTTGGCTTGGGACAAAAAGTTTGAGACCATTTCATTCTAACATTCAATGCTGAGGAAGAGTCTAGACTTAACTAATGTCTACTACAGACTGTGCGATTTTGGCAATCCATTAAGATCATTACAAATCACACTGCATGACATGATGGATCTAATAAACTTGGGTACGGCATGCACAGTATGTAGACTGTACGAAGATGAACTAATGTGCTAGTGGTAAGCAAGATAAAAGCAAGATAAATCACACGTTGGCAGATGTGGTTTTTATGTGTGCTGAAAAAAGGAGGAATGTCATGTTAATCAATACACCATATAATGTTGAATTTTTATTTAATATGCACAATTTTTCGACAATGTCTTTTGCGCAACAAGCTGAAAGTATTATATGCATCCCCTGAACTTGCAAAGAGAAACGTCTTTGAGTTGACCTCGGTCATGCGTTGCACTGGCCTTTGTAACGGCACGCCCCAACTGTACAAACTGTGAAACTCTGCGAGTTGTTTCTAATGGTGCCATCTAGCGTCTGTAGAAATAAATTAAGCACTGGGCATACCCGGTCAAAAAAAGTCACCGCTCACCATATATATATATATATATATACTTAAAATGTTAGCTAATGTAGTCATTTTTAAAGCTTTATCTATCGATTACAAATCTTATTTATATTACATATCTACATAATCTGTATTTTTATATATATATATATATATATATATATAATTTCTCATGTGTAATGGTTTAGGGGTATAATAATTATATAAATAATATATAATAATCATCGCTATAATTCAGAATTTGTATTTAAAAATATTTTATGGTAAATGGACTGCATTTATATAGCGCTTTCACAGAACCAATGGCCACCAAAGCGTTTTACATTTTGCCTCACACTCACTCATTCATACACTGACGGAGGTGTCAGCCATGCAAGGCGCCATCCAGCTCATCGGGAGCAGCTGGGGTTAAGTGTCTTGCTCATGGACACCTCGGCACTTGGTCAGGTGGAACCGGGGATTGAAACACCAACCTTCTAGTTTGTAGAAAACCTACATGAACCACTGCCGCCCCTACAATTTTACCACGTAGTGACCTTTAATTTGGATCAAGGGAGTCTTTATTGTGTCGAGATGTGTTTGTTTCGGTTTGAGATCTCTTTCCCAGAACATAATCTGCTCGGAGCAGGTTAGCCATGAAGAGATTGCTATGGCAATGAACACCGCTTATATCCGAGATACTTTCATGGAGCCTAAAACCCAGGAAAGGTGCAAACGAAACTGAAACTGGCTCTATTAGTAATAAATATTAATTTATTTGAATGTTTCTTTGTAGATTTAAATAATGTATTTTATTTAGGCAGCTTTGGATTCCGTATCTGATTCCTCAATTTTAGGACAAGGACTTTTGGTGCTTGGATCCCTGCTTACATTTGCAAAAAGCATAGTCTTTATTCACAAAATGAGAGGATTCTAAAATGCAAAAAAAAAAAAAAAAAATTCATAGATAACTAGTGAGATTTTAAGAATATTTTGATCACTTGAGGAAATTTCCCTAGTTTCCATTTCGGAAATCTGATCACCCTTGGGTGTAAAATGATTGATAGTGTTAAACACCTTTAAATTTTCAGATCTGTTAACGCACTACTTCATTCTACTACTGCAAATCATTTCCATTTTGCAAATATGCCTACCTGGGGGGGGGGGCTTCTTATCGCCGGACTCCCGTTGTCTCTTCCCGGTCATAGTTCTTGTTTGGCATCCATCATTTACATGGGGGGAAACGGACGCACCGCGATGCATATTGCAATGCACAGCAACTTAATGTACCTATTTTTAAATAAATTGTAAACATGTATTATATTTACATATTTTAATTTGGTACAACTGGACTGAATATCCCCTACATTACCTTACAGTAGCTCGATCTGAGTTCTGTGTTGTAGCTTCATGA
The DNA here is from genome assembly GCA_029959095.1 of Rhinichthys osculus. Taxonomy (NCBI): domain Eukaryota; kingdom Metazoa; phylum Chordata; class Actinopteri; order Cypriniformes; family Leuciscidae; genus Rhinichthys; species Rhinichthys osculus. Next base: position 10,010,994 of record JARWKJ010000013.1, on the reverse strand, counting down.
TATTCTACCCATTTCTTATTTTAGACACCTTTAGGTCCAGCCCCTTAAGGCTAATTGGTCTAGAGTGAGTTATGGGATGTCCCTGTTCTCTAAGTATCTCTCTGGTTATTATCTATAACTGACCTTTTATTGACCATATATAGTACTGTGCAGTTTAACATATGGTTTCGTTTTCAAAATTAGCAATTGCATACTGGAAAACGTGACAGCAGATAAAATGTTTTCTTTTTTTGTGGCATACTATACTACACAAAGGGGAATCTTGTATATCTGAGCTATGCAACAACAAAAAAGCCAAAGAATAACATTGCAGAAACTCATTATAACCTGTTTTTTTTTTCTAATTAAACAATTTCCTTCCTCTTTTTTTGTATCAGACACCATGAAAAGAAAATAAGGGAAAATATTATGTTAATCAGTAGTGCATAGGGGTGGAACGGTACACAGAAGTCATGGTTCGGTTCATACCTCGGTTCAGACGTCACGGTTCGGTGCGATTTCGGCGATTTCTAAGTGAATAGCAAAACAAAAATATAGAAGGCATTTTATATAAATATCTTAAGCCTTGTATTTTTTAAATAAGTTTTATTAATAAAGGCATAGAACCAGTTTATTTGTAGTGCACTGACAGTAGTTTTATATAATTAGTTTATTAATTAAATTATTAAAAAGACGAAAAGACCTTGAGATATGTTTGGTAATTGTACCTGAATGAATTTAAAATTAATTTGCTATTTCAGATCAAATTTGTTTCCTTCATTTTAATTAACCCTAACTTTATTCTCATCTGAATTATGAATAATTGATTTCCGTATAAAATAATACTACCACTAAAAACTTTTGTCAACAGTTGTAGGTTACAGTTTGATAAGAGTTTAGAGTGTGACAAAAGCACAATGTTGTGTTTTATTGCGAGTGTACACAAATATAAGTAAACACTTTGCAGTTTTAATGATGTCCTGTATGAAAAAAATGACGGAGTATGTTTTTATCTTTCCACTGTTTGATCGCCCGTGCCTCTCTCACACACACACACACGCACACAGTTCGATCGCGCGATTCGCGCCCGCGCCTCTCTCTCTCACTCGCACGCGCGCGCGCACACACACACACACAGTTCGATCGCGCGATTCGCGCCCGCGCCTCTCTCTCTCGCACGCCCGCGCACACACACACACACACACACACTGTTAATCGCGCCTCTCTCTCTCTCTCTCGCGCGCGCGCGCACACACACACACACTCCAGCATTGCAATCTTGATCGCAGCCTGTTCATTGCTGCGTTCACAGTCACACCAAAAGCGAATAGAGCGAAATTTATCGCTATTTAAGAGGTTTTTTTTTCATTTGTACCGTGTATTCTCCGTGCAAATTCGTGCACCGAACCGTTACGCCCGTACCGTTTCGGTTCAATACGAATACATGTACCGTTCCACCCCTAGTAGTGCATGATGCTAACAATGCAAAGTTCAAGAGTTCAATATCCAGGTGTTGGGGTGGTTGCAGTAATCACTTCAATCATAACAATAAATCCAACAGGAACACACATGAGATAACAGTCATAACAATAACACACAACCTCGTAAAACAATGACCACACCAAACCAAGAATTCTGGGATTAATCAACAGAAACTGAAATGGGTGTGTAACACAATCAGTAACCAAGCAAACTAATGCAAGGCCCCGCTCGATCGGCCCAAATTCCGGCATTCGATCAGCAGGTGAAGGTCTCTGCGTGTTACTGTCTTTTCTCGTGGCAAAGTATTTTGATTAAATGCAATACATTTTTCATATGTATTCTCTCGTTATTTCATCTGACTCCATACATAAAAAGGTTTTTAATGATATCTGTGCATCATTAAATATAAGCGAAAGTTTGACTAATTCCTTTTAAAGGGATACTCCACCGATTTTTCATATTAAACTATGTTATTCCCTTAACTAAGATGAGTTGATGCATACCTCTCTCGTCTCAGTACGTGCACTCAATCGCTCTGACACGCGAGACACTTTGATAACACTTAGCTTAGCCCAGTTCATTCATTAGGATCCAAACAGAGAAGCGACCAAACACCTCCACGTTTTCCCTATTTAAATACAGTTACACGAGTAGTGTATCTCAACCAAGAATGGTGACAAAAAATAAAACGTTGCGCTTTTCTGAGACGAGAGAGGTATGCATCAACTCGTCTTAGTTAAGGGAATAACATAGTTTAATATGAAAAAACGGTGGAGTATCCCTTTAACTCTAATGAAATAATATCAAAGTCAGTTAGAATCAGGCACGTGCACAGGTAGGGCTCAACCTGTGCAGAGCACATGCCCTTTTTCTCCTTACAATGCGAAGTGCCCTTTTTTTTGGTGGTGTTTTTTTTTATTATTATTATTTTATTTTTTTATCAATGCTATTGGTCACCCTTTACATCTGTCTGTCTGTTTTACAAATATTTAGCCAATGAAAGTTCTTAAAAAGAGCTTGTGCAAATCTAGTTCGATCCTCAAACTGTCAGTAAACCTGATAACTCCGCCCCTCTATATTCATTGAATCAACTGAAGCTCCGCAGCGGCCGCACAGCAGACAGCAGCTGCTGAACGAATTTTTGCAAAGGGTAAATAAAGATCTTGTTGTTTGAATAAATCACTTTGTCCATAAAAGCTCATATTTTATTTATTTGATGTCTGACTGACATGTGGGACTGGGAGTCGGACCTGACTGAGAAAGAGGTCTAGGGCTAGGCTAGGATTTGCCATCTAGTCATAGCCAATACATAGACATATAGCCTACACTTAGCCTGTGCATACAGTAGCATAGCATAACGTTTCATCTTTTATAAAATGCGATTTTGGCAAAATGTATTTTACAACAGGAAAAACTGACTGCCTGTTTCGTAATGGAACTTACACAAAACGACGAGTGATCCTCGTCACCTAGGTAATATATTTCTAAGAAATTTGTTCTTTGATTTATGATTGCTGATGCACTTAATTTATTTTGGAGGACACGCATACAGATGCAAAAAGGCATGAGCCTATGTCAATTCCATCAGACATACCACCTATCAACCCACCAGAATACCAAATGGAAAGAGGTAGAGCAGGCTGTGAGAAAGGCAAGGGCTTCATCATCTCCAGGGCCTAATGGAGTTCCGTACAGAGTGTACAAGAGTGCTTCAGGAGTTCTTCGAATTCTGTGGAAATTGATAAAAGTGGCATGGGAAAAACAGGTTGTACCTAGAGCATGGCGCAGAGCAGGTGGAGTCTTTATACCAAAAGAAAAAGATGCTACAAGCATCAGTCAGTTTCGTCCTATTTCACTATTAAACGTTGAGGGTAAGATTTTCTTCAGCATTATTGCCCAGAGATTGTCCACCTACCTGTTAAAGAATGGCTTCATTGACACCTCAGTTCAAAAAGCGGGCATTCCAGGGTTCTCAGGATGCTTAGAACACATCAATGTTATCTGGCAACGAATTCAGTCAGCTAAAAAGGAGAGGAAGGAGCTCCATGTGACATTCCTTGATTTGGCTAATGCATATGGTTCAGTGCCACATGAGCTTCTTTGGGCAGCATTTGATTTTTTCAGAGTACCAATGTCAATAACAAATTTAGTGAAAACCTATTTTGGAGATTTGCAATTCAGTTTCTCAACTCCAAAATTCAGCACTGCATGGCAATGCCTAGAGGTTGGAATAATGGCAGGATGCCATTATTACAGCATGTAAGAGGGGGTTTTGGGCTCAGTTTAGCTCCCCCTAAATGGCACAAGGCAGGCCCAGCTCAAAGGAGGAAGCTGGTAGTCAACGAGGTGCGACAGCAGGAGGAAAGGATGAGGTGTATAAAGGCCATTTCCCAGGCCAAGCAGGGAGAATGGATGAGATGGGAGAGTGTGGAACAACGCAAGATGGGCTGGCAAGACCTTTGGTCAATGGAAGAGAGTAGGATCAGTTTCCTTATTAGGTCAACATATGATGTTCTCCCATCACCGCAGAACCTAAACCTCTGGGTAGGAGAGGATCCCTCTTGTCCTTTGTGTTCATCACCTGCCACATTAAGGCACATTTTGACAGGATGTAAGGTGGCTCTTAGCCAAGGTCGGTTTACTTGGCGCCATGACCAAGTACTGCGATGTTTGGCTTTAGCATTAGAAGGCAAGCTGGCTGATCTTGACCAACGGCTTATTTTTCCACCTGAGATTGCCACCACTAACCTACGACCAGATATTGTTTTGTGGTCTGGATCAGCACGCATTGTTCAACTGATAGAGTTAACAGTGCCATGGGAGGATGCGGTAGATGAGGCATATGAGAGGAAGAAACTGCGGTATGCTCATCTGGCCACTGAAGCAGAACAGCGAGGATGGAGAGTCCAGGTTTATCCAGTGGAAGTGGGTTGTCGAGGTTTTGTGGCACACTCTACAACCCGGTTCCTCAGAGACATCGGATTCAGCGGCCAAGAGTTGCGTCGCACAGTAAAGAACTTATCTGAAGCAGCAGAAAGGAGCAGCAACTGGCTGTGGTTGAGACGGAAAGATTCTAGCTGGCTGTGTACAGGCTCCCACGCTACGGTTTCGTAGAATTCTTGAAAACTTGAAGAGTCTGTTGGTTTGTTTGTATACGTTCCTGTGGATATTGCGTGAATGACGGGTGGTTGGGCAGATATTGTGTTTTGCGGTAGGTGGTATGCCGTACGGAACCTCAGCAGCAGGAGGGATGTAGAGGTCAGTAAGCTGGGCTGAGTTGAGTGGGGGACGGAGGGGGGTGACTCTGGGACGCCAGAGTCACTGTCAAGCCCTCTTGAGGTGTCGTGGGCTAGTCGACGAAACACTGAGGACGGAAGGTGCCCACTTGAAGACCCTAGAGATGTCCCCTACTCGGTTCAATCCAGACGGTTGTCGTGCTGGTCCTGTAGTTGCAGCCGTCGCGTGCGCTGACGCGCCAAGTACACTGCTGCCGTTAACGCCGGACAGAAGGGGAGTCACACCACCTTATGGAAAGAAGCGTAAATGGATGGAGAAGCATAGTTTACTGTAAAGCTACGTCTTAGTTTTGCTTATCTTGGCGAAAGCGGAGTACAAATCAGCATGAAGTTTTAACATCTACTCTCGTGTAATGGAAATCATTAACATTTAATTATGTTATGGTAATAATATTAAATTATTGTTAATTCAAGGCTGTTAATATGCATATATTCACTATATAGCTAATTTTTTTATTTATAGTATTCTATACTCTCCGCTTGTCCTCACACTCCGCTTGTAGTAGTAACAAAAAAAAAAAAAAATACAGAAGATCACTGTGAAATCTTTATATTTTATCATGCAGAATGTAATTCATGATTTAATTCATTCCAAGGCTTAATTTGTTTGATCCAAAATACAACAAAAACAGTAATATTGTGAAATATTTTTACGATTTAAAATAACTGTTTTCTATTTGAATATATTTTAAAATGTAATTTATTTCTGTGATCAAAGCTGAATTTTCAGCATCATTTCTCCAGTTCAGTACTCTTCAGTGTCACATGATCCTTCAGAAATGCTTTTCACTGCAACTGTACTTTTCACACTATTTTATAACATTTTTCATTGCTCCCTTATTTTAGGGACAGTGTAGAGAATAATATACCTTCAAGAGACCAACATCCCTGGACAGGTCCTCCACAGTATCAAGTTTTTGCCAGGTAGGCGGATACATGTTGGATATGCTATAGTAACGGTATGGCTATAGTTTCTTATAATCTGGAATTGAGTTCGTACATAATTATTTAAATTATATTTCAAAATAGTTTGTCCAAAATACTTGACTCATTGTCATTTCTCTACCTTCCCCTCTTCTCAATGTCATACATAAACATGTTAACCAAATTATACAAATTAACAGAATAGCTAAAAAAAAAAATATTTAACTTTATGTGTGCAAAGCAGAAAAAAAAAAAAATATATATATATATATAAAATGCAATTAAAAAAAAAGAGGGAGTACACATGAGCAATTCACAAACACAGGACCCTACAAGTAAAGATCTTGACAACAAAACTATTTTTTGTACTTATATGAATTTTGATTACTTAAATGAATTTTGATTACTTGGTGGTTGCAGTGCAATACCCCGTAAAGAGAGAAATAAGAAAAAGAAGGAGAGGGAGCGACAGCAGGCAGCCAAGGGTAGCAGCTCACTCACTTCATGGATGAGGCCAGTTTGCAGCAGGGAAGAAGAAAAGGAAGGAAGTAGTAATTCAGATGTAGAGAGAGAAGCGATAGATGATGTGCAAGAATTTGCTGGTGAACAAGATACAGGAGCCCCTGCAGGAGAGTTACCAGAAGGAGATGCAAGAGAAGAAAGCCAGTATGGAACTGCTAGTGTAGATCAGGAGAATGTGATGGAGACCGGAGCAGGAGAGTTAACTCCAGAAGAAACCAGAGAAGAAAGCCAGTATGGAACTGCTAGTGTAGATCAGGAGAATGTGATGGAGACCGGAGCAGGAGAGTTAACTCCAGAAGAAACCAGAGAAGAAAGCCAGTATGGAACTGCTAGTGTAGATCAGGAGAATGTGATGGAGACCGGAGCAGGAGAGTTAACTCCAGAAGAAACCAGAGAAAAAAGCCAGTATGGAACTGCTAGTGTAGATCAGGAGAATTCAATTCAATTCAAATTTATTTGTATAGCGCTTTTCACAATACATATTGTTTCAAAGCAGCTTTACAGAAAATGCATTTCAGAAATGTACATAGAAGAATATAGTTAGTTAATCATCATGTATTAATTTAGGGCATAACATATCGCCGGCGATGAGTCGTCTCTTCACAGGCGTCGAGTCGTCTCATCGCAGGTGTTGGAGCATCTGAAGTCTCCGTGAGAGGCTGGATACAAACTGGAGCTGACGAACGCTATTTACCTCGGGACTAGCGTCCCGAGATAACAGCAGAAAAGCAGATGGGAAATAATTAGCGTAGCTGCTGTTCATAATATTAATGCATTCGATCTGATTCAACAGTGGTATAAAAGTTAAGCATTATGTGAATGCTTGGCTGAAGAGATGCGTCTTTAATCTAGTTTTGAACTGGGAGAGCGAGTCTGAGCCACGAACAGTATCAGGAAGGCTATTCCAGAGTTTAGGAGCGTCCCTCCTTTAGTGGACTTAGATATCCTAGGAATGACCAGAAGCCTCGAATTTCGGGATCTTAAAGAACGCGATGGATTGTAGGGCGATAGAAGGTCCATTAAATACACAGGAGCTAAACCATTTAGGGCTTTATAGGTCAGTAGTAGTACTTTGTAATTGATACGGAACTTAATAGGTAACCAGTGCAGAGATGATAGAATCGGTGTTATATGATCATATTTTCTTGACCTAGTAAGAACTCTAGCGGCTGCATTTTGGACTAACTGTAGCTTGTTTATTGAAGATGCAGGACAACCAGCTAATAAAGCATTACAGTAATCTAGTCTCGAGGTCATGAATGCATGAACTAACTTTTCTGCATCAGAAACAGATAGCATGTTACGTAATTTAGCAATGTTTCTAAGGTGGAAAAAAGCTGTTCTTGTAACATACGAAATATGATTTTCGAAAGACAAGTTGCGGTCTGGTATAACACCCAGGTCTTTTACTGTAGTCGATAAGGTAATGGGACATCCTTCTAAATTAAAGTTGTATTGTAAGAGATTTTGTGGGTAGTTTTTTGGACCAATAAGTAATACCTCAGTTTTATTTGGATTTAGTAGCAGGAAATTACACGTCATCCAGCATTTTATATCTTTAAGACATTCTGTCAATTTAGATAAGTTAGTGTATTCATCTGGTCGTGATGAAATATATAATTGAGTGTCATCAGCATAGCAGTGGAAATTAATTCCATGTTTTCTTATAATATTACCAAGTGGCAGCATATATATTGAGAATAGCAGAGAGCCTAACACCGATCCTTGCGGCACTCCATAGTCTACTGACGTTATCTTCGATTTTTCCCCATTTAAACAGACAAAATGGTAACGGTCCGATAAGTACGATCTGAACCAGCTTAATGCCTGTCCCTGAACACCAGTGTAGTTTTGTAGTCGATCCAGGAGTATTTTATTATCTATAGTGTCGAATGCAGCGCTAAGATCGAGTAGAACTAGTATTGAGATACAGCCTTGGTCAGAAGCTAAAAGTAAATCATTTGTAATTTTAACTAGCGCAGTTTCTGTGCTATGATGCGGTCTGAATCCTGACTGAAATTTTTCGTATATCTCATTTTCTTGCAAGAAAGAACACAATTAAGCGGACACAATTTTTTCTAGTATTTTAGACATAAATGGAAGATTTGAAATGGGTCTGTAATTTGCTAAGTTATTTTGATCTAATTGCGGTTTCTTAATAAGAGGTTTTATTACTGCCAGCTTGAATATTTTTGGAACATGACCTAAAGATAAAGACGAGTTAATAATATTGAGAAGAGGCTCTTCCACTACAGGTAACACTTCTTTCAGTAGTTTAGTGGGTATTGGATCTAATAAACATGTTGTTGGTTTAGATGCAATGATACGTTTATTTAGCTCTTCCTGTCCTACAGTTGTAAAGCGGTGTAGTTGTTCTTGAGGGACGATAATTGAGGCTGAATCACAAGACACCATAGAGGATTGTACATTTACAATTGTATTTCGGATGCTTTCTATTTTCTCATTGAAGTAATTCATAAAATCATTACAACTATACTGTAACAGAATATTTTGCTCTGGTGATGTCTGTTTATTTGTTAGTCTAGCCACGGTGTTAAATAAAAACCTTGGATTATTTTGGTTATTTTCTATTAGTTTGCGGAGATGCTCTGCCCTGGCTGCTTTTAGAGCCTTTTTATAACGTGACACACTGTCTTTCCATTCGATTCTAAAGACCTCTAAATTAGTTTGTTTCCATTTACACTCTAAGTTACGAGTTTCTCTCTTGATAGCATGTGTAGTACTATTGTACCATGGTGCTTTAGTTTTCTCTCTAACCTTTTTCAATCTAATTGGTGCAACAATATCTAATGTACTAGAGAAAATGGTGCTCAAACTGCTGGTCATTTCCTCTAGTTCATCTGTTTGTTTGGGTTCACTGAGCAGCTGAGATAGATCAGGTAAGCTATTTGAGAATCTATCTATAGTGATTGGAAGGATTGTTCTGCCTGGTCGATAACGCGGCGCAACATGACAAATTTCAGCAGTACGTATTATACAAGTTACCATGTGATGATCAGTGAGATCGTCACTTTGCGGTATAATATCTATATCGGTTGGATCGGTTCCATATGATATAATTAAGTCTAGTGTATGATTTAGCCGATGAGTGGGACCACTGACGTTTTGCTTGACCCCAAAGGAGTTTAATAAATCTGTAAACGCAGTCCCTAACGCATCATTTGTGTAATTATTGCTTTATCGACATTGACCAATAGATCTGAGAGAAAGTCTGCAAACTCTTTTAGGAAATCAGTGTAGGGCCCTGGAGGTCTATATACAGTAGCCAAGGCTAGAGATAATAGGGATTTCTTTCGTAACACAAGAGCGTAACATTTAGCACAAGTACTTCAAACGAATTAAACCTGTGACCTGTTTTCTGAGTAACATTAAGAATGTCTCTATAGATTGTTGCAACACCGCCGCCACGACCGATCAGACGGGGCTCATGCTTATAACAATATCCTGACGGAGTAGACTCATTTAGACCGAAATACTCATTTGGTTTAAGCCAGGTTTCAGTAAGGCAAAGTACATCGAAGCTATTATCTGTGACCATTTCATTTACAATAACCGCCTTAGGTGTGAGCGATCTAATGTTTAAAAGACCTAGTTTTAGAAAATGTTTTTGTTCACTGATATTTAGATTTTCTGGTTTAATTACAATAAGATTTTTCCTAGATCCTACACTAGATTTATTGTTTGGCCTCACTAGACGAGGAATAGACACAGTTTCTATATAATGTTCTACACTACTTATATCAATTAAGTTGGGACAGCAAAGAATGTGATGGAGACTCGAGAATGTGATGGAGACCGGAGCAGGAGAGTTAACTCCAGAAGAAACCAGAGAAGATAGCCAGTATGGAACTGCAGCCAATAAAGATGATGTAATTGCAAAACTATTGGTTTTGAATTGTCCAACAGATCCTGCCCACATGCAGACATTTAATATTAATTATAGTGACAGATATATCGAAATGTGTGAGAAAGTCGGACCTTGCCAGCCTGTTATGACATTCCCAAAAAACACAGACGGACGTTCTTTTCAGAGAAGATGGTACACGGATCGCCCATGGTTGGAGTATTCACCCAAAAATGATGCCATGCACTGTTTTAGCTGTCGAATTTTTCTAAGATAAGAAAAATTCAAGAACAAAACAGCCTGGAAGACAGTAGGCATAGATACATGGAGGAGTGCCACTGGAAAAATTAAAGAGCATGCCAGCACAGAGGCCCATATGACAAGTATGGTAAGATGGAACATATACTCCAAAAAAGCTCTACAAGCTGCTTTTGATACATCAGATATTCAAGGGAGAGCAACACGAGAGAGAGAAAGACAAAGGAACAGGGAAATCCTAACTCGTTTAATTGATATTACCTTGTATCTACCTTACCTTGCACGACAAGGGCAAGCTTTTAGAGGAGATGATGAGACAAACTCAAGTGGAAACCAAGGCAACTTCCTTGAACTTGTGAAAACATTGCCCCTGTATGATAGCGTAATGAAGCTGCATTTGGATGCCATCCAGGAAAAACAAGCCTCCATGAAAAGACCCCAAGTGTCCCTTCTCTCAAACAGGAGCCAGAATGACATTATAACGTCCTTAGGTACTTTCATTAGAAGGGAAATACAGAATCAAATCAAAGATGCTCAAATCTTCTCCATCCTTCTGGATGAGACCACAGATGTCTCTCACAAAGAGCAAGTTTCCTTTGTAGTTCGCTACGTAAGTGACATGGAAATTAAGGAGCGTTTTCTCCAGGTCTGCACTGTTGAGTCCACAACAGGAAAAGAGTCGGAGAATGTTGTCATCTCTCTCCTTCAGGAAAATGGACTTGACTTGAAGAACATCAGGGGCCAAGGATATGATGGGGCTGCAAACATGAGTGGAATGTACAAAGGTCTACAATCCCGGATATGTACACACAATGAAAAGGCTCTTTATGTTCATTGCCAGGCACGCTGCTTGAATCTGGTCCTGGTTGAGAGTGCAAAGTCCAATGTTCATTTTGTGACATTTTTCTCCTTGGTGGAGAAACTGTATGTTTTCTGTATCCTGGTCAGCGTATAGTTGAGCTGCAGAAGTTGTCTGACACTCGGTGGGCCTGCCGAGAAAGATCCCTGACAGCCCTCAAAAAAGTGCTGAAAGCTTTAATCAAGCTGCTGACAGACATCAGTGAGTCAGACCCACCTGACACAGCTGCTGGTGATGCAAAGATGTACCTAAAGGCTGTCGACTTTGAATTCCTTGTTTGCTTAGAAATCACCACCCCAGTGTTCCAGGTAACTGGAGTGGCCTCTGATGCTCTGCAACAAAAAGATCTGGATCTCTCCACTGCCTAGACAGTAACTGATGGTGTGCTGGACACAGTTATGAATCTGAGGAGGAATTTAAAACTATATTTCAGATAGCCATTGAAAAGGCAGAAGATGCAGGTATCGACATTCCCACGGTACCTCCTGGCCAGGAAAGGAAAAGGAAAGTGCCAGCACGGTACCTGCATAGTGCCACAGCTGCTAGAGACAGCCATACTTTCCAAACTGTTGAGGAGTTTTACCGGGCCAAGGTGTTCTTCACTTTCCTGGATACAATCACAGAGGAACTCAGAAGAAGATTTAAAGTAGATGGGACGATGCCCACAGGGAAAATACTGCAGTCATTCCACAGCCTGACAGTTCATGACAACTGGGTGGGCACACCAAACCCAGAGGCTGTCCAAGCCATACACACACTGTGTGACTTTTATGGTGTTGAGGAGGAGCAGCAACTGAAGACAGAGCTGAAGGTCTACCATACCACCTTCAAGTCAAGTGGCATGAAGAGTATGCTTTCTGTCACAGGGTGACAAAAAAATCAAAACAAAAAAAAACGGAACCTTATTTGTGCTGGTCATTTTAATCACGTGTGCAGTTGAGTGTATTGCAGTGGATGCACGAGTGGGGAGAAGAAGCTGCGGCTTGTTCTCCCCACATCTGAACGAATAGAGCCTCGACGAAATCGTATTCCTCACTGTTGTCAACCGAGCGACATCCTCGCTGCTGCATCCAGCCCTGTATCTAAGAAAGAGTGAGCATATTGCATCCATACTAACCCACTCTGTTTACCAGTCTATGCTGAAGTCCCGCTGAGTCAGTGAACCGAGCCACGTCCTCGCTGCTGTAGCCAGCCCCGTATCTAAGAAAGAGTGAGCATATTGCATCCATACTAATCCACTCTGTTTACCAGTCTATGCTGAAGTCCCGCTGAGCCAGTGAACCGAGCCACGTCCTCGCTGCTGTATCCAGCCCTGTATCTGAGCATATTGCATCCATACTAATCCACTCTGTTTACCAGTCTATGCTGAAGTCCCGCTGAGCCAGTGAACCAAGCCACGTCCTCGCTGCTGTATCCAGCCCTGTATCTGAGAAGAAAGAGTGAGCATATTGCATCCATACTAACCCACTCTGTTTACCAGTCTATGCTGAAGTCCCGCTGAGCCAGTGAACCGAGCCATGTCCTCGCTGCTGTATCCAGCCCTGTATCTGAGAAGAAAGAGTGAGCATATTGCATCCATACTAACCCACTCTGTTTACCAGTCTATGCTGAAGTCCCGCTGAGCCAGTGAACCGAGCCACGTCCTCACTGCTGTATCCAGCCCTGTATCTAAGAAAGAGTGAGCATATTACATCTATACTAACCCACTCTGTTTACCAGTCTATGCTGAAGTCCCGCTGAGCCAGTGAACCGAGCCACGTCCTCGCTGCTGAATCCAGCCCTGTATCTGAGAAGAAAGAGTGAGCATATTGCATCCATACTAACCCACTCTGTTTACCAGTCTATGCTGAAGTCCCGCTGAGCCAGTGAACCGAGCCACGTCCTCACTGCTGTATCCAGCCCCGTATCTAAGAAAGAGTGAGCATATTGCATCCATACTAATCCACTCTGTTTACCAGTCTATGCTGAAGTCCCGCTGAGTCAGTGAACCGAGCCACGTCCTTGCTGTTGCATCCAGCCCTGTATCTAAGAAAGAGTGAGCATATTGCATCCATACTAACCCACTCTGTTTACCAGTCTATGCTGAAGTCCAGCTGAGCCAGTGAACCGAGCCACGTCCTCGCTGCTGTATCCAGCCCTGTATCTAAGAAAGAGTGAGCATATTACATCTATACTAACCCACTCTGTTTACCAGTCTATGCTGAAGTCCCGCTGAGCCAGTGAACAGAGCCACGTCCTCACTGCTGTATCCAGCCCTGTATCTAAGAAAGAGTGAGCATATTACATCTATACTAACCCACTCTGTTTACCAGTCTATGCTGAAGTCCCGCTGATGCCAGTGAACCGAGCCACGTCCTCGCTGCTGTAGCCAGCCCCGTATCTAAGAAAGAGTGAGCATATTGCATCCATACTAATCCACTCTGTTTACCAGTCTATGCTGAAGTCCCGCTGAGCCAGTGAACCGAGCCACATCTCCGCTGCATCCTGTCCTACATCCAGGAAGCAAGAGTGAGCATGCTGCACCCATACTGATCCACTCTGTTTACCAGTCTATGCTGAAGTCCCGCGGAGCCAGTGAATCGAACTACCTCTTTGCTGTTGCATCCAGTCTCGCTGATCCAGCGACCCAAGCCTGATTCCCATGGCTGTTGTCTAGTTCGGTGTTCAGGAAGGCGGAGTGGGCATACGGGATCCATACTGAACCACCCTGTCCACTAGTCAATGCTAAAGTCTCGCTGGCCTAGCGACTCGAGTCCAATCCCCACTGCTGTCATCCAGGCCGGACTTGTCGAGACAGGAGGAATGGTTGACCTGTTCTTTCTCCTTGAGATTGCCTTTTAATTAAATAAAAGAAATTTGAGATTCCTTTTACTCTGTTGTCCGTTGTCCTTGAGCTGCGGGGTAGCTCCTCAGGGGAAGGGGGAGGCACGGAAGGAGGAGGGAGGGTCGGTTGGCAAGTAGCGCCCCCACACCCTCCAGCCTGTGACACTTTCCACTCTAAAAGAAACCAGTGGCCAGCACGTTTTCCCTACACTGGTAGAAATGCTTAAAGTATATGCCACCCTACCTGTATCAACTGCAACTGTGGAGAGATCCTTTTCAAAATTGAGGTTAATTAAGAACCATCTCCGAAGCCTCTGCTCAGAGGAGAGACTCTCAGACCTCCTCCTCATAGCCATAGAGAGGGACATCCCAGTGGATCACAGTGAAGTCATAAACATCTTCAAGCACATGGCTCACAGAAGGTTGCTGTTGTAATTAGGTTTAAAGAAGCCCTGAAACCCTGTGTATCTATATTATTTATATAATTAGTATGGTTATTATTAATAGTAAATAAATCTAAAGCTTTTGAGACTTATTTTTTGTTATTGAATTTTTCATGAAGATGTGACCATTTCTTCCTTTTATGTAGGCTTACTAAATAATCTTGATATAAAAAAAGGGAGGAGGGTGCCCTTTTTCAGTTTCAGCACATGCCCCTCAAAAGGTCTGTGCACGGCCCTGGTTAGAATCATCGGTAACACTTTATTTTGATGGTCCCTTTTGAACATTCTGTTGACTATAAGTAACTTTGCAACTACATGTCAACTTATTCTAACCCTAACCCTGCCAGTCTACTAATACTCTACTAACAGTCTAGTGAGAGTTAGTAGACCTGTAGGTCCAACGTTACTTATGGTCAACTGAATGTGTTAAAGGGACCATCCAAATAAAGTGAAAACGAATCATCATCAGTTCAAAGATAATCAATACAAAATATCAAATGTTCTGGAATAAAGAGAAGACGAACCCGACATTAGGAAATAGTCTACATGAGACGCAGTGGGAACGAAATACCAAACTCGCCAAGCTAAGCGCTGAGTAACTAGTACAATGATCAGATAACTTACATGACCGGTTCACGCATGTCGATATAGATTACCCTGGTAGTAATCTCTATTAATCTCCAGTATTATTACATTGTTTGATACAATATTGTTTTATTTGATATTATGTAAATGTGAATTTTTAGATTGAATATTTATTATTACCATATGTTACTTGTATTTATATTGTTTAAAGATTTAAGTTAATATTGTGTCCAGTTTGGCCCTGTAAATAAAAGGGTATTATTTTTTGACAAAGTGTGTGCGGTTTCATTTTCTTAAGTACCGTTTCAAGAACAGTTTAAGCACCGGAACCGTTTAAAAAATACAGAGTAGGTCCTGGTATCGGATAAAACCCAACTGATACCCAACCCTAGAGATAGTTGAGTTGAGTTGAACTTTATTGTCCATTCTGTTTGTCACAGAGCGGAAATTTATCTTCGACACTGGTGACATAAAAACATTCACATTACTGATTAAAAAAAACAAATTGAACATTGCACATTAACAACACTAATACAAAATATATACTAAATAATAAAATTATACAATTAAACACCGTTTCATAGCGGGAAACGCTACAGCACATGCTATAAAGCCAGGCGTTCTAATGTATCACTTTAGAAGACTGTAGGATTTAAGATAATCACTGCCATTGGGAGAAACGATTTTTTATACACGTTTCTTCTGGCCAAAGTAATTTTGAGTCTACGCCCAGATGGGAGCAATTCAAAAGTAGAATGAAGGGGGTGAGTATGATCTTTAAAAATCGCAATTGCCGCTTTTTTCATAAAACAATCAAACAGGACTTGGAGTGGCTGTTGTTTATGTCCAGTAATCTTATTTGCTTGATTAATTATTTGTGAGAGTTTGTTCTTTTGTTTTAATGTTAGATTTCCGTACCATGAAAAAATATTATATGTGAGAATACTCTCAATCATTGATCGATATAGCATAGTAAGTAGTGATGGGGCCGAGACCGCCTATGCCGAGTCAAGACCGAGTCTTTGAAGGGTCGCGGCCGAGTCGAGACCGAGTCCGTTGGTCTTCAAATACAGTCGAGTCCGAGTCAAGACCAAGTCTTTGAAGGGTCGAGTCCGAGTCGAGACCGAGTCCGTTGGTTTCCAAATACAGTCGAGTCCAAATCAAGACCGAGTCTTTGAGGAAGCAAGAAATGGATAAGCGCGCGCCTTCAAAGAGCGAACAGCGAACCTAATCGACATTTTCATGGATTAATAACTTAATTCTGCTCTGTAACGTTATACAAAACTATTATATACTGCCATGGAGGACTGCGACACATCGTCATGTGAATGACTTTTGACATCGTCTCAATAAATAAATTATTGTGATTATACGTGTCTGTCTGTTGCTTTCTATCTTTGAAAATTACATATTAATACCTACGTATTAACAATGAGACCAGCATTATAATGTAAAACTGAAACTAACAGCTTTATGTCAAACACACGTTCTACTCAGGCATGGTTAGGTGAAGCAAAAATATGTTAGCGAGCATAGCATAGCTCAATAAATATATTACTGCACTGCACTCACCTGTCAGTATGATTTCTTCTAACGTGGCGATGGAAGTTAGAAGTTGTGCCATAGGTTTCAGTTATCGATGTGTTGCAGAATTGGCACTGCGCAGTGTGGTTTTTCTTCATATCTTTTCCGGTAAACGGTTTGTGGTTCTGAAAGGTAAATTTGATGATGGCAGACTCATTGCTCATCTTGCCGCCGCTCACACCAGGCAGCAACTGAAGACACTGACGGCAGTATCTTTGCATTGCACCATGGGATGTCATTTTCAAATAATGCCCGTCAACATTGAATTTTATTATTATTGTTATGTGTTGTGTGTTTTTGTGAGTCTTTGAAGGAACAAGTCAGAGAAAGCAGAAATCGGTCTCGAGACCGGACTCGAGTACTACATCACTAGTAGTAAGAGTGTGCGTGCTAATGTTAAATAATGTTCTGATTCCTAAGAAGACCCAAACATTGCCTTGCCTTTTTATGGATGTACTCTACGTTACTTTCAAAATTAAGTTTCTCATCAATAAATGTTCCCAAATTTTTAAAATTCGAGACCTGCTCTACGGTTTTTCCTTTTATGACAACTGGTTTGTATACAGAAGCGGTACCTACTCTTCTCGATTGATTCCTCAGACATAGCTCTTTTGTCTTTTCAATATTAAGATGTAAAAAACTACTATCAAACCAACAAATAATACTGTCAATATACTCAAAGTACAAGGAGCCATTAATTTTTTTCTGACAGGAGACCAATGCCATGTCATCGACATACTTTATAAGGGAAAGGTTATCATTGTCACACTGCAATTCATTGATGTAAACAGAAAACAGTATTGGAGACAATACACATCCCTGCGGTACCCCAGTATCCAAAACAAAGCAATCTGAAATGACATTATCATTGATACAGACTCGCTGAGGTCGGCCTTTTAAAAACTCAATCCATAAAATCATCCAACTACTAACACCTAAATCATAGAGCCGCTTTAGAAGAAGAAAAGGTGGACAGTATTAAAAGCAGACGAGAAATCCATTAAGAGTATTCTAACATAGGAATTTGAAACATCTAGATGGCGTTGAAGCTTACTTGAGAGAGGCATCCACAGTGCTCCTATTGGCCCGATAGGCAAATTGCAGGGGGTCAATGGATGTCTCAATTTGAGATGATAATTCTTTACACAATATGCGCTCCATACATTTGGAAAGAACTGATGTGAGTGCAATTGGGCGAAAGTCAAGTGTTAATCCTTTGGAGGGCCTATTGTTTCATCGAGGGGTCGAACAGACATACTGGCACCATTCTTACACTAGTAATGCATTACAGTAATCTAGTCTAGAGGTCATGAATGCATCAACTAACTTTTCTTCATCAGAAACAGAGAGCATGTTCCTGAGCTTAGCGGGCTGTTTTTGTAACATGAGATATGATTTTCGAAAGATAGGTTGCCGTCTAATATAACGCCCAGGGCCCGTATTCATAAAGATTCTAAGAATCCTCTCAGAAAACTCTTAATTTAGCTTAAAAACTTTTACGTAGGAGTCTTAGCTTAAGAGCGATTCGGGACCGATCTGAGAGCAACTCTGAGTAAGGAAAAGACAAAAACTCTCATCTTAGTGAGGAGGCGGGGCTGACCCGTTGCTATGTATGACACAATCTTTTGAAGACTGTGATTGGTTGGTTGTCCAAGAAGGAAAAAAAGAGCAATTTTAAGTTTACACACACTATATGTATATATAAATCCTTTTTTTTTAACCATGCTGTTAATTTCCTAAGGTATTTGATTGGCTTAGAATGATAAAAATTGTTCCACTCTTTCCAATTACACTGATTGCTGTCTATTTAAGTGGTGGTTTGAATGTTGGTTTTAATATAGCAAACATGGCAAGAAAGACGAAAAAGCCCTACTGGACAGAAGAACCGTGTTTACTGTTAGCCTAGTTAGTGGATGAACAATAGGCCATTAAAGGAAAATTCGGGCCGGGTGTCACAGCACGGAGCAAGAAGCCGACGTGGGAGCTTATAGCGCAAATTATTAACGGTTCATTCCCCTGCTTGTGCGCACCAGGGAAGCCTGCTATATTCATAAATGCAGTTGTTTGAGCCTGCAAGGTGGGAATGTCCAGTGGAAACTAAATGAACTGCGACACAATAAGAGGTTCTGAAAGTGCTGTATTGTTTGTGTGATCACTGCTTACAGAAGGTTGTGAGAGACCCAAATCACTGCTGCTTTATTGCATTTTCCCATTTGCCAAATATCTTAAAGTAGTGATTACTTTAATTTCTGGCGTTATGGCATTCCTGCGCTGTGTCGGAGATATTAGCGTTTCTCTAATAAGATCAGTCACAAACATGATCCCTGCACGAGCGTCTTAACTCACTGTCATCCATTGTCTGCAACACATTTCTTCTCCCTCTTCGTCTTTCTGCCATTTTCACCTCTGTTAAAGAAACTCTTAAGCCTCTTAAAAGTCCTCGTCCGTACTCTTAACAATTTTGACCTTAAGACCTCTTTTAAGGGTTAAGATGCTTTCTGAATTACTTTTTTCTTTACTAGGATTTTTTCTTTAATTGTAAGAGTAAACGCCCACATTTCTAAGAATTTTCTTAGAATTTTGTCACTAGGAGCTACTCTTTGCACTAAGATTCTTTATGAATACGGGCCCAGGGCCCGTATGTATAAAACTTCTAAGAAATGATCTTAAGAATAGTCTTAAGCTTTGACTTAAGTGTAAAAAAATACTTAGTAAAGAGTAGGACTTTTCTAAGAGTAGGAGACATTTATAAAGCAGCTAAAAGCAACTTTCAGTAAAGTATAAGACTGATTTTTAAGTGCTGACTGAAGTGGGACTTAAGTGCTGCAAACTAAGGACTACAATGATGTGAACCCAAAATGGCCGCCCTCACCCTCTGAATCAGCCAATAGTGAGCCTGCAAGGGTGAGGTCACAGCAGCATGACACCAATTATTTAATGTAATTATAATAAAATAATTTAATTAAGACACTGAAACTTTAATATTTAAATTTTTTTTTTTTTTAAATGGCTTTGCATTGTGCAAAATTATCACAAATTAGTATTGAAGGAAAATTGTCAGATTCACCCTTTATTCAAATAGTATTAAAAATGTGTTCAATATTTTGTAAGCGTATTGTGTAGTTGTGCCTGGAGTCAATTGTTTATTTGTGATAACACAATGAAACATTTCAAATTGACATAATTTTTAGCCAAGATGTCATACAAATAAATTATGAACAGGTGAAAAAACAAGAGAGGAAAATCAAATATTAATAAATGATTATGTTGCAGACAATATATGATTTTTTTTTCTCCTGTGAGCTTTTTAATTGTAATATCTTTATTGTCCACCAAGGTGGAAAATTGTCTTTGGCTCACCAGCCAAAAGAAATTGACAAGCGCCACCTCCTGGATTGATGATATGACACAATGGCCATCAGTCACATATGTTGACATATTTAATTATCTTGTTTTGTCTGAGGGTGTCGACGGCAAGGAGCTTAGAAATTATAAAAGCACGGAAGCATACAATTACTTACACAGTAACAAAATTGGACGAATTCTTTGCCATAATCATCAGCAGTTCACAATCTTAAAAGCGGAGGTTGAGCCGAGTCAGACTATAAATAAACCCCATCACATTGCGTGGGTTATGGTACAAAATAACGGAGTAGTGGAAACAGCTGGATGCTCCTGCGTAGCTGGCCCTGGTAGGTCTTGTAGTCATGCTGCTGCTGTGTTGTGGAAGGTGGGTATTTATAAATAGAGCAACACTGCTAGTCTGGCTTAACATACAGCAAATACTATGTGCAGCGTGATTCAACTTGAATAATTAATTTTTACAGCAATATTTAAACAATAATAAATGTAAATTTTAATAAAATTCTTTGGCTTGAAAAAACGTTTTGTGTGCTAATGGTGATGTACTGTCTGTGCAATAAGTAATGAAGTAAACAATATGTTCTGATTTTTGAAAGGTGCAGAATGCAGTGGCCAGTGGTATAACAGGGATATCTTGCACTGATGAGCAGCGTAGATGGAATGCAGGGACCAGAAGAAATCATGAACAAAAACGAATCAGCCAGATAACATTTAGACATCACAGAGCTGAGGAAGTATATGATGCGTCATCAGCCAGGGAGGGAGAAAGACTAGCACCGACACCATGCTATGACACGCATCATGACTTCAGGGAGAGAGTCAGTTCTTCAGATACAAAAGCTCTGTTTGAACTAAAAAATAGTCTTTTAGAAAAGTGCTACAATGCAAATGTACCAGAGCAGGCAGATGACATTGATAGTGTAGAACCCCACCAGCCACATGGGGAGACTTTGACTTGCAGTAAATGTAGAGCATTTTACAGAAACTACATAGAGATGAACAGCGACCAGGCAGCTATATTGGAGATTCAAACACAGAATCAGAGCTTGTCAGAGGTTTGGCATAGTGCAAGACAGATAAGAATCACTGCTAGTTCAGCTAAAGGTGTACCAGTACGAGCAACAACAAATCCTGATAAATTCCTGAGAGAGCATCTCTTCCCTACCTTTCGGGGTAATGTGGCTACAAAGTATGGGAGTGAGAAAGAGGTAATAGCTCGAAACCTTCTTGTAGAACAAGGTCTACAGGTGTCCGTCTCAGGTACCAGGGTCAGCCTGACAGAGCCATGGCTGTCTGCAAGCCCTGATGGCATAATAAGTGGTGTAGAACTTCTGGAAATAAAGTGCCCTATCCCTAAGAACACCACCACCTCTCCAGCAGACCATTTCACAATGAGCAGCTATAGTGACATCAAAGTGGTTGATGGGAAGCCTGAATTACAGAGGAATGGAGTCAGGGGCTACTACAGACAGATACAATTAGGCATGTTTTGTACTGGGCTAAGAATGGCAAAACTACTTGTCTGGTCATCAAAGGAACACATTCTGATAAATGTACCATATGCAGACATCCCAACCTGCAAGAAGTCATTTCAGGGAGGTATATCTTGGTGACTGGCGGCGGGGGGTCAGTCGACCCAATTGTTGACGGGGGGGGGGGTTGACTAGGTTAGGTTTAGGCACACTCGCAAGGTCTCTCGCTCTCTGCGCACGCGCCGTGCGCTATGGATGTTATGCGCGCAGTCAGAGCCGTTAAATATGAGTTTTTCACCGGCTCTGCGTGCAGTATGTTCTATCTCGCTCTAGATTCCGGGAGATTTGAACTAATTTGCGGGCATCAGGGAGACGCTAGCAATATGCGGGAGACTCCCGGAACTTCCGGGAGACTTGGGATGTCTGCATATGATGCAGAGTATTTAGCAGAGCAGGTTACTCGTCTCAGAGGCTTTTACTTCTCTGTGATGCTTCGTAGAGTAGTGGATGAATTCATTGCCGGACGACTCAAACTGAATGGCAAATACCTACATATAGTCAGAAAAGCATAAATAACTTGTACAAAGACTAACCGTTTTTTGTGTATAACTCCTGACATTTAGGAGGAAAAAGGTTCTGGCAATGCGTCAAGGCAAGTTTAAAAAAACATTTTGAATTTATTTGATAGCAGTTCCTTGTTTACAGGTTTTGAACAAGTGTTGTATAGTATTTAAACAAATTAACAATTATATATCTATCCATGTACATTGTACACAAAAACAGAAAACATTGATATTTGTTTAGAATTAAAAATGTAAAGTATTGTGATTAAATATTTATGTACAAATTTGACTACATGTAGACTGAGCATTAATTTTCTGCTTCACGGATCAGGTCACCATGCAGATTCACTAAAGCTGCACATATACGCAGAATTTTATCAATCTTTGGCATAAGGTTGATAGGCAAGGTTTGTGACAACACCTTGTACACTTTCAGTCTCCTAATTGCGCGTTCAACATGTATCCTTACATTTCCAATCCTGCGACTGCACGTTACTTTTTCTTCTGTCAGCTGTGTTTGGTTGGCGAAGTGAGGAATTATCAAGTTGACCTGTCTTTCATACAATAAGTCTCTTATCAAAAAACCCCTATCTGCCATCACTTCATCACCCGGTTTAAGGTTTTTAAGAATGCCAGAGTCACATGTAATAAATTTGTCGCTACAGCGGGCCCCATATGCTGCTGATATGAACATTACTAGACTACAAGGTGCAATAGCCACTAAGTATTTGATAGTGTTGCAAGCATAGTAGTGGCTGTACGATTCAGACCTTGAGTCAAGATTCTTTGGTTTTTGGATTTCACTTTCACTGCAGTCTAAGATACAGGTAACATTCTGATAATGTTGCTTAAATGCCTCTGGTGTTGTGGCCCTTATTGTTTCTTTGGGGAGCCATGGTATTAGATCCTTCAAGACTACAGCCATAGTGTCAATCCAAAAAGAAATGATCCTGCTCACTTGACTCACTGATATACAAAATCGAATGGCTAGGTCTTCTATCAAAAGGTTTAATTTCAGCTTCATTAGTGTGAGCAAGATTTGCTGTTCAACTTCAGTCTGGTATGCCACATTCGCATGGGGACGCAGAACAGCTACAAGCGTATGAAATGCAGACTGATCTCATGAAATGGCGTATGTATGACACGCCAATTCGTATTTTCATTTTTGGCGTGCTATCAACACGCATAATCGCTTTTCAGCGTGTTTATCAACGCCTTTGACTTAACGTTATATTACTGTATTATGTATATATAAATATATGACCTACCCCAACCCCGTCCCTAAACCTACCCGTCACTGGGGTTAATACCATTTATGAGTCTT
This sequence comes from Rhinichthys osculus, assembly GCA_029959095.1. Taxonomy (NCBI): domain Eukaryota; kingdom Metazoa; phylum Chordata; class Actinopteri; order Cypriniformes; family Leuciscidae; genus Rhinichthys; species Rhinichthys osculus. The sequence continues at coordinate 9,987,652 of JARWKJ010000013.1, read as the reverse complement.
CTCCTACCATCCTAGGAAAAGAAATATCGCTCCACAGATGTAGATATAGATTTTGCTTCGTTTCGCTCGGACATTTAACGGCGTACACATACACGCGGAATCACTCGGACATTTAATGGCGTAGACATACACGCAAAAGATTTCGGCGTGGACATACACGCGGATAGCTCAAAATGCGTATAGATAACACGCCACTTGAATTGAAAGTGGCGTGTATGTTTACGCAAAGTCATGATGTCATGTTGTGAAATGAGTGGAGTGGGAGCCCGGTGTACAGATTTGAGTCAGAGTCGCTCATCAGAGTAAGAGGCTTGATTGTATCACACTGTGTTGACTGGTTTACATAAGTTACACTGTGCTGTCTCTTGCTATAGCAATGCTCCCTGAAGATGTGGTCTTCCCATTGTGTTCCAACAGAGGCAAAGTTTTTAGATGTACAGCCGTGGTCATCAACATTAGATTGCATGGGGCTTGGGACAGATGCAAGACTCTCTTCTTCAGGCCTCCCTTCGTCCATTCCAGTCTGCTCTTCTTGATAAACACCAGCTCCTGTAAAAACAGACAAACCATTATAACCATATCTATAATTAGCTGGGGCATTATATTTTCTTTTTCGAAAAGTGATTTCTTGAAAATTGTATACAATAAAAAAAGTTAGTCAATTAATAAATTAATATATTTTAGAATATAATCATGCAGAATTTTAGTTTAGCACTAATACACTTTTAAATGGCATGTATGAAGGGCCAAATGTTGAGTTTTTCCTGCATACCTTAATGAGCTTATAAACAATTACTGATAGGTATTATTTTGTCAAAACATTGCGAGCTGTGATAAGATTTAAGGTCTATTACTGCAGCAGTAGCTGTTCAAATGAACAAACAGACCACACTCTGCTGTCAATTTTTTTAAGTAATTTAGTCAAATATTTACTCAGACCTCTTTGACTAAAGTGGAACAGAGTAATAACAACATTCATATATATGTATTAATATATATGTGAACATTAATTAAAAAATAAAATAAACTGTGCTGTATTGACACTCAAAGTGGAGCGTAAAGTTGACTCATTTAAACGATTCGTCATACTGAATCAAAACACTATAACACAGGAGCGTGGGAGTCAGAATGGTTCATTTAAAGAGCCGATGCAAAAGAGTCATTTGTTAAATGAACACACTTTTATGCTACAAGTTAACATACTGAAGGGTTGAAGGAAACGCTGAAAACACTTAATCCGTATCATAAGGCACATTTCGAATAATTGTGAAGACCTGCACGTTAGCCTTGTAAATAACGTTAATGAATAGTCTCACTCTCACCTTCCTCCGGACAAGTTTGTCGTTGTCTTCTCTTCTTTCTTAATGGACAATCATATCCAAGCCAAAGTTCAGGATATGGATTTTCCGTTGTTGGTTGTCTGTCCACAAAGTGGAATGAGCATACATGGATATTACGGGGCGGTAATTTCAAATTAAGTGCTGCGAGCCATTGTCTTTTGCCCTCGTCGTCGGATGGCATCTTGTGCAATTTAAATGGGTTTGGGCAGTTACATTCCGCTCTTCTTGTTGGCTTGTGGTCATAACACTCATGTTCCAGAAGTTTTTTTAGCTTTCTGTAGCTGTTGTGACAGCCTTTAACGGCACAAATTCTACCAGAACCTCCACTATTTGCCATGACCAGTAACGTCGTATTGCTGATAACAATTACTAAACGGAAGTTGAGAGCATCTCACCGGAAGTCACTCGCGGCTACGGCGCCCCCCACGGAGAAGTGAGGAAAAAGGTGAATAGTGTCATATTTATGAAATTTTTACCTAAAATGAGGTGATGTAAATATTATGGAGTGCTAAACGCTCTCATCTAATGTCTGTTTCATTCATACTGGAAGTCCACAAGTGAGACTCATAAAGTCATAAATCTTATGACGTTCCAGGATATTCCTAATATGTACAAAGGCATCCAGAGATTGCAGCAAATGAATAACATACAGATAGAGATGTTTTGACTGATGAAACACAAAGACAAACACAATTTAGATGATATTTGATTTATTTGTGTTCTTAAGTTTCTTATTTTCATGAGAATAATGTATATTTATAATGCAATGCTAATCGACATAGCCTTTATCACATTACAGTAGGGCTGAAACTAACAATTATTTTGATAACTGAACGCAAGCTTCTGGATGGCCCGTAAGTCTGGAGTAATGAGTTTAGGTAAAAGGGAGCAGAGCCAGTGGTTGTTCAGTAGGCAAGCATCTGTGACTTGAATTTGATGCGAGCGCCAATTGGCAACCAGTGTAATTTTGTGAGGAGAGGAGTGACATTCTTTTTTAAATCTCTCCTCATTCTTTGTGCAATGCTCCTCATAGTGGTTCCTCACAGTCCCTTCTGATAGGGCCATTAGGGGAGGGTCTTTGTCTTCCCAGGTTTGAAACGCATCAATATTCATGATGATTCACGCCTCCTTGCATAAAGCTTTCTTACACAAAACATGTCTTACAAATTTTAAATCAATATATTGTTTTATCTGAATGAGTACGCAGGATATGATTTTCACACAGTTTTGAAGCAAATATTCTATGCTATGTGATACAATTTTCAAAAGTCTTGTGAAGAAATAATCAGTATGGGTTTCATGACCTTATTTCAGTGACATTTTTGTTGTTGTTGTTTTTTCACAAACCACGCATAAATGTCATTATCTCAAAACTACAAACTTTTACATGCATGCTACTGACATATTACTGTAGCAGAGTTTGTGCTGAATACAGTGTAATCAGACTTTAGCCATGAACATTTCACAAGTAACAGAAATAAGCACAAATTGTCAGAGTAGGGCTGCACGATAACAAGAAAAATGATAATCATGATTAATTTGCACAAAATTTTAATCACGATTATTCTGTTAGTTAAGAACTTTTATTTCACTTCAGTATTTTTATTGCTTTTTACAGCCATGTAAAAAAAAACATTATAAACAGAACATACACTCACCTAAAGGATTATTAGGAACAGCATACTAATACTGTGGTTGACCCCCTTTCACCTTCAGAACTGCCTTAATTCTACGTGGCATTGATTCAACAATGTGCTGAAAGCATTCTTTAGAAATGTTGGCCTATATTGATAAGATAGCATCTTGCAGTTAATGGAGATTTGTGGGATGCACATCCAGGGCACGAAGCTCCCGTTCCACCACATCCCAAAGATGCTCTATTGGGTTGAGATCTGGTGACTGTGGGGGCCATTTTAGTACAGTGAACTCATTGTCATGTTCAAAAAAAACAATTTGAAATGATTCGAGCAATTGTGACATGGTGCATTATCCTGCTGGAAGTAGCCATCAGAGGATGGGTACATGGTGGCCATAAAGGGATGGACATGGTCAGAAACAATGCTCCGGTAGGCTGTGCCATTTAAACGATGCCCAATTGGCACTAAGGGGCCTAAAGTGTGCCAAGAAAACATCCCCCACACCATTACACCACCACCACCAGCCTGCACAGTGGTAACAAGGCATGATGGATCCATGTCCTCATTCTGTTTACGCCAAATTCTGACTCTGCCATCTGAATGTCTCAACAGAACTCATCAGACCAGGCAACATTTTTCCAGTCTTCAACTGTCCAATTTTGGTGAGCTCTTGCTAATTGTAGCCTCTTTTTCCTATTTGCAGTCGACATGAGTGGTACCCGGTGGGGTCTTCTGCTGTTGTAGCCCATCCGCCTCAAGGTTGTGCGTGTTGTGGCTTCACAAATGCTTTGCTGCATACCTCGGTTGTAACGAGTGGTTATTTCAGTCAAAGTTGCTCTTCTATCAGCTTGAATCAGTCGGCCCATTCTCCTCTGACCTCTAGCATCAACAAGGCATTTTCGCCCACAGGACTGCCACATACTGGATGTTTTTCCCTTTTCACACCATTCTTTGTAAACCCTAGAAAATGTTGTGCGTGAAAATCCCAGTAACTGAGCAGATTGTGAAATACTCAGACCGGCCCGTCTGGCACCAACAACCATGCCACGCTCAAAATTGCTTAAATCATCTTTCTTCCCCATTCTGACATTCTGTTTGGAGTTCAGGAGATTGTCTTGACCAGGACCACACCCCTAAATGCATTGAAGCAACTGCCATGCATTAATGAAAAATTGAACAGGTGTTCCTAATAATCCTTTAGGTGAGTGTAAATACTGCAAGTCACTGTATTGAAACCTCTGTCGAAAATGTTAAACTCGGGTAAAAATAAAAGTGGGCTTCTTTTACATGCCAAATGGAAATAAAATAAAATTAGAATAAAACTCCAAAGTGAAAACGAATTATTTAGTTGGGGTTTTTTTTGTATGTATTTGTGCATACATGCAGAGGTGTAAAGTCAGAAGGGTCAAAAAGTAAAAGTCCTACTATATGTTTATTCCACCCATGAACTCAGCCAGCTGATTTCACTAATTAGTTCGATCTCTTGGCTGAAAAACTGCAAATTCTGAAAACCTTTTCACAATATTCTAATTTTGAATTTGGGGTTTTCATAAGCTAATGTAACCTGGCCAATACATTCAATAGATTTTAATTCAACTAATACTGACTACGCCACCTCAGGAGTTTCACCCAAGGAAGTAAAGAAAGGAACTCAGGTTCGGTGGTGCAGTGAAAAGACAGAGTCGCTTCATACAATGAACAAATTAGTGAGTTTATTTGGTTAAGAAATCCATTCGACTGGCATCGTTAAGCCCAATATAAATAATGACACGTTTATTTAAACAGTAAAATTAGCATCATGTTAGGAAGAAATAAGGCATTCCTCCTGACACACTGGATCCAAACACAAAATCACATCAAATTCACAAAGAAAGAAATATACGGTTCCCACAAAAGCAAACAAAGAAAATAATTAGTTACCAAAAAATAACAACCATTACAAGGCGTAAGTTACCTTAGGGGTGGCAGCCTAGCAAAAAAACAAATGTGCCCTCAACCACTTAAGTGTGCACAGCAAAACAAAAATGGGAAGACGTGTTCCACCCTGGTGCTCCACAATCACGACAAATGTGTTCACCCAAGTGTCTAGCCTCCCCCTCGGCGCACTCAGCCTTGACTGGAACCAAAAAGAAACAAAGAAAAAAAATTAGTGGGAACAGTACTATTACAAAATCACCACAACCTCCATTTAAACGCAAATATAGGATGATTGACAGAATTAGTTGGCGCGCGAATAATCCGCCTATCTCGTCAGCGTTGCGCTCCCTAAATACATAGGCAGGCGGTGTTTAGACGGAAATTACACGCTGTAATAGGTTTACACCGCACAGCCAACGGCCCAAACCCACTAGTCAACCAGTTTGGTTGACTGATTCAACAGTTGATGTTGAAATAAACCAACCAAAATCAAAGAAAAAGGCTACTAAAGTTAAACTTAAGAAAAACAATATCCCATCACACAAAACACGAAAAACCAAATCATGGAAAAAAACAGCAGCACGACCTGAGTTGACCACCACGTGGTCCGCAGACTGCAAAATAAAACAATACAATCAGGCAATGATTTGTTCCAAAAAAAAAGAAAAAAATACAAAACTTTCCCTAAATCATACATACCCCACAAGAATTACACACACATCGCGTTATCAGGATACATTCGCAGGAGTTCTGATGAAACACACAATAATCCCCATTAGACTCGACTAACACCGTAGAAAACACGCCACAACAGATTGCGATAGCCAACATACCTTACTTAAGCTTTCAGGTGAGCGCTTGACGCCACTCCGAGGGCACACCGTCGAAAACAGCTACAACAGTCACTTCAGAAATAAAACACATACTCTAAGCATTTAAAAACCACACGAGCCGTGCACAACTTCCATCACCTACCTCGACTATAATGATCCTGAGAACCGGACAAGGGGCGGGTATGACGCAGCCTACGTGCTAGGGCTTCCCGTCTACGTGCTAGGGCTTCCCATCTACGCGCTTAAATACACCGCCCCCATTTACCTCATCCAACCCATCCCATATAAGGGTCGTGACACGAACAGGAGACGGGAAATCCCCTCCTACTACATTCCACCCGCCCCTTCTTTTATCGGCGCCCCGACGATAAGTCGATTCGAACAGGAAAAGTAGAGATGGAATTAATGGCTAAACTAACGTTTAACCTGGCTAACGCCAGGGCCTAAATAAAGCCGGAACGACCTGAGTCACAGCCCTGGAAGAGCAAACAGTCCCACTAGCGCCCCCCCGTACAGTCTGAGGAAGATGGTACAAATTAGGATGTTGTCCAGCAGTCAAGCGAGCCGTCCGTCGTAAGGGTGGTCGGGTCTGCTCAGGCAAGGTTGGGCCTGGATGGTCAATTAGGGCAGTAGGAGGGGTCAACGGCCTTGCCTCCCGAGCATCTAGCGTCACTGGAGGTAACCTTGCGACCTCTGTTACTGTCGACAGATTGCGAGCGTCTCTTACCGGGTCAGCACTTGAACTGGGATCATCCGAACTTGCAGGTAATACCAGCCACAAATCCTCCTCATTAACATCCTCCTGGGATGGCTCCAGTGTTGCGGATGGTCGATCCTGAGGAATGTTCTGGGGCTCTGGCTGTAGTTGTGCTTTCAGCATTGTCCGATGCACATGTCGTACCTTCCCAAGGTCGTTCACCGGTGCGATCGTGTACACCACTCCCTTATCTTTGGGTACCTTCAGCACCTGATAATCCACAGAGCTCCACCGATCTTGGATTTTGTTCCGGCCCCTTACCCCAACATTACGCAGGTAAACGCGCTGACCCTCAACCAGAGGCACTTCCTTCACCCTCTTATCGTGATAGTCCTTGCGGCGTGCGGCAGCACTTGCCAGTCTCTCTCTAGCCCCTTCAAATGCGACCTGCAGTCGGGTCTCATGTTCCTGAATCCAGTCATGTACCGTACCAGTCCCCGACTCCCGTACTCTGCCCAACAAGAAGTCTACCGGTAGTTGGGGATCTTGACCAAACATCAAAAAGTGTGGAGACTCCCCAGTCGACTGATGTGGAGTAGTATTGTAACAAAAGACTAGCTGCGGAAGGCAGGAGGCCCAGTCTCTTTTTCTTGAGGCAGGCAGGGTGCGCAGCAAGTTATGCATTGTCCTATTAAAACGCTCACATTGACCGTTGCCAGCGGGGTGGTACGGTGTGGTCCGTGACCGTGTAACTCCATACAGCCGGCAAAGCTGTTGAATTAGGTTGCCCTCGAAACTACGACCCTGGTCGGAGTGGAGACGACTAGGCACCCCGAACTTGTAAAACCACTCTGTCACGAGAACCTGGGCCACCGTAGAGGCCCTCTGGTCCCGGGTAGGTATGGCCACTGTAAACTTACTAAAAATGTCTGTCATGACAAGCACATTTTCTAGGCCGTTATGTGAGGGCTCCAATACGGTAAAGTCCATGGCCAAAATCTCATTAGGCCGTGAAGCCAAAAGATGTCCCATGAAGCTAGGGGCAGCGGGATTCGTATGTTTCGCCACTTGACACCTCTCGCACTCTTGGCACCAGCGCTTTACTTCCGCTGCCATTCCCGGCCAAAAGCAGCGTTGATGGACCAACTGCATTGTCCGTTCCACCCCCTGATGCCCATGATCATGGTGTAACTGAGTAAGTACATCTTGCTTCAACACTGCTGGTAGAACTACTTGAAACACCTCCTCACCCCCATTAGGTCGAAGAGTGCGACGGTGTAATACCCCATCCATCTCCACCAGACGATCCCAGTGCCGTAATAACGCCAATGCCTGGGAGGATAGTGCCTGACGCATTATTAAACCAGGGTACATCTTCTGTTTCCGAAGGGTCCAGATCGCTTGAATAACCGGGTCTGACCACTGGAGAGAACATATATCAGAGGCAGAGTGATGGGGTAAAGCGAAGATGGCCGTTTGGGTTACCTGAGATGATGGTACCACGCCGGTCTGTTGGAGCAGTTCCGGAACAGTGGTGGTGATATTCTCTAGTGAATACTGTCGGGATAACGCATCTGCGTTCCTATTTGCTCTGCCCGACCGGTATCGAATTTCGTAGTCGAAACAGGCCAATTGGGCCACCCACCGCTGCTCCGTTGCCCCCAACTTAGCCGAGGCAAGATGACTCAAGGGGTTATTATCGGTGTAGATAATACACTTTTGCCCCAAGAGATACTCGCGGAACTTCTCGGTAACTACCCATTTCAGGGCCAAAAACTCTAATTTCATTGAACTGTAATTAAGCATGTTACGTTCAGGGGGACGAAGACCACGACTTGCGTAGGCTATTGGCCGGACTTTACCGTCCTGTTCTTGCGACAAAACTGCTCCTAAGCCACTATGGCTAGCGTCTACTTCCAGGATGAAGGGTAGTTTGAAATTGGCATAAGCCAATACTGGGGTGGAGGTAAGTTTAGCTTTCAATCCCTCAAAGCTCTGCTCACAGGCCTCGGTCCAGGCCCCTGCCAGTCCTTGTCCGGTCCCTTTCCGAGCCCTCGTACCAGCCAACTCTGCCACTAACTTATGAAGGGGTGCAGCTATCTTCGCAAAGCCCTCCACGAAGCGCCGATAATAGCTGGTGAAGCCAAGAAACGAACGTAGCTCCGACACCTGGCTTGGACGTCGCCACTGGGCCACCGCCTCGATTTTCCCCGGGTCCGTAGAGACGCCAGCGCTGGAGATCACATGTCCCAAATAGCCAACCTCCTGCTTAAGGAAGGTGCACTTCTCCAGCTTGGCTTTGAGTCCTTCCTGTCCCAGTCGGCTTAACACCCCCTCTAATCGTTCCAGGTGCTGTGGGATGGAAGAAGAGAAAACCACAACGTCATCGAGGTAAAGTAAGAGAGATTGACAATGCTGTTCTCCAAACAAGCGTTGCATGAGGCGCTGGAAAGTACTTGGGGCGTTGCAGAGGCCGAAAGGCATACGGTTAAACTCGAATAATCCAAAAGGAGTACAGAAGGCTGTTTTGGCTTTATCCTTCTCTGCCACCGGAACCTGATTGTAACCGCTGACTAAGTCGAGAGTAGAGAACCAATGGGCCCCAGAAAGAGCGTCCAACGATTCTTCAATCCGTGGTAACGGAAAAGCATCTTTACGAGTTTTTTGATTTAATTGACGGTAGTCCACGCAGAGGCGAAGGCTACCATCCTTTTTCCGCACCAACACAATGGGGGACGCATAGGGACTGCAGCTCTCCCTAATAACCTGCGTCTCAAGCAGTTGATTGATATGGGCTTTAACGACCTCATACTCAGATGGTGGTAACCGCCTATAGCGTTGCCGAACCGGAACGTCGTCTAACAGGGGGATTTCATGGGATATAAGACTAGTACAGCCCAAATCTCCCTCATGAGCTGAAAACACTGCCTGGTGCTCAACCAACAATGCCCTTACCTGTTGGGCCGCCTCTCTGCTAAGATTAGATAAATCAAGGGCATCTATTTGGCTACGAACTGAGCTGGGAGATGAACCCGCAACTTCAATAGCCCTCAACTCAGCTACGCCCTCAGGCAGACTGACCACATCCACCCCGCGCAAATAACCTAATTGGGTGCGAGCGTAGAGCAGAACATCAGTAGTGCCAACATTTACCATAGGAACATAGACTGTGCCCCCAAACACCCGCACTAAAGAGGGAGATGCCAACAAGCCACCCGGCAGGCCAGAGTCGAGAGGCTCAAATAAAGCAGTACTACCAGACAAGTGATCTGCACATGTTGCCCTGACAAACTTGGTCACACCCCCTGGAATACGCTGGACCCTACCCTGACTTAGTTTAACAACACTCTTCACATCAGGGAGGGGTTCAACACCTGCCTGATAACACTGTTGTAAAGCTTGGAACACATGACCAGGTGCCTGAGACACGGTTGGTAACTCAAATAAAGCAGGTCCATGTTGAAAAAACAAAAGTTCATAGCATTTGCTAATTACGTTCATCCCAAGGACCCCCGGGACGCTAACACCCCCGGGAGGATCCTTTACTACAAGTATGCCGCAACCAGGTATGACCCTACCACACAAGAAAACATCCAATTCTAGATAACCCAAGTAAGGAATGGCCAAACCATTAGCAGCCTTAAGCTGAAGCCACCGGCAAGCCTGCAAACTCCCTGTCTTAAAGTGTTGCAAAAAGAAACTCTCGGTGACGGTAGACACCATGGAGCCGGTGTCCAATAAACAGGACACCTTAAGTCCACCCATAAGAATGTCTATATGGGGGCAGGAGGACATTAAATTTGTTGCGCTGCTCGCGCTGCTAACACAAGAGCCTGTAAGGGCCCCACCCGAGCTGTGGCTCAACGGTTCGGTGGGCATTAGTTTTCCGACCCCTGTTGGGAGGCTAGAGGTCCAGTACTAGACGGAGAAGGTAAAGCTACAGAGTGAGACCGGGGGCGAAAGGGAACTCTTGCACCATCACATTCCCTTGCAAAGTGTCCCGGACGCTGACATCTCCTACAAATTACAGGGCCTTCACGGGGCGGCCTCACATACCTCTGGTTATTCTGAAGCAGAGCGATACTTTGGGTTAACTGATTAAGCTGGTCTTGCTGTTGCTTCAGAATCGCTTTAAGATCCCCCAGCTCTGCGCCTAATGAACTATTACCCGACATGGTAGAGGAACCCCCCTGGACCCCATACTGAAGGCCATAGACCGATGGAACAGAGTGACTACGACCTCGAGCCCCCCCGGGCATACCCTCCCGCTCCCACCTAATGGCCTCTCCTCTGACATCCAACAGGGTGCTTGCGGGCTGACTACGCACTAGTTGCTTTAACTCTCTGCGGAGAGAACAATCAGAAACATGCTCAATAAATTGGTCACGTAATAGCACCTCAAAATTCAACGTGCCCGCTGGTGCAACACGTTTTACCATATCCAGAAGGCGCATCAGAGCCAAAGAAAACTCATGAAGACTCTCCCCCTCTTGCTGTTTCCTGGAAAAGAAAGCCTCCTGTAATGCAACATATGATTGACAACAGCCATACAATTTTTGCAAGATCTTAATAATAATTTCTGGGTCTCCCCGCTCTGCATCTGAACGATATTTAATTTCATCCCGGGCCTCACCTTCCAAGTGATCAATCAAAAAGAAAGCTTGATCAACAGGAGCCAAATGACGGGCTCGCATACATGCGCGTGCCTCCTCGACCCACTCGTCAATATTCATACCAGAGTTACCTCGAAACATAGGGCACTTTCTATCCCGTGGGATAAGAACGAGTCTCTCAGCAACAGTTCTAATACCTTCGGCAGCCATGCTTGTAGATGGCCTTGCTGCCGTATTGTCACAGAGGGCCGGAATAGAATCAGTTGACACGGTTGGCACCGGCTCCTGGCGCAGACGTTCATTTTCGGCTCTCAGTTGTAACACAATGTCTCTAAGCTGTAGCAGTTCATCCTCCATGACTGTAAAAGAATAAAGAAAAAAAAAAAAAAAAAAAAAAAAAAACTACACAGGAAACCCAGGGAAGACGTTCGTTCAGAAGGGACCTCAATTAGTCCAGGGCTTGGGCATCACCTCAGAGTCAGAGTCGGCTGCTGTTTTTTCCATAGAAAAAACAAAAAAACAAAAACAAACAAAAAAACACAACAAAAAAAAAACTACTTCAAACAAAATATTGATTAATATATCACTACCGAATCCACGTCTCTGCTTTTACAATGCAACTGTCCTGCCGACTGCGCCAGTTTGTAACCTGGCCAATACATTCAATAGATTTTAATTCAACTAATACTGACTACGCCACCTCAGGAGTTTCACCCAAGGAAGTAAAGAAAGGAACTCAGGTTCGGTGGTGCAGTGAAAAGACAGAGTCGCTTCATACAATGAACAAATTAGTGAGTTTATTTGGTTAAGAAATCCATTCGACTGGCATCGTTAAGCCCAATATAAATAATGGCACGTTTATTTAAACAGTAAAATTAGCATCATGTTAAGAATAAGGCATACCTCCTGACACACTGGATCCAAACACAAAATCACATCAAATTCACAAAGAAAGAAATATACGGTTCCCACAAAAGCAAACAAAGAAAATAATTAGTTACCAAAAAATAACAACCATTACAAGGCGTAAGTTACCTTAGGGGTGGCAGCCTAGCAAAAAAACAAATGTGCCCTCAACCACTTAAGTGTGCACAGCAAAACAAAAATGGGAAGACGTGTTCCACCCTGGTGCTCCACAATCACGACAAATGTGTTCACCCAAGTGTCTAGCCTCCCCCTCGGCGCACTCAGCCTTGACTGGAACCAAAAAGAAACAAAGAAAAAAAATTAGTGGGAACAGTACTATTACAAAATCACCACAACCTCCATTTAAACGCAAATATAGGATGATTGACAGAATTAGTTGGCGCGCGAATAATCCGCCTATCTCGTCAGCGTTGCGCTCCCTAAATACATAGGCAGGCGGTGTTTAGACGGAAATTACACGCTGTAATAGGTTTACACCGCACAGCCAACGGCCCAAACCCACTAGTCAACCAGTTTGGTGGACTGATTCAACAGTTGATGTTGAAATAAACCAACCAAAATCAAAGAAAAAGGCTACTAAAGTTAAACTTAAGAAAAACAATATCCCATCACACAAAACACGAAAAACCAAATCATGGAAAAAAACAGCAGCACGACCTGAGTTGACCACCACGTGGTCCGCAGACTGCAAAATAAAACAATACAATCAGGCAATGATTTGTTCCAAAAAAAAAGAAAAAAATACAAAACTTTCCCTAAATCATACATACCCCACAAGAATTACACACACATCGCGTTATCAGGATACATTCGCAGGAGTTCTGATGAAACACACAATAATCCCCATTAGACTCGACTAACACCGTAGAAAACACGCCACAACAGATTGCGATAGCCAACATACCTTACTTAAGCTTTCAGGTGAGCGCTTGACGCCACTCCGAGGGCACACCGTCGAAAACAGCTACAACAGTCACTTCAGAAATAAAACACATACTCTAAGCATTTAAAAACCACACGAGCCGTGCACAACTTCCATCACCTACCTCGACTATAATGATCCTGAGAACCGGACAAGGGGCGGGTATGACGCAGCCTACGTGCTAGGGCTTCCCGTCTACGTGCTAGGGCTTCCCATCTACGCGCTTAAATACACCGCCCCCATTTACCTCATCCAACCCATCCCATATAAGGGTCGTGACACGAACAGGAGACGGGAAATCCCCTCCTACTACACTAACAAAATTATAACAAATAAAGGCTTGAAATATCTCACTTTGCATGTAATGAGTCTATATAATATATTAGTTTCACCTTTTAAGTTGAATTACTGAAATAAATGAACTTTTGCACGATATTCTAATTTTTCGAGTTTCACCTGTAGTTAAGCCTCGCCAATCTAGATCATTTCATGTTGGACTTGATTAGCCTCCAATGGGCTCTATGCACGGCGGTATTTCCGGTGAAGGTCTAAGGATGCTGGATTACTTCCGCCGATCGTAGAGTCCAATGCTATACCGAGAATCTATATTGGTTTTTGTACTCTATTGCTATACTAAAGAAACGTTAGTCACAAAAAAAAAAAAAAAAAAAAACACCCCTCATTTTGTTTATGCTTCTTTGTTTATTATATTAAATAAACATAACTATAGATAAAATTACATCTAAATGTATAAAAGTTTCGTTTCAAAGACGAGAGGACAGTAAATGTTGAAGACTCTGCCATAATCCCGTTTTCCTCGGTTTTCCTCCGCTTTAAATCTCCCCAACCGGAAACTGAAGAGCAGTCTTGAGTCAAATGCGGAACTTATGCGTGCATATAGCCTATTCCATGACTCCCTGAAAGTAATCAGACAGTGTGTGTAAACGGTGTGATGTATACCTACTGTATGTCCTAGTGTACTCCAGGTTTAGGAGTAGGAGTAGTTTACTGCAAAACACACTATGTATAGTACAGTAATGACTTTATTGCATAACCTTACCTGGATGTATTTGCGACGGAGTTCTTCGATGCACTCACCGTTCCTTTCAAAAGGAACTTTTTATAGTTATTTCATTCGGACTCTGTTTAGCTAGAGTCCGAGAAATGGATTTTATGCTGATTGCTGCAATGTTCCCAAAGACAAGGTTGACCTTTACATCTATGGACTGAATGTCCTTCAGTTTTATTTCATTGTCAGCAATCACCATGTTGACAATAGCAAATTCTTGTTCTTCATTTAGGAGCTTTCCTCTGAGGGAGGTAGACGTTGAATCCTTAGAGAGACTAAATACAGTCACTGTAATACATGGTAAAATGATTTACACTTTACAGTAGGAGAATCCCCGATATCCTACCTGTTGGTTTCTTGAAAAATCTGGACAATGGTTGCCACTGTGTCCCGGCTGAGACTGGGCTGTACTCGTTCACCAGCCTCTCTCTATGATAGCCCATGGTTTATGACATGGTCTATGATAGTAGCTCTTATTTAATCAGTTACCCTAGTTCTGGCCCTTCTTTGAGAGCCACCACTCATTCTAAGTCCTCTCCCTCTACCTTGTCCTGGTATTTGTCTCCCTTGCCCTTGTCCCACTACTCTTTTTTCCTGGTACTTGTCTTCCTCTCCCTTGCCCCTTCCCTTCTGTTCTGACATACAGTGTGAAAGCATTTGTAAATTTGGCAGTTCAAATCCTTTGTTTTGGTCTTGGTTGAGATTGTGTGTAAAAGAAGTTCAAGCATTTAAAATTTGTGTTAACTGCATTTTGTGTCAAAGCAACAAGAAATGTGATAATTGTATAGCCTACACATATGGATATTGTGCTAACTGTGTTAAGTGTTAAAGTAACAACAGGTAACTTTTCAGCCTTCATAATATATTTCCAAGTCTCTTGTGATGGTACATCGACTTACAATAGGTTGAATGACACGTCTGCCATAGCCTGACGGGGTCTGTAGCGTTTTTAATCGTACTTTTAAACTTCGGGTTTCGGGTAGTAACCGGTGAACAAAGAGAACTACAAAATTCGACTGCTTTACGGCATATACGTCACTTCCACCACCACCCCCACTTCCTTAAAATCGGACTTGCGAGCCAAATGTTATAGTCATGGCAGAAGCAGCACAGAAAAACAAGACAGCAAAGGTTTTATCGGAGCAAAGCAAAAAGAAAAAAAGAGAAAGTGATCGCGTTAAAGGCAGAACAAGGATCAACATTGCAGAGCTGCCAACTCTCACGCATTGGCCGTGAGACACCCGCATTTAATTGGTTTCACACGCTCACACGCCACACCCCCGGTTTCTCACGCTAAATTGTCAACCCGGTCGGTCAAATGCCTGAAAGATGAGTTTATCTATAGATCTCTACCTGTTGAGCCACTCGTGATCGACAAGTTATACCGCAAATTAGTTCAAATCTCCCGGAATCTAGAGCGAGCGCGCACGCGAGACAGAGACTGTGCTCCAACGCGCGCGGACGGCAGAGAGAGAAAGCCAGCGAGAGACCTTGCGTGTGCAGGGAGCATTGAACCCCCCATCGAAAAAAGAATGCCTCTCTCTAACCTCTCTAATTCACTAGAGTAGTAGCGAATTATCAATCTGGTAGCTAGTAAACGATATTCTAGTTTTTGATGGTTAGCTATCGCTAGTATTCTCGTTCTGATTTGAACTTTGCAATCGATGAAATGCAAATAGCAAATGTTTGACCTAAAAGTGTAGTCTACTCAACATGTACAAAGAAAGGAGGAAGATTATTAATAAAATCATATTTTAGGATACCTAACATGTCTGTGATATTTGTTTATTTGTCTTGCCTCAAGCTATAATGCAAATCGATTTGTAAAATTTGCAGATTCATTTATGGTAGCTTGATATTATAATATTGACGATATATGGTTATTATCAACCACTCAAACATTGCAATGAAGTATCATATAGATTTAGTAAAACGGTAACCAATAGACTAGGCTACTATAATGACGCTGGCTTGTAAACGCGATCATTTGTCGTTATAAAAAAAATAAAACCCATGAAATTATATTCATATGACATGCTGAAATATATGCCACTGTACCTGGGATGAAGACATTTCACACGCGCGAGAACACCTGCATGTGACTCCTACAGTTGTTCAGGGCTATCATGGTTGTCAACAAATGCACGTGCATGTAGGATGACAGAGTTTACGACAGTAGTAAAGGACAATACTGTTTCCCAACTGTAGGGGGAGCCCGAGAGCAAAAAAAACGACCTGTTGTTACTTTAAGGAAAAAATGGTCATAGCGATCATAAAAACTGTAACACCATGCTCTTGCAGCTGTATTAATAATTTTAGTTTATTACCTATTTTATTTTTACTCAATTCACATTAACAATGAGAAGAAAATGTGTGATAACTTAATTACCTTATTCTTGCTGTTATGGTTTAATATTGATACCCAATCACTTCCTTTTATAGCTAAGCTTGGTAATACTGAAAAGTAATTAGCACTGTTGTTGTGAATTGGCTTAGTGGCTCATGGAATGACATTTAAAAATGTTAAACTATGCATCATGAGTTTTTGGCACTTTGTGTTCATGCCTAAACAAACGGTCAGATATGTCACTGAACTAACAGAGTGCATCAAGGTCAGATCATCAGATGACGATACCGACAATTCAAGCGAGTTTGTGAAGTTCTTCCCTAGTTTCATCTGGGCTGTGAGGGATTTCACACTGGAGCTAAAGAACGACGACAAAGACGCAACAGAGAATGAGTACCTTGAGTTTGCTCTGAAACTGAAACATGGCAAGTTAAAAATACTGCAAATGGTTATTTTAAGATTCCTCACAATCACTATCACAATGAATCCTTGTGACTATCTTTTCAGACTTAATGGTTTGTTAACAGATCTTTTATATTACTATTTTAAAAATCATAATATTTATAATTTCATAACATGTGGCCAAAACATTGTGGTAAATTGTTTGGTATTCAAGCTTACTATTTCCTATATTTCAGCAATATAAGTCCAGTCACAATTGAATACAGTAGTTCAGCAAGCTACACTCTACTCATAGAACAGACATGCTCTTCTTAACATCTCTACAATTGAGAGCAGCAAGAGCAGGGATAGGCAACGTCGATCCTGGAGTGCCGCTGTCCTGCAGAGTCTTCAGGATTACTAATGCTAAATGCAGGCGAGTTTAAATCAGGGTTGGAGCTAAACTCTGCAGGACAGCAGCACTCCAGGATCGACGTTGCCTATCCCTGAGCTAGAGAATGTGCTCAAATTTTCTAGGAACTTCCAGAAATGCGATGGAGCACAACTTGCCCAGGGAGTGCGTCCAAACCTTCTTCCCTTCCAGGATGTGCATCACTTTCCCCTTTCCAACTGCCCCAGAAAATGTGTCTCGTCTGGAGAGCTTAAATCCTGCTGACCTTTCCTCTGAGTTCTTAAAGGTCGCAGATAATTTCTGCAAGATTGTCTTTAAAGACAGCAATGTGAAGAAGCTGAAAGATGGAATCACAGTCACTGGCAGAGGTGATTAAGAAAGAAATTTGAAGAGTTTGCATATATTTACAGATGACAATTGTTTAATAATTTTTCCGTATCTTCGTGTTTGAACTATTTCCATCTTTGAAGTTTTGGGGCATTTGGCAAAAACGTACGTGGACACCATCTCCAGTGGGGCTGTGCCGTGTCTGGAGAACGCTGTGCTCGCCATGGCAATGATTGAGAATGAGGCTGCAGTGAAAGAGGGGCTTCAAGTTTACAAGAGTGGAATGGAGAAGCTGAAGGACTCCTTCCCTCTGGGACTGAAGGATGTGTCTTCAGAACACCAAAGTCTCAGCAGTACGGCCACACAAACCTTCATGACACGTTCCTTCAGGGACACTGACGGGGAGTGTCTGAAATCTCTAGAGGTAGACGAATCTCTTCACAGATTCCAGTTTCAGTTTATTTACGACAGAATTTTTTTTAGATGACTTTGTTTTTGTACAAACCAAAGAAAATGTGAGGTATGAACTGAAACATCTAGTTTGTTTCTGCTAACAAGTGCTGTAAGGGCAGAATTTCCAAACACAACTTTTGCCTACAGATGTAATGTAACAGTGCGCAATTTGCAATGTAACAATGCACAATTGTAACAATTGTACATGTATGTAACATGAACAATGCGCAATTTGCAAATTAAATTATTTGTTTAATATTTAAGAACTACTTCAGTAATTTATTTTTGTTGAATCCTCTGTTGACCTGTTATGATTAAATGTACAATATAATTAACTGTAGTTCTACACTGTAAAATTTAGTTAGTTAGACTTACTTTAAAAAAGCAAAACCAATTGCCTTTATAAGAATAGTATGTTGTCCTGAAAAATGCTTAGTTAGTATAGTTCACTTAATTTGTTACCATTGTTGTGTTTTGCAGGCTTAATGTTGTCGTCTGTTTGACTCAAGCATGGTCAATTGCAAGATTTTGTAACAAATATAGAGATTATATCAACCCAATTAAAAGTTTCACATGGTTTTTATGACAAAAGTGTTATTAACAAAATTCTAAAAGATCATTATTTGACATTAAATATAGTTATTTTATATATCATTCATGTATAATATTTATTACTCCCCTTCCTTTGAATACAAATAACTGTGATTTCTTGTTGCATGACTGCATCAATAGGAAGAGAATTGATCTCCATAATAATGAGTTCAAACAAAAACAGTTTTTTTTTCAGTTGTACTGACAAGAGAACATTTAAGATGACTTTGGGAAATGAGTGAATGCAAACAGAGAAAATAACTGCGGAAATTATTGAAAAGTCTATTAAGAATTGCCCTGCCTCAAAAAAACTATTTTTTTGCTTGACAAAATGGCACTCAAACCAATCAATTAATCTGAACCAAAAAGTGTTATTTAGATTCATGTACCACTTATTGCGTCTATATTGAGACTTTTCTCGGCTATTCACAGTCCTTAAATACATAATTTGTGCGGTCATTGATGGAAAAGTTAGTTTGCTTAAAGTAGTACTTGTAACAGTATAGAAAGAACACAAAGTAACCCCCATTTTGCGTAATGTAGATCTCCGTGGTAATATATAGATACCATAAAATGATAAGAATATAATAATATACGATACATAATGTATATCTGTGCAACTGGTAAAACTAGTGAGTTTGTGTCGCAGCAACCCGTGTTCAATTCCAGTCCGAAGGGTCTCATACCTTCAATGTACATATATCTGTCCTCATTGATGTTCTGATGATATGTGAGTTATTGGTATACTGTGATTATATATATTGGTGGGTGTCTGTAAAAGGTA
The DNA here is from genome assembly GCA_029959095.1 of Rhinichthys osculus. Taxonomy (NCBI): domain Eukaryota; kingdom Metazoa; phylum Chordata; class Actinopteri; order Cypriniformes; family Leuciscidae; genus Rhinichthys; species Rhinichthys osculus. The sequence goes on along the minus strand of JARWKJ010000013.1, from coordinate 9,968,402 downwards.
AATTCTTAAGCTGTGCCATTATTTATATAAAAAAAATTGTATTTGAAGCACACAAAAAAACTAATAATAATCAGTATAATATTAATGTATATTCAACACTCTTGCAGTGTTAATGAATTGCAATTGTAATGTCACCAAAATACATTTGAAGTTTTTGCTGAGTGAATTCTGCATTTCAAAACTTAAATACATTTAAAGTGTACTTGGAATAGTTACACTTTAGCACAAACAAATATATTAAATGCAACTTTAGTTGAACTTAAGCACTACTTTTGGACAACTAAAATGCATTTAGTACAAAATTAATTGTTCCAATTTAGCAGACTTTAAATATTCCAATTTATAGTGGGTCACAAATAAACTTAGTTATACTAAGGAACACTCTGCAACCAACTTAAAAATTAAATATTTTTTATGGTTGTTGATTCTGAATACATATTGCAAATGCAGTATTGCAATGTGATTATTTTGCCGCCCTCTTCTGGGGTTCAGTGGTACGAAGAGATGTTAAAGTGTACAGATTGCTGAAATGTCCTCTGATTCATTGGAGAACTGCTACTGACACGCTATATGTTATGTTTTTAGGAAAACATTAATAAACTCTTTGATGGATACCTGTGCCAAAACGAGCAAGCTTCAAAGAGACGATGTGAGGATCTCTTATCATCCCTCTCGGCACCAATGATAAAAAATCTGAAGCAAGGCTTCTATGCTAAATCTGGTGGCTATGATCTCTTCTGCAAGGATCTGGAGGACATTGTGAAGAAATATAACAGCCAGGCCAATAAAGAACTCAAGGTCGTGCCCATATCCGACGACAACACAGGAACATGACCTCTTTCATCATCATCTTCATAATTATCAGTTCTTTCCTGTATGTCAATAGGCTGAAGAGGTCCTACAGGAGTTTCTCAAGCAGAAGTCTGTGGATTCTAAAGCCATTCTGCAGGCAGACAAGAAACTGAGTGCGAAGGAAAAAAAGATTAAGGGTGAGGATTATTAAGTCATAAAATCCCAATTTCCTTGTTAGGTGTTAAAAGGTTCAGGTACTTGTGAGAGTGCTGCTACACACTGAAGGACACATGGACAGGTGGGCCAAGGGTCCAAGAACAGTTGTGCTTTCAGAGCACAGATAATCTTAATCAGACAACATCTGCAGTCCAGAGTTTAGATTATAGAGGGGCTAATTATGCCATTTTTATTGTAAATGGAGATCAGTGGGATCAATATCCATGCAATCAATATCCATCAATAACCTTCAGGCTCTAATTTATTGTTTCTTTACTGTAATTTATTGTTTCTTAACTTAGTCATATAAGGACAGAACTACATTAGCAAATTTTACATGGTATAATATCCAAGTTGAAAATGGAAGCAAGTGTTCTTAACCCTTTCCCCTCCATTGACAAGATTTTCTGTAATTTATGGCACAACACTTCACCTGCAATCTGTGGTTTCACTGTTATATGGTAGGGGACCCTGTTAAGCATCTTCTTTACAGCACTGCTGGATCCAAAAACAAGGGAAGACAAAGTTCTGTGTAAACCATTAGTGGATAGAAGTGGTTTACGCACAAGTAAGCTAACATGATCACAAAACAGAGGCTCCAGAGAGACTCTTTCTTTTGATATATTCACTGTTTAAATTAGTGGTTCTCAACGGGGGTATTCAGAGAACAACGGGGGAAGTTGGAAGCCAGATTTTTGAAAGGGGGGCGTCATGAGTTTAAATATAACGCAAATTTTTGTTCATTTACTTTTATTCATTTTAAGCATTTACTAATTTATTTGTAATAAACACTTTAAGTGGGCCATTTAAAAAGTGTTAGGACTATTTATATGTTAAATTATGTTGTAAAACATATGCGCAGAGCGTGACGTGAGGTCCAATTGTGTGTGCGGTAGAAAAAATTCGTCAGCAGCCTCTCGCTCAAAAAAAAAAAACATTCCTCCGCTTTACTCCTGACCGCAAGTCCGCAGGTTTTTTGTGTTCATTTCTATTGCATTACGATTGAAAGCAGTACCAATAATGTCAAAAATATGATGTGCAGTCAAGTTTGGGTGTGTGTATGCTGTTTAAATGAGTGTTCTCATCGATGCGCTTGTTGTGATTGGCGGAGTTTTGACGACTTGTATTTTGACGACTAGAATCCAGCGCTGACTAGAATCACGCAGCGGAGGAATGGAAAGTTGACAAGCCATTAGAAAGTATTGACTTAAGAAACACTTATATATTTTCAATAAATAAGGTAAAACTTTTTTTTAAACATTTTTAGGCATTATCAATCCCAATGCCTAATGCCAAAATGTTTTATTTGTTCACCAAGTAATTTACTGGTCCGGCATTTTTTGTTAACTCGCAAGACAGTAAGGAGAAAATGACAATTTGATGGATAATTTAAATATATTCTGTAATCACATTTTGGTAATGTATTCCGCCATCATATCTGAGTGCACAACGCTGCTTGGATAGTTTCAAGATAGTTAAAAATAATTAATAATACAATAATAATTTAATTGAATTTCATTAATCATATGTGTTTATTCTTGTTAGAATATATATATTTTTACTGATTATAAACACAAATTAATCACGACAAACCAAATTAATTGTAATTGTATTAATTGATGAAAACCAGCTGATACCAAGGTATTTTAGGCCTACAATTCTAACATAATTTTTCATGAAAAATCAGGATTGTATTTATTTATTTTTCGAAAGTAAGGATAATAAATAGCTTCTTGCAATACTCTCCTGAATGAGTAATAAAACCTACATGCAAACATTACCGCTTTAATGACCATCCTTTATTTTTCAGTGCATTTGTTTTACAATATATGAGTATTACTGTCATGGGATTTATATTATAACCATTATGTAGTAGTGTAATGTAGACAGACACAACTAAAAGAGGTTTGAATTTTCCATTGTTTCATTTGCACACTGAATATGGGTGGAGCTTTTAATTTTTAACTCTTAAAGTGCACCAGATTGATGAATTTAACATTAAAATGTACAAAATTTTCTTACAGGGGAGCATGCCCCCGAACCCCCCTAGAAGGCCCGAGGACCACCCACCACAGATTTAACAAACAACCTGTGAGAAACACTGCTAGTTAGTTAGTTAGTTAGTTAGTTAAAACCTTTATTCATCCCCACAGGGGAAATTCAGATGTCCAGCAGCATATAATGTGTGTAGACTACCAACAAGCATTCTCACCGCAATACACTCATAAACACACAAATGATAACAGTTAAGAATAAAAACAAAAACAAAAAAAAACACAAAAACAAACTACTATCATTAGTAGTAAATAATGCACTTCACACAGATCCATTATACAGTCTTATGGCGGCCGGAACAAATTACCTCCTATATCTCTCAGTCCTACAGCTCATGGAGAGGAATCGGTCACTGCGGCTGCTTTGCTGGGCAACCACAGTGTCATACAGTGGGTGGCTCCTGTTACTAAGGATAGATTTCATCATGCTCCTCATTCTTCCCTCCACCAAATCTCCTACAGAGTCCACCCTCCTCCCCAGCACTGACACACACTTCCTAACAAATTTGTCAAGTCGGTTCCCCTCCCTGACTGTCATACAACTGCCCCAGCACACCACAGCAAAAAACACAGCACTGGCCACAACAGACTGATAAAAAAGGTACAGCATCTCATTACAAACTTTGAAGGATTTTAGCTTCCTGAGAAAAAAAGAGTCTGCTCTGACCCTTTCTGTATGCTGCATTAACATGTACTGACCAGTCCAGTTTATGATCCAGGTGGACTCCCAGATATTTGTAAGTCTGGACCACCTCAATGTCCTCCCCCTCAATTACCACAGGCAGATGTTTTAACTTACGCCTCCCAAAGTCCACTATCATCTCCTTGGTTTTTGATGTGTTGAGGATGAGACCGTTGCATCTGCTCCAGGTCACAAACTCCGAGATGACCCTCCTGTATTCCTCCTCGTCTCCTCCCCTTACACAAGCCGCCACCACAGTGTCATCAGAATATTTCTGTATATGGCATGATGATGTTCTGTATGAAAAGTCTGATGTATATAGGGTGAAGAGGAAAGGGGATAGTACAGTACCCTGGGGGGCCCCAATGCTTGTTTCCACAGTGTCTGACACCATGTTCCCCAATCTGACATATTGTGGCCGCTCTGTAAGGTAACTGATGATCCACTTGATGAGAGCAGGCTCCATTCTCAAGTTCTCGAGTTTCCCTCTCAGAATCTGAGGCTGGATGGTATTACTATTGCTATGCTATGCTATTGCTATGCCAATGCAACTTTTTGGGGGGGATTAATCACTGTGGAGAATAGTTTAATTGTATTAATAAAGTGCAATTTTGTACGTATTTCATCTGTTAACTCTCAGTCGCTTGACTCGCTCATAACATGGCATTAGTTGGGGTGGGGTGCGGTCAGGGACCTGGATATTGGATAGGGGGCGCTGGCCCAAAAAAGGTTGAGAACCCCTGGTTTAAATAATAATCTAAAAAAATATTCTGGAGGTCATAGGTTTGTTAATCTGATCAGAAATGCTGGTGGTGGCTAGCAAATTAAAAATGCTCTAGCCGGGGAAGAGTTAAATTGTGTATTAGTATGTTTAGAATCATTTAATCATATTTAAAACAAATATTACCATGCAGAATCTATCTGCCTTGATAGGGTCACACTCCAGACGAGAAGTGTGGTGCCATGTCTTTAAAATTCGATCGCATAATTTTCTCTATCACACTCCGCCCCGCGGGTATAAATAAGGAAGTGGATGCACGCACTAGTTGCTTTTCGCTTCGGAGCCGATCGTTCTGATGTCTCTGAAGAGTGCTGTTGTTATTCAACGAACGAGTGTGTCGGTGTTCTTCTGGAAGACTCCTCGTGCTGGTGGTTTCTACAGCGTGAGTGCAGCGGTGATCGTGAGCTTTGAGCTCTCAACTGCGGTTTTAACAGCAAGCAAATTTCTGTGTTTGTGTGTGTGTTGATGGCTGGTTGAGGGCGGAAAAGTAAGTGCTTTACTGTTTTCAGTTCGCTGAATTCAGAGTTGCCGCGGTCATTCTTTGTGTGCTCCGGCACTGGTGACGGGTCCCATTTCTGAATGAGCAACACGGGTGAGTTTTGCCTCTTTTTCAAGATGCCATTCCATCCGTGTGTTTCTGGGTGCGGTAGGGCTCTGTCCCCCTCTGACGGTCACAACAGTTGTATCACGTGTTTGGGCTTAGAGCACGCTGAAGCAGCTCTTGTGGATGAGTCATGTTCTCATTGCGGGAATATGACCGTCTCGGTGCTAAGGTTGAAACTCGCCTTCGTTCGTGAAGTCCCCAGGCCCCGCTCTACTGTCTCTTCTGGGTTACCTTCACAGAAAAGGCCTGGAGTGCCGTCTGGGCTGGGTGACTTGAGGATTACGGTGAGGGGTAATCTGCCCAGCAAAGCCCTGTGGATCCCTCACTCCACTTTTGCACCGCAGCCAGTGGAGCTCCCCGACGGGACGGCTGTTCCCTCTGTGGTGGACCGACCAGCCATCTCGTTCGGGATCCTCGTCTCCCCTCTAAGGGCTGTAAGTTCTCTTCCGTTCTCGAGGGCAAGGCTTACAAATGCTGTGTGCAAGCCGCTTCCTCTCTGCATGTCATGGTGTTGCTTCAGGTCCACCAGGCCCAGGCACTCGTGAACATGCACGAGGGTAGCCCAGACCGTGAGCTCACGGATGAGCTCCGCACTGCAACTGACCTCACCCTCCGGGGCACGAAGGTTGCAGCTCTCATGGTCCAGGAGCGCTATCTCTGGCTCAACCTGGCGGACATGAGAGAAGCGAACATGGTTCGATTCCTGGACTCTCCCATTTCCCAGGTTGGGCTGTTCGGCGACGCAGGTTCTCGGCCGCCCAGAAGCAGACGGAGGCCATCCAGCACATCCTGCCCCGACGACCTGCTGCTGGCTCCACCCGTCTGTTGGTGGCAGATCCTCCGCCTGCTCGACACCGAGGCTCCCGCTGGACCTTCGACAGTCCTACGCGATGTAGCCTCTTCCTCAGCCAATATGAAGATCAGTTTCTTTTAACCCGGCGGACATGAGAGAAGCGAACAAGGTTCGATTCCTGGACTCTCCCATTTCCCAGGTTGGGCTGTTCGGCGATGCGGGTTCTCGACCTCCCAGAAGTAGACGGAGGCCATCCGGCACATCCTGCCCCGACGACCTGCTGCTGCCTCCACCCGTCCGTTGGTGGCAGATCCTCCGCCTGCTCGTCACCAAGGCTCCCGCTGGACCTTCGACAGTCCTACTATCCTACGCGATGTAGCCTCTTCCTCAGCCGATATGAATACCAATTTCTTTTAAACCGTACTTCATTGTACCCTAGATATGTGGTGGTTTATGGCCATCTTGGACCTATGTCAATTGAAACTGGCCCTTTTTCAAAAGCCTCCGTTGAATTACTAACACAGAGATGCATTTTCAAATGCTCCGTCCCCAAGGTTGGCCTGCAGCGTTCGACCTAAAGGACAGTACTTCAGATCTTTATCCTTCCGCTCCACAGTCCATTCTGTGTTCTTGCATTTGAAGGTGTGAAGTATTAGTACAAGTCCTATCCTTCCAGTGCTCCATAGCCAGTTGGGTCTTCAGGTCAACTGGGAGAGCGTAATCTCTTTTTCAGTTCAGGAGAAGGACTTGGTCCAAAACGTCTCTTCAAGAAGAGTGTGTTCGGCTAGTGTTAGAAGTGAGAAAGGGTCCCACTGAAAGAACTTTCAGAGGCTCCTGGGGCATATGGCAGACGCAGCCGCTTGGCTTCCTCCATATGAAGACCGCTTCAGCACTAGTTTTATGATCGAGTCCCGACGTGACCGTGGCAGAGCAGCACGCCCTGTGTGAACAAAAGATCATCGTGGCCTGCCACCAAACCCTCAGCCCGTGTTCAGAACTTCAGGTACACTAACACCGACTGAGGGGCAATATACAAAGGGCATGCTTTAACAGAGGCCTGGGCGACCTCCGACTGCATTGGTATTCGTTACCTCGAGTTGGTAGTGCACCTCGCTTTGAGCCATCGCTGCTCAGCGAGCTGGTACTGGTCTGCAAAGACAACATCGCGACCATTGCGCTAAGCTTCCCTCGCATGTCACAACTCGCCCGTCACCTCCTCCTTGGAGTCAGAAGCTTCTGAGGTTCCTTCATTCCACAATTTCTTCTGGCCTGCTCAATCATGCCGCCAACGAGCCTGGACAGCTATAGCTAGGGAGAGTGGAGACTCCATCCCCTGGCGGTCCAGGTGGGCATAGACCACTTCGGGGCCGCACAGTTCTATCTGTTTGCCTCTCCGGAAGAACTCGTCCCTCTGCCAGTTGTGTTTCTGTCTGAGCGGACATCCCTTGGACAGACACGGGCTCTCAGCTGACCCCGGGGCACCGCAGAAATGCGTTCCCCAGTGAGCCTTCTAAAAAAGCAGCTATGCGATTCATTATCACTTAGCGCCTGCTCAAGTTCTCAAGTTTTTCATCACACTCAGGTGTTGAACAGAAATGCTCCTGAAGCTCAGTGAATTTCATCACACGCAGGCAGTGAGTTAAAAATTCTGTGTTTACAGTTCTACTGCTCACATGGTCTCCACTAGATTGTAGGGACTTGCTCGCTTTTGGTCAAAGACTTGTGCCTGGAATTCGGGCCAACTAACTCTCACTAGCTGAGACCCCGGCCTAGATATGTGCCCAAGGTTCCTACCTCTTCCTAAGAGGGACCAGGTGGTGAACCTGCAAGCGCTGCCTGGAGGAGGCAGACCCAGCCCTGGCTTTTCTCTGTCCATCCGCTCCATTGCGGTTTAACATGCACAGAATGCAAAGCCTGGACCTCAGACCGGTTCTTGTCTGTTACAGAAATCAGCAGAAGGGAAGGCTGTTTCCAAGCAGAGGTTGGCCCACTACGGTGGTTCCCTTCATCTTGGTGAGAAAGTTTCCCAAGGTGCACGTGCCCACCTGGGTGGTGAGCTCCTCCTAAGTGAGAGTATTGCTCCCTCCTAGGTGTTGACACAGAGTGCCTCGCTAACAGATGTTAAATAGAGTTGGGGGCTGGGCGACACCCATCATGTTCGCTAGAAAACTAGCCTACGTGCTGAACTGCTGCTGCTGAACTGCTGCCAGTTTGTGTCGGCTTGCGGCGCCTTTCCCCTCCTATGGACTGGATACGTGCGCAATTCTTGCTCCAGTTGAGTTCCCCTTTTTAGCAACGGACGTGGCGGGACATCCAAAGCCAGGTCTATCACTCGTATGCACCGGTGGAACCTGTGTTAGGCTGGGTCCATATGCTGTGATCCCAGCAGTGACTTCCCTGGCCTAAGTCCTGTCCCTTTCCTGCCTTAAATTGCAGGGGGATCTGGAGGCTTTTGTCTAGGCACTGGAAGGTGGCAGCTTTAGTGGAGTTTTCAATGGTTATCCCCATTCAGTCGACGTCGACTACGTCTGACATTCTCGACTGAAAGGAAAGTCCTGGTTGTGTATGCAACCCACCGTTCCCTGAAGGAAGGAACGGAGGTCCCCTTTACACTACCGCTGGACCACCGCTGACTCCGAGTTACACCCGACTCCTCAGCGAAAAAGCAACTAGTGCGTGCATCCACTTCCGTATTAATACCCGAGCTCCGGGGGTGGAGTGTGTGATGTCATCACACACGCCAATTCCCATTGGCTCGTTCAATAGCACTAGAAGACAATTGGCTCCCTGGTGTGATCCCCATTCAGTCGACGTCGACTACGTCCTCCGTTCCTTCCTTCAGGGACGTTTTCCATTACATTACAATTTTCCCAAATTAGCGCTAAAGAAATATTAATAATCAATCATAACTTGTTATAATTGATTATTAATATTTGGATCAGTTAATAGAAATAACTTATTGTAGTAAAATTAATACAATCAATCCACCTGTTCGTCCCATGAACACTCAGTGTTAATTGTTTATTAATTCTAAGAAATGTTCATATCTGGGGGAGGGAAATGTCTTTCTGACTGTATAGTACTACTAAGAGCCTGTAGTCAAAATCTAAATCGTAAAATAAAGTTTGTTGCTAGCAGAGAATCAGAACCAAATACGTATTGTGCACAGGTTTTATTAACTAAATCATAAACATAACTAATCTAAACACACATACATACATACATGCATGGGTAAAATGGTAAGTGACGGAATAAAACCGGAAGCAGGAAATGGAACTATTTAACAGCAATAAAAAAAACTTATCTAATCGTAGTCATGGTAACCAAGACCCTTCTTGCCCTTGTTGGGGGGATGGGACCATAGATCCCAGAGTGAGTTTTAACCCGCACTAAAAAAAGTTCACGGAGATGGAGAAGCAGAATGCACAGACTGTTTATTTTCTTTATTTTACAAAAGCACAATGTTTTGTTTCGATTGTAAGTGGACACATTAAAAAGTAGACATTTTATAGTTTATTTTTTATCTCATAAGTATTTATGACCATAAATGACAGAGTATTTTAAGCCTATTTTGCTGCTATGTGAGAAAAAAAACGAGCAAAACGTGCCGGTGCGTTTTCCAATCCCAGAGGGTTAAAGATTATTTGTTAAATATAACAAATAATTGTGTCTGATTTGTCTGAGTCGTTACAGTACCTACTGACATCATCCTTGGCTGTAAAATACATTGTGTATAAACATGTGTTCTGTAACAAGTTTGCTATTTTGTTAGAGGCTTGAAAAAAGTTTAAAAAAAAAAAGAAAAAAAAGTGTGACCATTTTTAGAGCCCTGAAACATCATGGTTTGAGTTTATTCTCTCATTTGTTTTTCTTCCTTCTTTTTTGCAAATAAATGACCAGAGGAAAAAGAGAAAGCAGCCCTCCTGAAGTAGGAAATCAAAGCTAAAGAGGAAAAGCAGCAGCAACTGGAAGAGAAGATGGAAGCAGAGAGACAGAGTAACGATGAGAGGATGGAACAGATGAAGAAGAAGATGGATGAGGAGATGAAGCTCCAGAGAGAGGAGGGTGAGCGTGCCATGGACTGCAAACTGAGGGAACAGGCTGATCTGCTGAAGAAGGGCTTTCAGGAGAAGGCAGACAAGATGAGTCAGGAGATAGAAGAGTTCAAGAGACGAAACACTGAAGCTGAGAGTAATAGAGCTAGAGAGTTTGCAGCGATTTTAGACAATGTCAACAGGAGACATGAGCAGACTATGGCTATGATGATGAAGCACCACAAAGAACGGATGGAGGCCATACTGAAGAAGAATGAAGATGATGATGACTGTTGTATTATGTGAAATGCTTTAATTCCATGATCATCATTGAACAGGAAATTATAAATTTCACTTCACAAGCTTGTTTGTCTAGTCTAAATGGCCTATAGTTATGATCCATTATAATCCAAGTTTATTTGATGTTGCCTATTATAAAATAATATATAGTTACATAATGAAATGGATACATGTATATCCACAAAATTTGTAAAAAAAAAGTAAATATGGGATTGTGCTCACCAAAGGAATACATGTGAAAGAATGAAAGAACAGGTAATAAGTAATAATTAAGAACTATAAATAAATTCATTTTCATGTCATTATTCATTTATTACATGGCTCTCTGGAATACTTGATTCTGATTGGTCAATCATGCCATCTAGTGGTTTGTTGTTCCTTATAACAACACGTAACACTGATACCGTAGGTTTGACGGCCCCAATTTATTACATATAAACATTGCTTTCATGACCAAATTTAGAAAGCTGTCATTTAAAGCGATCGTGTTTCTTCTTGGATTAGACTGCTCGATTCATGATTCTTAATGAAGGTTTTGAAAGCAGCAGATTTATGGGTGAATAGACTTTCAATGGAGGGACAGAAAACTCCCAGATTTCATTAAAATAGGCTATCTTCATAGCCTGGCAAGCCAGACCCACATCAATATGTTGGGTCTGGGAACTCAGCAATGGCAGAGCTCAATCTGAGGCCTGGGATAAACGGTTGTCTTTCAAATTCCCTCTGCACGCAATAGGATAGCGCTATAACCAACCAGTGGAGCTAGTTTATGTATTAAACTTATGGCGTATCTGGTCGGCAAAACTCTGAACACATCTTCCTTTTTTAAGAATGAATTAAGTGCCGTCCTTTGTTATTTTCTCAAAAATTCTCAAAGAAAAGCTTAACTCGAGGAAGTCCTCCAGAGTCGCGGCTAAAGCCGATTCGAAAGGCCGCTGTTCGCCAGTAGCAGCAGCCATTCTTTGTTTTCAAGTAGCAGGGAACCGTCCGCCGACTCTATACACAATGTGATTGGCCTGACTAGAGTTTGTTTTTTCCAGCTCGAAAGCCAACGGAGATTTGCTAGACCACCCTGGCTGCAAAATAACATTTGCTGCCGCTAGGGTGTGTCTAGATTTCTAGGCTAGAGAAGAGCAATTAGAAGAAGTCATTAAAATGAAAAGGCGTGTTTAGTTTTGAATAGCGTGCTCACCAGAATTTGTCACCAAAGAGCTATCGGGTATGTTCATGGTTAATAAAGCAATAAGAACAAAAAAGCAGTTGTTTATTGGTAGTTTATTGATAACAAATAATAATTCAAGCAATTTAGTTCTTCATAAATGAGTCAGCATATCAGTTGCTTAGCAACACAACGACGCACGCTGCAGAGTAATACTGATATAATTATTTCACAGGTATTGTGACGATTATTTAAAGCTGCAGTAGGTAACTTTTGTAAACAAATATTTTTTTACATATTTGTTAAAACTGTCATTATGTCCTGACAGTAGAATATGAGACAGATAATATGTGATAACATCTAGGGGTGGTGATGGCGCAGTGGATAAGACACATGCCTTTGGTGTGAGAGACCCAGGTTCGAATCCACTGTGAGACACCAATGTGTCCCTGAGCAAGACACTTAACCCCTAATTGATCTAGAGGCGTGTGACCTCTGAAATATAGCAATTGTAAGTCGCTTTGGATAAAAGCGTCAGCTAAATGAATAAATGTAAATGTGAAAAAATCAAGCTCCTCTGGCTCCTCCCAGTGGTCATATTGCCATTTGCAGAAATACACCGCTGGTCAGAAACAACCAATCAGAGCCAGGAGAAATGTCTTAGCAGTGTCAATCACGCTCGTGTACGCGCTGATCACACCCCTCTTGTCATGATTCTGCCATCATGTTATTGATTATTCCTAGTCTTGTGGCAGGATCATGACAGAACCAATGTTTTGTGTGTTGTCTCGTTATGTTACCCCGCCTCCTTGTTATCCTCGTCTCGTCATTATTGTCTAGTCAGTTTCACCTGTCCTTGTCTAGTCAGCTTCACCTGTCTTTGTCATTAGTGTCTCCCTATTTAATTCCCTTGTGTTTGCTGTCCTGTGTCGGTACATTGTCTAACTTTACGTGTATATTACTGTGAGTATATTATCTGAAAACCTGTTCAATTAGAATTGTGAGTTTGCTTCTTGTCAAGTCCGAGTCTTAGTTTGTCATCGTGTCTTAGTCTAGTTGTTCTCTGCTCCAGTCCTGTTTTGCCCCCTCGTGGGTTTTTGTTTTCTGTTTTCTGTTTGTGTCAGAATAAACGTTTAGTGTCTGCAAATTGTCTGCGTTTGGGTTCGTTCCTCAACTTCATGACAGAATGTACCGACCACAACAAGACCCAGCAGACAGTATGTCTTGTTCCGCCAAGCAACATTCGGATGACCAGGAACTATGGTGGCAGTCGGCTATCGCCGACAGTAAGAGTGGAAAACTTCCGTTTCCTCCCCAGGGTGAGTCGACCTTGAGACGGTACGCCCAGGTCGTGGAAGGGAAGAGATTTTTCTTGCCGGAGATCCTGGTTAACCGTTACTTCGTTGCGGGTCTCAATATCCCTCCTCCTCTGGCTGAACGGGAGAGACTGGTCCACCGTCCTTTCCAAGAATTGGTGGATCGTTTGTGTCGAAAGGAGCCGCAGACTCCCTCCATGTCGTCATCGCTGGCCATGCTGCCCATGATCCCAGAGAGTCGTGTCCTCGCCGTGGCTACGCTGGGGGACCAGAGTCATTCCACCTTGACTCCCGAGGCGCCGTCCGCTGCTACGAGTCTTCGTGGAAAACGAGGAAGACGGCTTTCATGGGAGTCGGCATCAGAGTCCTCCTCCGTAGAGCCTGCTGTACCTGCGGTGGTTTCCGCTGAGCTTCCCCAACCCGTCTCAGCTCCGGCGATAGTCTCTGCTTCTCGACCTAGGAGAAAGAGGAGGAGGAAGAGGGGAGCCTCCCGTTCTTCGCCCGCTGCAGTCACAGTCACAGAGCCCGCTGCAGTCACAGTCACAGAGCCCGCTGCAGTCACAGAGGCCGCTGCAGTCACAGTCACAGAGGCCGCTGCAGTCACAGTCACAGAGGCCGCTGCAGTCACAGTCACAGAGCCCGCTGCAGTCACAGTCACAGAGCCCGCTGCAGTCACAGTCACAGAGCCCGCTGCAGTCAGTCACAGAGCCCGCTGCAGTCACAGAGCCCGCTGCAGTCACAGTCACAGAGCCCGCTGCAGTCACAGTCACAGAGCCCGCTGCAGTCACAGTCACAGAGCCCGCTGCAGTCAGTCACAGAGCCCGCTGCAGTCACAGAGCCCGCTGCAGTCACAGTCACAGAGCCCGCTGCAGTCACAGAGGCCGCTGCAGTCACAGTCACAGAGGCCGCTGCAGTCACAGTCACAGAGGCCGCTGCAGTCACAGTCACAGAGCCCGCTGCAGTCACAGTCACAGAGCCCGCTGCAGTCACAGTCACAGAGCCCGCTGCAGTCAGTCACAGAGCCCGCTGCAGTCACAGAGCCCGCTGCAGTCACAGTCACAGAGCCCGCTGCAGTCACAGTCACAGAGCCCGCTGCAGTCACAGTCACAGAGCCCGCTGCAGTCAGTCACAGAGCCCGCTGCAGTCACAGAGCCCGCTGCAGTCACAGTCACAGAGCCCGCTGCAGTCACAGAGCCCGCTGCAGTCACAGTCACAGAGCCCGCTGCAATCACAGTCACAGAGCCCGCTGCAGTCACAGAGCCCGCTGCAGTCACAGTCACAGAGCCCGCTGCAGTCACAGAGCCCGCTGCAGTCACAGTCACAGAGCCCGCTGCAATCACAGTCACAGAGCCCGCTGCAGTCACAGTCACAGAGTCCGCTGCAGTCAGTCACAGAGCCCGCTGCAGTCACAGTCACAGAGCCCGCTGCAGTCACAGTCACAGAGCCCGCTGCAGTCACAGTCACAGAGCCCGCTGCAGTCACAGTCACAGAGCCCGCTGCAGTCACAGTCACAGAGCCCGCTGCAGTCACAGAGCCCTCGGCTGACAGCGCTTCTTCCGAGTCTGATATGAGCGCTTCATCCGAGTCTGTTTTCATGTGTTCCGAGTCTGATTCACTGAGTTCGGTGAGTTCGGTTCCCGCTCCACAGCCGTCTGCTACGTCCCCTGAAATGTGTCCTGTTCCTTTTCCCGCTGTTTCCCCAGTCAAGAGTCTTGTCTCGCCACCCTCAGCTTCCCCTGTCGTGATTCCCTCTCCGTCGTCCACTGTACCTCCTGTCCCTATTCAACCCCGGACTGTTTCCTCCAAGACTCCTCATGTGTCCCGATCCAAACCTGCCCAGAGTCCTCGTCCTCAGCCCTCATCCCGTGGACCCAAGACCCCCAGTCCTCCCATCCACCCTGGACCTCCCCCCATGAACTCTGTGTTTCCTCCACCTCCTTTGCCTTGTATGTTGTATTTGATGTTTCACCCCAGCCCTGTTATTGTTTTTTCTTGTTTGCCATTATTAATGTTTTCCATGTTTTGTTGGTTCGTGTCTTTGTCACAGTCTGTCATGTCCCGTGTTTAATGTCCCCTTGAGGAGCGTAAGGTAGCCCCTCCTTAAGGTGGGGGTTCTGTCATGATTCTGCCTTAGTATCCTTGATTTTCCTAGTCGTGAGGCAGGATCATGACAGAATCATGTTTTGTGTACAAGCGCATGGCCAATTGTTTGGACCATGTGCTTGTTGTCTCGTTACGTTACCCCGCCCCCTTGTTATCCTCGACTCGTCATTATTGTTTAGTCAGTTTCACCTGTCCTTGTCTAGTCAGCTTCACCTGTCTTTGTCATTAGTGTCTCCCTATTTAATACCCTTGTGTTTGCTGTCCTGGGTCGGTACATTGTCTAACTTTGCGTGTATATCCCTGTGAGTATATTTTCTGATAACCTGTTCAATTAGAATTGTGAGTTTGCTTCTTGTCAAGTCCGAGTCTTAGTTTGTCATCGTGTCTTAGTCTAGTTGTTCTCTGCTCCAGTCCTGTTTTGCCCCCTCGTGGGTTTTTGTTTTCTGTTTGTGTCAGAATAAACGTTTAGTGTCTGCAAATTGTCTGCGTTTGGGTTCGTTCCTCAACTTCATGACACCTCTCTTGCACAGCGCGCGCCATACCGTCATTCAAACCAAACTCAAGATTGCCGGTGTGCCGCAGCTGTGCTAATGGCGGAGAAACAACCGAAATTGCCAATTTCTCGAGTGGCACCTGCTCATAAAACAAATACGGGTAAAAGGAAAAAAATGATGACGATAATCAAGCGAAAAAGAAAGAATTAGACAGAGCCCATTGACTCGGTGTCAAAACTCTAGCCGCGTGACATGTAGCTAAAGGGCCCTATCTTGCACCCAGCGCAATTGACTTTGTACACCGATACATGTATCATTCGTATTTTGCGCCCGTGCAAAGCGGACTTTTCCCTCCATAGACGCACGCCGGCAAACTAGGGAATGAACTTGCGCTCCCTGGGCGGTTCAGTGCAAAAAAGGAGGCGTGTTCCGGCGCAAACAATCCCTGGTGCTATTTTGCAGTTCCAGAAAACAATTGCACCACTGACCAGAAAAAACCTAGTCTAAAGTCAGTGGCGCGTTGTATATTCAGATGCTATTTTAAGCACGCATGCTTGGCCATAATACAGAGTATGAACAACGCGCATACACTGTAGATGATTCTCTCATCTACACAGATGCATTTTCCTATTTGCAAATGATACATTATTATAAGTAAAAATATTAAAACACGAGGGAAATCATTGTTGTGTCCATGAGGATGGGAAAAATAGGCATAAAGCTTACACATTTACCCAAATTATTATATGCATGTTTAACCGAAGCTAATTTGGGTGGGTTTGTCCCATCCCCAATGTCACTTCTCTTTCTTTTACGGCCCTGACGAGAACATCAATCTCCTCGGCTGTGAATCGATTCTGAAGCGTGCCTGGTAAATGCGCCGTTATAATAGTATTGCTCCATGGAACAAGCGCACCTGTGGCGTGGCGCAATGAAAGAATAATTTGAAGGTTTTCCTTATATTTTCTACAACCTAAACCAATGATACGGTTGGTTTTAAACCCCCATTCAATCAAAATAGCCGACTACGCCACCTGGGTTGGAATAATGGGACCCAGGACCCACGTTCACTTACGTCAATTATCCCTGAGGGCTGGACAGTATTGACACTCAACCAGTGGTAGATTGATTACACAAGTATTTTATTACCATAAAATCAGAATCTAAATATTAAAAACAGTTATTAGGAAAAACAGGAATGCAGTCCTCAACTTGGTGTGGTATGATGTCCTTAAAGTCAATGAATGAATGTCCTGGGTTGTTTCCACAGCACACAGATATCCACAGGTCCAGACAGTATAGTTTACTGGGAAGAAATAAGAAACAACTACCAGTATCTCAAGTCCAATGTAAGCACAAATCTAGCTACCACTCGTGCACACAAATACCCACACCATGCAATCTACACTGCAACCCAAATCAATCACACCACCGCAAAGATAATACAAGGGCTATGGAAAATAAGTTATACTGGCAATCAGTTCCTAATCTATCTTCTGGATTTAGATGCAAAATGGTCACAATATCCCTCAAACGATCTTCACTGGCTTGTACTCACAATGAGACCGGGTAGTACTTTCCACTACCCAGTCTAGACGATTTCCAGCATTGTGCAAACCTCCGTCGCCGTCTCACCAGCCGCTGTCTCACTCGTCTCGGAACAGCGCTCGTTGACTCACTCGTCTTCAAACAGCAACTGTTGACATCTCGATTCCGAGTCCGAACACACGCCGGCTCCGCTCCACAGCTGTGCAACGTGACTACTCTGCTTAGCCGCCGTCGTGCTCACCACCCGCTGTTGCCTCGTCTCCGAACGATCGCTACCTCACTCGTCTTCAAACAGCTTCGCCGTGGTTACTCTGCGTCACAATACTCCGGCTCGTTTCCGCACAGCTGTGAAATGTTCGATTATCACTGCTCAGTGTTCCTGCTCAGACGCCCGCACCTGTTCACAACCCACTCAACAGCATGACAACGACTTGCACGGACATGACGCAGTCCAAGAACACACACCTCAGTCTCTCAAGCACGCGTTCTTAAAGGGCAACAGTCTCCACCTTTACCTGAAACAGCCTATGACACTAGGTCACCGATTAATCTCTCAACAGGCGTGTAGGAAATAAGCATGGCAATACAAATCACTTAATCATTGAACAGATCGTACGTATAACATGAAAAATGTAGATTAAAAATGCATCTCAATTCACACACCTCGTTCATCATGCTCTTAAAGGGAATGTGGTTAGACGCTCTTATTGGTTTGTTTCCCGTTAAGCCCAAACCACACCTATGAATAATGAAGCTACTTCAAGCCAACCCCTTTTAGATTTGCGTCAAGTGCAAGAGTCATTTATCCCGCCGGTTAAATAGCAACAGCGCCGAGATCCGCCCACAAAGTTACTTGCGATTTGCGCTTGACACTTGCGTTTTAGATAGTTAAAATAGGGCCCAAAATGTCACGCACTGTGCAAAGCAACAATTGAAACCTGCTAATTCACTGGCTTGTCATGTTGCTGAAATAATTTTGTGGCGAGCAGGACGAGGCCGAGGGACAGGGACATGAGAGCGGCGCGAGGCCGGTGGCATGAGTGATAATGAACGTGAGAGGCACCGGTGTCGCATCTCTCACGGAGAAGCGGAGGCATAAAAGAGAGACGACGACAGTGGAGAGAGGAACAGGCCTGATTTTACATTGTGATTTTATGTTCTGTTTTGTGTGTTGTCCGTGAGGGGCTGCTGGCTTATACTTTCATTTTGTATTTGTTTATTTATAATTAAACTTGTTGAACGTTCGCCGGTTCCCGCCTCCTCCTTCCCATAACAACTGAGCCCCGTTACAAATGTACTAGCAAACCTTATCTAGCATTAGGCCTACATATCGCTAGAATAATTACTTGAATTATATTATATATGCTACGTTAGTTACAGTTATATCATCTTACTAGCTATTTATAACTTATAGAAAGGGTGCAACGTTATAAAGTTACATTACATATATTGCAAAATACGTAATGATTTAAGGGGCCAAGTAAGTAGTTTTTGGCAGGCCTTAGGCAATGTAAAGCATATTGTTGATTTTTCGTCCCTACTAGTGAATGTGCCGTAATTGGTTATCCGCCATCATCGGTGGCCCTGCTTACTTTGTACAAGACAAGTAGAGCTATTTTATCCAGTGTAATTTATCACTTTACCACTATCTATTTATCACTTTACCACTATCCGCAGCAGAGAGCAAGTGGGTGGGACCTGTAAGTTGTGCTTGTTCAAATTTTCAGGCTAAGTCAACGTTTTCTCAAAACTCCCTACTGCAGCTTTAAATGTATTTGTTTTCTTAAATTGCAGCGTGGCGATTATTTAAATGTAACAAGTAAACATAGTTTTTAATTCAAGTAAACCATTTTATGGCCATGAAAAAATATTTTTAAGGGTATCATATTTGTGAAAGATTTGAATGGATCAACCTCATTTGTGCATTCACACATGCTGCTATTATACAAAGACATTTTACATTATGAGGTTTTTGTTTCTTAATATATATTTTATTATCTACATTATTATTTTCCTATTTAGTAGGCTAATTACTTCCGAAATTGATGAAATCAAAAAAAAATTCTATTCTTTGTTCTATTTGTAACATCCATAAAATGTAAAAGTCACTTTAACTAAAAAGCTTTACTTTGGCTATTCAAATAACATTTACATGAATTTTCAACAATATCTGTTAACTGAAACAATATCTCTTAAATTATTATGTATATTGACAGGGTTGCCGACTTTTAAGGGGGGTCAATTTCAATCTTGATTCACTATCAATTCACATGTGTATCCTACTGTACATATAAGGAAAACATGTTTTGTTGAATGCAGTTTGCCTTTTAGCACTATTTGTTTTACTTTTCTTGGGTTAAATTCAGTATTTTCTTGCATTGTGTGCACTTTTGTACACAATATTCACTTTTGTGTGCTTATTAGTATCATTAAAATATAATAGGATACAAATTATTAACTTTTTAAATGTATCATTTGAAAAATCTAGTGTTTGATCATGTCTAAATATTTATTCAAATGCAAAACCTAAAAATAAGCAGTTATGACCTGCAATACTCTTTTGAGCAACTAGACTTGTAGATACATGTATATTTATTAAAAGAGCCATACAGGCACCTACTGGGCAACCACAGAAACCGAAATTTCTCGGGACAGCAGCATGTGTCTAAATTTCAATCTTAACCGTTCTTTTTCATCAGAAACGATCTTAAAACAGGGCTTTAAGTGTAAAATACCGAGCTTCTCCTTTAATGTCAGGAAGCTGCAATTACTACAAGGGAACTTCAACTCAAAGCTGACAATGAACAAACTCTTTAACATATTTAACAATAATACATTTCTGTTTGATTGAATTACCTTATTCAAATTAATTTTCTTTAATTAATATATCCTGTTTTTATCTGTTTAGAGATTTCCAATTCTCTCAAACACTTTCATCAATTTCTTTTAACATTTTTATAAAAAAATATATAAAAAAAACACAACATATCACATTTCCTTTATATATATATTTTTTCAGTTAAAAAAGAAGACCAAATGACTCTTCTCAAACCAGTTTTGTAGAGAGGGGTGAGTTTGGGCATCTAGTGCTTGGGTATCGATTCTTATAAACCCTTACATTTACTGGGGAAAAGAAACTGAAAGTAAAGTTTCATGATGGGGAGGAGCAGCAGTTAGACATTATAAAAATCAAGCTGAGGCTTTCTGCAGCTACAGATGAAGAGCAGATTCAAGAGGAAACAGTAAGTCTTTTTCTTGTCATTTTACGTTACATACACAGAATACAAACTTTTACTATTCTAATTTTATTAAAGTCTTCAATTACTTTCAATATGGATGACACTCATTTTTGTTTCGTCCATGTTGAATTAAGGGATCAAATAAATATTAAACTAGAATTAATTTTCTACAAATAAACATAAATTAAACCGTGTATTTTCTAGTATAACAAATAGATTTACAAACTGTTGCAAGTAGTTTGACTAAAAAAAAGTGGTTAAAAAAGCTTTTTTACATTGATTGCAGATATAAACTTAGACTTCAGTGATTTTTAATATGATTAAACAACCACTTTTTCAGCAGTAGGATTTATAATCTGATACCCTTGTAATGTCAACAAGTTGTACAAAACTACAATAAAAGATTGAAAATCATAATAATCTTATAAAATGTCTCTTATATTTATAAATGGCATGCCATACTTGAAATGTAAAAAAAAAACAACTCTGTCAAATCTATAATTAATAAATAGCTTGTGTGAATTGTTGTGTGGAGGAGTGTAAACGAAGACCTAAAGGCAGATTGACAAAAGACCAACAAGAGCTTTAGACTATGGCTACTCGTGGAACTCAGGACAGGATGAGGGGAACGAAGCAGAACTCGAGTAATGGCAGGAGAACAGGAGGACAGAGAGCGTCACCCACAGTGAGCGCTCGCAGTGGAGGAGAGTCTGGCACAGGACTGAACGGCAAACCAGGAACAAAAGTGAGTAAAGCCGTCTCCTTAAACAGAGCCAAAATGTCTAAAAGGTCTAAATAACATCTTATACAGTAAAGTTGAAATTCATTGTAGTAGATTCAAAGGCCAACATGTAAAGTAGAATATAAAATGCACAAAAAACAATGTAAATTTTTTTATTGTGATTTTAATAATTTGACTAATAATCAAATTTTTTCTAATTTAATCATTATTTTTCAAGACAAACAGTGATTGGTTGCTAACACAGAAAAAAACAGGGCATAGTCCAGGTGAGTACATTATCAGTTATTTTACATTTTAATAATATTTCACAATATTGCTGTTTTCAACTGTGTTCAACTGTGATCAAATAAAAGTAGGCTTGGTGAGCATAGGAATCTTCTTTCAAAAACATGATAAAATCAAACTCTTGAACAGTAGAGTATATACAGTAGATGCCAGTTGTTTCAACAAGTATCATTATACAGATTAAAAAAAAAGTATCATTGTACAGTGAATATATTTTACTTTGCAATCAACAGATAATAAGAGAAAACCAAAAAGATAATTTTGAAGATTAAAGGTTAAACAAGTGCACAACTTTTCCTAATGGGGATTAAAGGTACAGTCAAAGTTATTAAATCACATTCAAAATCATGTTCAAATGTATAGAGAAACCATCTACTATTAAAGGAACACTTGACTTTTTGGGACTTTAGCCTATTCACCTTATCCCCCAGAGTTAGATAAGTCCATTCATACCTTTTTCATCTCCGTGCGTGCTATAAGTCTGTTTGACACACCCACCGCTAGCCTAGCTTAGCACAAAGACTGGATGTAAATGGTTGCAGCTAGCCTACTAATCCAAATAAGTGACAAATAAGTGACAAAATAGCGCAAACATTTTCCTATTTACATGTTGTGATTTGTATAGTCACAGAGTGTACAAAAGACTACGTCACATGAGACACAGACATATTTTAACAGTATAAATACTGGGAACTATATTCTCTGAAGGCGAAGCACTGCTACTTGGGCGGAGTGATAACCGCAACACCTGAGACGCGCCGTGGTGAGGAGCAGAGAGTTCGTTCAGAGTTTTTTGTACACTCTGTGACTATACAAATCACAACATGTAAATAGGAAAATGTTTGCGCTATTTTGTCACTTATTTGAATTAGTATGCTAGCTGCAACCATTTACATCCAGTCTTTGTGCTAAGCTAGGCTAGCGGTGGGTGTGTCAAACAGACTTATAGCACGCACGGAGATGAAAAAGGTATGTATGGACTTATCTAACTCTGGGGGATAAGGTGAATAGGCTAAAGTCCCAAAAAGTCGGAGTGTTCCTTTAACGAAACTAATTCTAATGAAAAAAATTGTGTTCTTGTAGCATTTTCCTTGAAAACATTTTTTTTTTTTGCATTTTACTTTGGTTGCATTGTCCTCACCTACTAGATTCCTTTGAATGATCTGTTTGTTTTCTCTTGAATTTTTCTCTGTGTAAGGTCATTTTAAAGATTTAGATTACCTTCAGAACACAAATATCTGACATGATTTTATAATTTCTGGAAGTTTTGAGAAATCTGATTAATTTTCAAACTAAATAGCTTTTTTTTTTTAAACATGTAATTACACTATGTTGGCTGTTAAAAAAATATCACGTTTTGTATGGGTACAGTAAAGCCTTAAACAGTAAATACGAAATATTTAATGATTTATTAATGAACTATAGAGTACAAAAAGTTTAAAGGCACACCTTAAGGAAAATGTGCTTTTCAATACTTCCAGAAAAAAAAAATATTGTGGTAGATTTTTTTCTTCTTTCGCACCTGTCTTAAAATGATCTGGGGCGTCTCCAATCGACACCCAAGCGTCTACAGTCGACACTTAATAATCTTTATAATCTAGCTCTGCGTATACAGTCGACAACTGGCTTCGAGTTGGGTGACGTCTCGTCCCTTTTCCCATAACACTGTCAAAGTGTCTAGTAGACTTTACTACCTAACTTGCTGCACAGCATTAACTAAACAGACTCCAGACAATGCCTTCGAATATGCTTTAATCACGGCTGGAGGATCTCAGACAAATATCAGAGATAATCCCACCTGCAAAAAGAATACAACAGTTTTTATAGAATAGGAGCATGGCGAAAATTGTTACAGGTGTGGTGCAGGTTGAAGGAGAGGCTGAGTCAAAACGGCTCCAATTCCAACATTTACTAAATAACACCAAACTGGTAGAGGCAGGCAAACAGGCAGAGGATACACACAGAACACAAGGTAACATAAACACACCTTACATAAACGAGAACCGACCAGGACTGACTGAACAGAGGGAAACTAAGGCCTTGTCCACACGGACAAGAGTATTTTTATAACCGGAGTTTTTCCTACAGCGTTTAAAAAAAAAAAATCCCGTCCACACATGCTCGGTCTCCGTCTACATGAAAACGCAAAAACACGCTATCAAGCGCGGTCAAGAGCATGCCATGCCAGCAGGAGGCGATATAAACATTAACCGTAAAGCCACGTTGGCCAATCAGAAGCGCAAATCTGACGTCAAACACAGCGGATAACGGCGCACACTCTGACGTCGCAAGGCAAAAACCCCGGTTTCACTGTCGACACGACAACACTGTAACCGGCGTTTCTGAAAATCCTCACCCTGGCAGGGGTAGTGATGTGACATTTGAACCGAGGCGTCGGAGCTTGTGTCGAGAGAAAATGTGCGTGCCAGATGAAGCCGCGATTCGAGGCGTGTGTTGTTAACATGAAAATCACGTGACTAATGACAAACGAGGCCTCGGTTTGTGTGGATACGTCATCGGTTCGGTCTGAGTGTCGCTTCCGGATAAAGGGGGTTCGAAACTCGCGCCACCTTGTGGCTGGTTCAGGAGTAGTAGAAGCAGGTGTAGTAGCGTCAGAGAGTCAGAGTTAGAGAAATCTCATTGTCGTTATTGTGTCATATATGTGTTAGGGCTGTATATTATTACATTATATCAGGTTAGAATAGTTATTAATAATAATGAATAATTGTTATTATTAATTATAGTAGCTATATTATAGTCTTGTTATATTAATTAGATAAGATTATTTGGATTGCTTTGGATTTTTGGTAGCTTAGATTTTTGGATCTGGACTGGACTGCTTTTTAATTTGGATTGCCCTTTTGGATTTGTTTGCTTTTTATGACATCTTCCTTTTTCATGGTAATGGAGCCAGCAAGAAAGAGGAAATCCTCCCCTGTCTGGGCTCAACAGAAGCATCAGTATCCTCATTTATACCCGCTGGCACTGACATTTTATGTTCCCCTGCATCCTCTGTTCCTTGTGAAAGGATATTTTTCCAAGGCTGGTGAGATTTTGTCCAATAAGAGGAATTGTCTAAACCCCAACACACTTCAAAAAATTCATTTTCTCAATAAAAATCTATTGTAATCCTTCCTTCATCCACCCCAAACTGCAGTGTTTACTGCAGTTTACTTTATTAAACTCTCTCGAGTCCCTCCACCATAAGCACTGCACTCAACACAGTCACTTTTGTTGTTCATACTGTCACTATCCAAATTTTTTGGAATAATTAATTAACTGTGTGTGTGACAGTTGTCTCTGTACAAGTAAATGCAGACAGAGAAATATACACGTTTTATTTCATACCCAGGCAATGGACAAATGTCTGCACAGATCTCTTTATTATTGCAAATGAAAGATTACAGAGACATTAACTCATATTTAGAAGAAGATAAATAAATAAAACATTGCGGGAGGGGGGTGGGTCATTGGTTCGGAATTAATTAATTTGCCTGCAATTTCTTTGCACAATAGCTAGGTGTCACTAGTGAGCAATGCTGAATGAAGCTTCGAGTAATGAACCTTTGGGTGAAGCAATGACCTGCGAGGTCTCAGTGGTTCAGGAAGCCTCATCTTGCCATCACTAGGCAGGGGTTTTCAAAAATGTTCGGTTTCAGTGCGTTTTCGTGTGGACGAACGGCCGAACCGCGTAAAAAAAAGAAAAAGAAAAAAAAGTCACAGTTATAAAAAATACCCGTGTCCGTGTGGACAGGGCCTAAATACAGATACAATTGAACAGTAACGAGGTGAGGACAGGTGACACAGATGATGATGACGATAAACAGGTGGGTAATGAGGGAGTGAGTTCAGGTGTGGAGACACGAGGGATTCTGGGAAGTGTAGTGAAGATGAAGACAGGATGGTGCAGATGATGACTGTGACAAAAATGACACGATACATAAATATATTTTGTTAGTTCGTTTTTGTAAGTTTGTGAGAGCTATTTTTGTTCAATTTGGAGGTATTTCTTTTAGTTATTTATTATTTATATATTTATTTTTCCATTACAGAAGAGACATTATTTCTACATTATTTCATTCCATTATTTTTGAAACCTGTCATAATAAAACATGTTTAGTAACCTCTGAGAAGCCTATCTGAATTTGTGTCTTGTAATATAACAATTTTCTATCCATACAGAGGGGGCATAGCCTACTTTAAATGTATTGAAATTAATAAGGCATCTTTGAGTAAACTTCGAGTATCATTTGAGTATCTGTTTGCTGGGCCGAGTGTCCTGGTTTTTGGTAATCAAAATATGGTCACCCTATCTTTCTAGGCCAATGATGGTATTTTCAACCATACGTGGAACAATCTTAGACTTGTTCATCATATTCTATCCTTGAGTGGAGGCCAACATTTTTTTTAAATATATATATGTTGCATGGTGAATGTGAATTAAATCGGATCACCCTCGCCCTCGCCCACCTAATCTGTCATTTATTTTTGTTTTGATGATAAATTGAGCCAGCCTCCAAAAGTGATTAACCTGTCCTGTGATTTTTTTCTCTCTCACACAACACTGTCCAGACACGAACTGTCTCTTATGCACTTAAGTATGTTGGTTGTCTTTACATTAGAATAATAATGTTTCATATAATCTAGATTAGCTACGGAAAAAATAGCATTCAATACAAAATGAATATCTCTCGTATATTGAAATCAAGTTTTTATGTGATAAAATATTTGCTTTGCTGTGCATTAGAACCACACCAGGCATTTAGTCATTTTACAAAATAATTTATTGAGGCCAAACATATAAAATAACATTATAAACTGAAAAGCAGGCCTGTCCCCGTTTATGACGTCACTTCACCACGTGACAGCAGCAAGAAGGCTCCTGATTGGTTAACGAGGCGCGAATTGACGCCAAAGTTCACATTTTTCAACTTGGGCGTCAGACGCGATTTGAGTCAAACGCAAATCGCAGAATGCACCAAATTTGCACCAAATAAAGGCGAATCTACCGCGCCGCGCAACATGCCTCATTCGCATCGCAGGACCTCTAGACGCACAAAAACGCGTCTTTACATTGACTTAACATTGAAATCATTCACGCCAGACCCTCTATTCGTGTTTGGTGTGAACGCACCATTAAAAACACATGATCAGTGATTAGTCGATGTCAGGCGTAAAACATAATGGCAGAGGATTAAAGTCGTGGAACCACTAGTATATTCGCTTTTGTTGCACTACTCTACCTGTCAACTTATAAATGATTAAATTATTGATGAGTGATACAATTTTAATAGGTGATAAAATTTTTAATCATTTGACATTTTAGTTATATCGTACAGGGTTTTTCTCACTTCTTTTGTATACTTTATTTATAAATGGACGTACACACAATAATTTTCTTTTCCTTTAACCAGCAGAGGTGGGAAAAGGTCAAAAAAAAGAATATTAGACAGTACCAGTCTGCTATTAACAACGATCTTAAAATGCCAAGAGAAGTCACAAGCAGCCAAATCATGGAAAAAGACCACAATTATGGAAAGGGATCAAGTGTTGTAAATCTTATAAAGAACAACCGGAGCAAACAAGTAGAAGATGGAAGCAATGAAACCTTACCCATGTTTAAACTCAACCTGTTTGAAACATGGAAGAACAGTGATGGATTCTGCAGAAGAAGCACATTTGGGAAAGAAAAAACTAAAGAGAACAAGACCATTGTGATGATCGGAGCCACAGGTACAGGAAAATCCACTCTAATTAACAGCATGATCAACCACATTTTGGGAGTGCAATGGGAAGATGACTTCCGGTTTGTGCTAGTAGATGAAGGGAAGCAGAAATCTCAGGCTGAAAGTCAGACCTCAGAGATCACGGCATATCAAATCAATCACATGGATGGTTTCCGGGTTCCCTATTCTCTGACTATTGTGGACACACCAGGCTTCGGTGATACCAGAGGAATTTCACATGACCAGAAAATCACAAAGCAGATTCAGGAGTTCTTCTCCGCCCGTGGAGGGATCGACTGCATTGATGCCGTGTGTTTTGTAGTACAGGCTTCACTTGCCCGTTTGACACACACACAGAAAAACATCTTTGACTCCATTCTTTCCATATTTGGGAAGGATATTGCTGAAAACATCCTTGTGCTGGTCACCTTTGCAGATGGGAAAAAACCTCTTATTCTCGAGGCCATCAAAGTCTCTGAGGTTCCCTGTTCTACCAATGAGTCTGTAGAGCCACTTCACTTCAAGTTCAACAACTCTGCTCTGTTTGCCACCAATAATGAATCTGCAGAGGACAATGAGTCTGGCTGTGGAAACTTTGACCAAATGTTCTGGAATCTAGGATTTTCTAGCATGAACAAATTCTTTACATCCCTCAACAAGATGGAAACCAAGAGCTTGTCTCTGACACAGGAGGTCCTAAAAGAGCGACAGCATCTAGAAGTGTTGGTGGAAGGTCTCCAGCCCCAAATAAATGCTGGTCTGACAAAACTGGATGAAATCAAGAAGACAAGAGCTGCTCTGGACCAGCACAAGACTGAAATGGAGGCAAACAAGGATTTTGAATATGAATTAGAAGTAATTGTCCCAAAACAGATCGAAAACAAATCAAGGTCCTTTTTGACCAACTGTCAAAAGTGTCATTTCACATGTCATGATGAATGTATGCATGGAAATGACAGTGATAAAGAGAAGTGTTCTGCAATGACAGATGGAAAGTATACGGTCTGTCCTGGAAAGTGTGCCTGGAACGTGCACTTTAATCAGAAATACAAATGGGATTATGTCACAGAAAAGAGAACGGACACCTATCAGGATTTAAAAAAGCGATTTGAGGATGCACATGGACAGGCCATGTCAAAAGAAAAGATCTTTGAAGAGCTTGAAAAGGAGCTTGAGGTTGTCCAGGATATTGTGGCTGGACTAATTGAAAAATCTCAAGAGTCCTTGGAGCGTCTGCAGGACATCGCCCTCAAGCCCAATCCTCTGTCCACCCCTGACTACATTGATCTGATGATCGAGTTTGAGAAACAAGAAGCCAAGCCTGGATTTCAAGATCGCATTCAGTCTTTAATGGAAGTCAGGAAGAATGCAGAGATCATCAGTAATGTTTCCACAGGAGAAGTGCTTTCAGAGGATTGGAAAGAATACAAACTCGCTACAAGAAAAAAAGAATCATCCTATGATCCAAGGGTCCTGTTCAGTAAAGCAAAGAATTATGTTCAAGAAAAAGTAAGTGTCACGGGGTGACTAAAAGCGGAACCTTAGTTGCGGAAATTGAGCCCGGGGAACGTTTCCGGCGTAACACGGGACCGGTTCCGGGAAAACACGGAAGTAGGGAAAAACAGGGAAGGAGAGTTGACGAGCGCGATTGTTGTCAGCTGTGCAGCGGGGAAAGATCCTGAAGGGCGATTGGACCACGAGGAACATAAAAGAGGTTGATACGGAGAGGAAGGTCGAGTGGCGGAGCGGGAAGCGAATCACAGAGACGCAACGGAGGTCGGGTGAAGAGACAGCAAGGAAGGGGCCAGCGGTGGAAAGCACAGGGCTTAAAAGAGATAAGTGACGGTCTCCTTTCACCGAACATAGTATTAGGATCTGTCATAGTATTAATGGGTGGAAGATTTACTGCACTTTGTTTCTTGAAGAGGTTGTAACGGGACTGCGTCTGCAGACATTAATTTGGGGGGAAAGAAGAGGAGTGCTTCAGATGCGACATTGCAGTGCAGAGTTTGTTTACATCTGTCATAGAGATTCTGTTCGCCGAGGCTGTCGTCAGGGGCCTGCACGCTGATTTCGGTGGGTAAGGTTTTGTGAGTGCAGTGCCGGTCATTCTAATCACGTGTGTTGTAGTGGAAGCACGAGTGGGGAGAGAAAGCTGCGGCCTGTGCGGCATCCGAACGAACAGACCTACGACGAAATCGCATTCCTCATTGTTGTGAACCGAGCCATATCCTCGCCGCGGCATCCAGCCCTGTATCTGAGAAAGAGTGAGCATATTGCATCCATACTAATCTGCTTGTTTACCAGTCTATGCTGAAGTCCTGCTGAGCCAGTGAACCGAGCGACATCCTCGCTGTTGCATCCAGCCCTGTATCTGAGAAAGAGTGAGCATATTGCATCCATACTAATCTGCTTGTTTACCAGTCTATGCTGAAGTCCCGCTGAGCCAGTGAACCGAGCCACATCCTCGCTGCTGCATCCAGCCCTGTATCTGAGAAAGAGTGAGCATATTGCATCCATCCTAATCTGCTTGTTTAACAGTCTATGCTGAAGTCCCGCTGAGCCAGTGAACCGAGCCATATCCTCGCTGTTGCATCTAGCCCTGTATCTGAGAAAGAGTGAGCATATTGCATCCATCCTAATCTGCTTGTTTAACAGTCTATGCTGAAGTCCTGCTGAGCCAGTGAACCGAGCCACATCCTCGCTGCTGCATCTAGCCCTGTATCTGAGAAAGAGTGAGCATATTGCATCCATCCTAATCTGCTTGTTTACCAGTCTATGCTGAAGTCCCGCTGAGCCAGTGAACCGAGCCACATCCTCGCTGCTGCATCCAGTCTTGTATCTGAGAAGGAGTGAGCGTATTGCATCCACACAAATCTGCTTGCTTACCAATCTATGCTGAAGTCCCGCTGAGCCAGTGAACCGAGCCACATCCTCGCTGCTGCATCCAGTCTTGTATCTGAGAAGAAAGAAAGGCCCGCTGAGCCAGCGAAGCAAGCCACATCCTCGCGGTTGTATCCAGCTCTGCTCCCGAGCATAAAGAGGGGGCATACTGAATCTATACCAATCCACTCGGTCTGCAGTCTCGTTGGCCTAGTGACTCGAGCTCAATCCCCACTGCCGTCATCCAGGTCGGACTTGTCGACACAGGAGGAACGGTTGGCCTGTTCTCTCCCCTTGAGATTGCCTTTTAAATAAATAAACTTGAGATTATTTTTTCTACTTTGTTGTCCGTCGTCCTTGAGCTGCGGGGTAGCTCCCCAGGGGGGGGAAGTTACAGTAGAAGGAGGGAGGGGAGGTCGACAAGCAGAGCCCCCACACACACCTCCCTCCGGCCTGTGACATAAGCTCTGCATTCAAGTAAAACTTTTACCCTTTTATCTACAATTATTACGGCTATAAACAAAAACATTTGGTTATGTGGTAATATGGTCTGCATGCATTTTATTATACTTAAAAATGCTATACCTTCATCTTTATTCTTCGTTTGATGTATAATGCGTACCTGTATGATTTTTCCTAACAGTTTGTTACATAAATGTTATGTATCACAAATTGGCAGATTGTATAAGAATGCTGTTTTGGAATGATGTAATTTTACTTTCATTGATCCTAGTCATTCATTTTGCATGAACAAAAAAATCAAGCAGGTAAAGGTGACAATCTAAGCATTGTGCCAATAAATACATTTAAAATGCATATATATATATATATATATATTACTTTTGGTGGTCTTTTTTTGTTTAACAGTCAGGACATTTCTCATACCTTAACTTAGTTTTTAAATGATACGAAAGGAAATCATAAAGAGAAAGGAAACTTCTCAGGATTTGTCTGAATGGCTAAAAAAAAAGATCTTTGAAGAGCTTGAAAAGGAGCTTGAAGTTGTCCAGAATATTGTGGCCGGACCTTGGAGCGTCTGCACATCGCCCTCAAGCCCAATCCTCTGTCCACTCCTGACTACATTGATCTGATGATCGAGTCTGAGAAACAAGCCAAGCCTGAATTTTAAGATCCCATTCATTCTTTAATGGAAGTAAAAAAAAGGCAGAGTTCATCAGTAAGGTTTCTACAGGGAGGAGTGCTTTCAGAATATTTGGAAACACATCTTTAAACAGAAAATAAGAAAGATCATATGATCCAAGGGTCCTGTTCAGTGATCTAAACAATTACTTTCATGAAAAATTCTTTAAATGAAACAAGTCTTCATATTTAAATGTTAATGCACTGTACTCAATCACAACTTTTTAAAAGTTTTTATTTTGTTGTAGAATGTTCTGCATTACTTTTGACACTTTAAAATACTTTAAACTGGCCTTTATCTTCATTGTATGCATGATGTATGGTACATATTTTTTAACTGGTTTGACAAATGAGAAAAGAATAAAAAGCTAAATCTGATTTATGTTATACTAAATTAATTGAATGTTATGCATCACACATTTTCAGATTGTGTTGCTGTTTTGGGATGATGCTTTTTCCCCCTGTCAATGCAGAATAAGTCGATTCAATGAAAGTAGTATAAACTAAATATTAACCTTGTGCATTGCTCTCACAATATCTTTAGCATGCTAATGGTTATTGTAACGAATCACACAATAATAATATACATAAAATGTATTTAAGGGGGGCCGGAAGGCCAATTTAGCTCAAAATTGGAATGATTCATCGATTTGCAATGAATCTTGACCGAATCACTATGGAACCGAGCAAATGACTCGTTTAGAGTTCATTTGAACGGGCCGTAATTATAACCTTGGCAACAGATATGAATATCCAATCTATAGTGAAACACTATGTATTAGCAAGGTAACTTTAGATCGACAGTACAAGACGTTAAATGTGCAAGCACAACACAAGGCAAATATCTTTTCAAATATATTGATGACTTTATTAACTATTCTAAACACATAAAACTAAGGTCTAAACACAATCACACACACGCATTCATACAAGGCGCAGAGGAAGAGAGAGAGAGAGTGAGTTTTCAGAGTGAGATGCACTTTGTAAGACATGACCTGAACGAACCACCAAGCATTAATTTAAACCTTCGTTTCTTAGACAGGTTATTCAATTTACATTTAAAGCACCAGTTCAGTTAGAGTCTGGAGTAGCTGCTACTTGCTTGTCTTTGCGTTGCTTAGGGAGTTCCCTTTTTGCGGTGCTTCGTCGAAGGGGTTTCCCGACCGGGTCCGTGTGGCTGGTTGTCTTTGAAGTGCCTGGATGGAAGTTTCTGAACAGCCGGTCACGTGTAATTGGCAGGCGAATAAGAGTCTTTACAGTTCGAAGCGCGTTGCAGGAGAGACGTTTAAACGAACTTCGCAGCAACTTAACTTTGAACCGAAACTTTTATGAAAAAAGAAAATAAAGGAAGAAATGAAAGCAAGACGAGTTAGATGGCTTGAATGAGCTGTTTTAACCCCGATCTCGATGGATTATTTGTCTGCTGGTCTAATTTGGTCTGGTCGATGTAGAAGCGTGCGAACACGCTCTTTGTTGTTTTCAGAGAGAAGCACGAACAGGAACACTCTCTTGCTATTGCTAGAGAGAGGCGCAAAACTTAATTCAACACCGAACCGAGCTCAAAACCGAACGGCAACCCCGAACTGCTCTCTGAACCAAATTTCTTTTTACTCTAACTCCTTTGTTCAGGTCTTTAACTTAAAAGTTAGTCCAACCTCTTTTGGAGAATTCTGACCAATGAGACAATGGCATAATTTTAGGAGGTGGATCGAGTTCCTACTTATCGTTATCTGGGATCTGCTTGGGTTCCAGCACTTAGCAGAGGACAAGAGACCCCAGTTTAAACATTATAGATTATTATAATCATACAAAACATTTTACACAGATTTCAAACAAGCCACCTTTTGAATTAAGGGCATACGATTCTTTTGATTGGAAGCACGATACTCTTTCATCCATACACACAGTTATATCACAATTACATGATTTATATGTGATCTAAGCATAATACAAACATGAATTGTAGGAACAACAAGAATTATGATGTTTGATAAGTCCACTGAGCATTGTTCTGCGTGAGTTTTAATGATATGTGATATGTAATATGTATTTGATATGTAAAGTCTGTGTAAGTCTCTCACGTTCCATGAAAGCGTGGTCTGTTTTACATCGCTGTCCTGCTCAGCAGTGGTGATGCTGAGGGAGGTCAAAGGTGGTCAGGCCCCTTGGTGGTCAGGCCTCGTTTCACCATTTTTGAGCAGCTTTGTCTGGCTTAAGGATGAAAACAGTGACACGTTCTTCCTGTTTAGGCTTATCTCTGGGGCCATAAAAGTCTTCTCTGGGGGGTTTTCTAGACAATTTGGAGCCAGTCTTGTGACTTTGGAATGTGGTATTCAGA